>SJXQ01004490.1:57944-113547 GCA_006408695.1 Aepyceros melampus | reverse complement strand
AAAAAAAAAAAAATATATATATATATATATATATATATATATATATTGTTATACTTGCTTCACCACAAAAAGTGTCCCCTGATTGCCATTCCACATTTTATTATGAGAGGCATCATGGTAATGGATGATGCATTCTATGCAGGGGGTTCTGGCAGGAGTGCTGAGGGCAGGCAGACAGGCAAATTTGTACCCAAATGTATCTTACCCCCATGTGGACAAAGCACTGCCCTCCTTTATGGGGAAGGGTTGAGTGAAGTCCATCCACCTTGTCTCTTGGTAGCCAGCTGATTCCCAGGGAATTTGGGGAGGTTAGTATAGTCTGCTTTGGCAGGTTGGGCACTCAGCAGTGGCAGAAGCCAATTCACCCTTGGGAAGGGAAGAATATGTCTCCATTATGGCTGCTTTATACCTGGGCCCACTAAGCAAGCACTAAGGTGGCTAGGCAGGGAAAACAACCTCATGCCGGCTATTTACATTGATCCTAGTTAGGACCTTCCAGAGCAGAAAGGGTCTGCTGTAATCAACCTGTCTCTGAGTGGCAAGTTGGTCTGCTAGAAATGGGAGACAGCTTAGCCATTGTTTTTGCTGCTGACCAGTCAGACGCTCAAAGACAGCAGCAGAAGGTAGATGAGCCTTGAAGTTGGGAGCTCTCACACAGGGCCCTGCTTAGCTGCACCCCTGCCATTATAGCTGTACTGCTCATGGGCATATTGGCATGCACTGGGCAGGGCTGGAGGATGGGGAGGGAGAGGCTGGCTGACATCCATTGAATGAGTTAGCATATCCAGCTGGCTGTTGAGCACCTCTGAGATGGATGCCCTTTTAAGGTTACTGATGGAAAACATAAATATATGCACATTGATGCCCACTCCCATGTCTGTTTGCACATATCTCTAGACCTCCTCTCTCTAGTCTTTCAATTTTTCTCCTTCCAGACCATCCACCCAAGCTATTCTTTATCATCTGGAAGTTCAGTGAGAGGGCAGACCCTTCCCAAGCCTCTGCTTTCATCACTTTTGCTAATGTACCATTGCACAAAGCAAACCACCTGGCCCAACCTAGATAAAGGGTAAAAACCAGGGTCTATTTTTTGATGGAAAGATTGGCAGTCACAATGAAATGGGTGTGAATATAGCAATTTGTGGCCATTATTGCAATCTACCACAGGGCTTTAGGACAAAGAAAAATCAAGGGTCTGGCTATCACACCCTTTTTAAAAGACCTTTGAGAGGATAAAGGCAGTGCCTATGAATTCATTCAGCTAGACAAAAGTGTTCCTAGAATGATTAACTATAAACCAACAGAAGCCTGATATGTCTGTTCTTAAATATTTGATATTAAGACAGACCAGAAAAGAAATGTTTGCATGGCTTTTAGCCCATGAAGTTGTCGGAAATAACATAGGAAACACTCATTTGTGGTAGAATTGTTGGCAAGGTGCCCGCAACTTGGACTGAAAGAGACAGGAGATGTAAAAGGATTCTGATGCCCCCAAGTTTCTACTGTGAAAGGAAAATCAAAATGGACTCTACTGCTGAAAGCACTCTCCACAGTTGAGCCAGGAAGCCACTGGGGAAGTGTGACCTGTGCACATCTCAGCCCGGATAGAATCTAGCCTTTTGACCTGATGAAGTCATGCTGAACATGTGCCAGAAGCTCAAGATAACTATCAGACCCTTACCCTGAAATAACTTCTGATTCCTTGAGGACAAATATTTTCATCAAATATTTGCATCAGAGTCCATCACAATTCCTACCAGGTAACTTTTAACAGCGCAGGGGCTTGGAACTTTCTTTTGGAGTTACTCAAATCTGTGCCTCTCCAGTTGCAATTCTTAAGATCCCAAATAAATAAATAAATTCTTTGCTTATTTGCAGCTCCTGCATCATTATTATTATTATTTTAGTTGACACTGAAGACAAGAAGAAGGCTAACAAATCTTCTCCACCAACACAGAGGGCATATGTTTAATGCCTGCTTCCAAAGTGACCAAGGAGGAGAATAAGAAAGGAAGGATCTTGTGAATACTGAGGGCGATCTTAACAGGAAGGTTGCTAAGGTGGTAAACATTCTGCTGAGAATGTATGGTGCCATGATGAGCCCATCTCTACATTCATACTATTTGTCTTCTTGGGAAATGTGAGCACAGTTGGCCACTCCCTGTTTCTAGGCACCCATTGTTTTTTTGGTTTCCACCCTACTACATCTTTCAGGTTTCCCTCCTACATCCTGACAGCTGCTTTCCAGTCTCTTTAACTGGCTCTCTCTCTGCTCAAACTCAAAGTGTTGGAATAATCCAAGGTCATTTCTGATCATCCTTTCTCCAACTATACAATATCCCTAGGAAATTTCACTCAGACCCTGACATTAGATACCAACCCCATGCCAATGACTATTAAATCTGTATATCTATCATTTTCTTAAATCCAGACTCGCTGCAATACTGCAATCCAGTTCTGACACTAACTACTCAGAGTTAGCACAGACATTACAGTTTTAAGGGCACAATCTCCCCCAACTGCCCTTACTTCACATGCCAAGTTTAGGGGTGTCATCCCCCTCACATTCAATAATTTGCTGGAATGACTCATAGAACTCAGGAAACTTTATACTTACTATGCAGTTTTATTATAAAAGATATAAATCAGGACCAGCCACATGAAGAGATACATAGTGGAAGGTTTTGGAATGAAATTAGATGAGCTATTCTCACTCAGCTGAAGGCTGAGCTAGTTTGCCCTGCATTTCCTGGTTTTGGAACAACTTGATTGTATATGTTAGTCAGCTGGGGCCACTGTGACAAAATGCCATAAAATAGGTGGCTTAACCAAAAGGAAGTTCTTTTCTCATAGTTCCAGAGGCTGGAAATCTGGGATCAGGGTACCAGCATGGTCAGGCTCTGGTGAGAGCCCTCTGCCTGGCCTGCAGACTGCCACGTCCTTGCTATGTGCTCATATGGAGGAGAGAGAGACTAGAAGTTCTCTTATGTGTCTTTTTTTTTTTTTTGACTCATCCCATGGCATCCGATGTGTGATCTTAGTTTCCCAACCAGGGATCAAACCCATCTCTCCTGCAGTGGAAGCTCCGATTCTTAACCATTTCCCTGGACTGCCAGGGGAGTCTTGTGCATCTTCTTATAAGAGCACTAATCCATTCTTTAGGGTCCCCATCCTCATGAACTCATCTAAAGCTAATTACCTCCCAAAGGACTCATCTCCAATACCATTCACTATGGGTTCAGTGCATGAATTTTGAGAGGACATAATCCTTCCATTGTTGTTGTTCAGCCACTTTCTTTGACTCAGGCTTCTCTGTCATTCACGATCTCCCAGGGTTTGCTCTATCTCATGTCCACTGAGTCAGTGATGCCATCTAACCATCTCATCCTGGGTCGCTCGCTTCTCCTCCTGCATTCAATCTTTCCCAGCATCAGGGTCCTTTCCAATGAGTCAGCTCTTCACATCAGGTGGCCAAAACATTGGAGCTTCATCTTCAGCAGCAGTGCTTCCAATGAATATTCAGAACTTGACTTTCACCACAAGCCATATCCACAGCTGAGTGTCGTTTCTTCTTTGGCCCAGCCACTTCATTCTCTCTGGAGCTATTTTTCCACTCTTCCCCAGTAGCATATTGGATACCTGCCAACCTGGGGGACTCATCTTCCTGTGTCATGCCATTTTGCCTTTTCATACTGTTCATGGGGTTCTTGAGGCAAGGATATTGAAGCAGTTCATAACACTGCAGTTTTTCTGTTATCTTATTTTTCTGTTTGTGAATCCCCTCTAAAGTTTGTCCTGCTGCTGCTGCTAAGTCACCTCAGTCGTGTCCGACTCTGTGAGACCCCATAGACGGCAGCCCACCAGGCTCCCCTGTCCCTGGGATTCTCCAGGCAAGAACACTGGAGTGGGTTGCCATTTCCTTCTCCAATGCATGAAAGTGAAAAGTGAAAGTGAAGTCACTCAGTTGTGTCCGACTCTTAGCGACCCCATGGACTGCAGCCCACCAGGCTCCTCCATCCATGGGATTTTCCAGGCAAGAGTGCTGGAGTGGGGTGCCATTGCCTTCTCTGAGAGCTTGTCCTAGGTGACTGCAAAAAGAGCTGTGTCTTTGACCTCTTTGATGTTTGCTTGGGTTCTCTTTCTTCTACTGTATTGTACCCTTTGTTGTTTCAAGCATATTTTGCTAAGTCTTATGAGCCTTTTAATCATCTGATTGTGTGTAATTGTTGCATCTTCTTCCTGCTGAGCCCCCTATTTGGCTTCCACCGCTTCTGTGAACTTCCCGAAGGTCAGATGCCTCTAAATGGAGAGAGTGAGAGCAAGATGAGGCATTGGAATTGCTTCCACAGGGCTGCTGCAGAGCCCCCATGGCGACTGGAGGAAGAGGCCAGGGATGGCTCTAGCAGCTAGAGGCAAGGCAAGGCCAGAACACCCTTCCACCTCCACATCCGTGTCAAACTGAGTTCACAGCCCAGAATCCTCAGCTGCCCAAGTGCTCCTGTTCATCACTGTCCTCAGGTAGGAAGCAGCCATGGGCCCCAGAAGGTGTCTGCTCAGCTGACCACCTCCTCAGAGGGGAGAACTGTGGCTTCCAGGACCCCCAGCACCGACAAGCGCTCTGCCAAAGCCTTTTGATGGCCTGTTCAAAGCCCCCAGAGAGGCCAGATGGAAAACTGAGCCCCCAAGAGTGAGGCACGCAGCCAGTTCCCAGGGATTCAAGAGTGTGAGGCTCTCTGCTCATGGATTAACCAGTCCACTGCTTTCTCATAGCATCTCCATCACAAAACAGGAAGAAGACGAATCATGATTTTGCAAATATGGTGTTCCTTACATGCAAGTGCTTCTGATAAAAAATTTAAAAGAAAGAGGAAGCAGATAAAGATATAGCTTAGGATGAAGGTTTAAAATTCTTATTATGCATAGGCCTTCCCTAATAACATAAATACTTAAGAGACCTGGCTGAAATAAAAGTCCCTAAGGAGAGCACAGGCAGTGAGAATAGATCTCAGGGCGCCTGGTGCACATGCTTTATACCTCGAACAATTTACCAACTAATCCAATTTTTTTATTAAAAAGGAAGTAAAGGGGAAAACCGGAGAAGGCAATGGCACCCCACTCCAGTACTCTTGCCTGGAAAATCCCATGGATGGAGGAGCCTGGTAAGCTGCAGTCCATGGGGTCATGAAGAATCGGACATGACTGAGCGACTTCACGTTCACTTTTCACTTTCATGCATTGGAGAAGGAAATGGCAACCACTCCAGTGTTCTTCCCTGGAGAGTCCCAGGGACGGTGAAGCCTGGTGGCCTGCCATCTGTGGGGTCGCACGGAGTCAGACACGACTGAAGCGACTTAGCAGCAGCAGCAGCAAAGGGGAAAACAGGTTTTGTTGTCCTATCAAATTCTACTTGTCTCATTTCTTCCTCCACTCTCCTAACATCTGCTTTTTCAAATATAAACGGTTCAAAACTTCTACTGAGACTACATCCTGGACCACTTTCTTCCAGAAATTTTAACATACTCAACTCCCAAACTCTGCCTGCTCTGTCTGCTGTTTCTATTCTTGCCCAAGGTTTGAGGAAAAAAACCCAATCCTGAGAAATTAAAAGTGAAATATATAATTGGAAAATAAAATTTCTCTCTACAAGGGCCAGTTGAAGGCAGCAAAATTTCCCATAAAATTTAATTTTATCCTTATGCTTCTTAGATATGGTTTCTTGTGGTCAGCCAAAATTTCCCCATCCAGAATGAAAAAAGCTTGCCAAACAATCTTAGCTGTTCTGAGAACAATTTGAGACAAACCATGTCCTAGAAGTAAACCTACACACATTCTAGGGATAAGGTAAAAAAATAAACTCACTCTGCATGCTTGCTGAGTCGCTTCAGTTGTGTCTGACTCTTTGAGACATTATAGATGGTAGACCACCAGGCCCCTTTGTCCTATTCTTACCCGTGGGATTCTCTAGGCAATAATACTGGATTGGGTTGCCTTGCCCTCCTCCAGGGGATCATCCCACCCAGGGATCGAACCCATATCTCCTGCATTTGCAAGTGGGTTCTTTACCACTAGCGCCACCCGGGAAGCCCAAACTCACTCTAATAAAGCCTAAAACCAAACATCAACCAGACAGGGGTAAAAGTGAAAGTTGCTCAGTCATGTCAGACTCTTTTGAGACCCCATGGACTGTAGCCTATCAGGCTCCTCTGTCTATGGGATTCTCTAGGCCAGAATACTGGAGTGGGTAGCTGTTCTTTTCTCCAGGGGATCTTCCCAAGCCAGGAATCAAACCAGGTCTCCTACACTGCAGGCAGATTCTTTACCAGTTGAGCTACCAGAGAAGCCTTATTAAGGTTACCTATTTGGAGAAGGCAATGGCATCCCACTCCAGTACTCTTGCCTGGAAAATCCCATGGATGGAGGAGCCTGGTAGGCTTCAGTCCACAGGGTCGCAAAGAGTTGGACACGACTGAGCAACTTCACTTTCACTTTTCACTTTCATCATTGGAGGAGGAAATGGCAACCCACTCCAGTGTTCTTGCCTGGAGAATCCCAGGGACGGGGGAGTCTGGTGGGCTGCCGTCTATGGGGTCTCACAGAGTCGGACATGATTTAGCAGCAGCAGCAGCACTGGTAATTTAACTGCTTGCCAAAACCATATGTTATACTACATAATAAAAAATTACTGGACATGAGAAGGAAATAAGTAAATAACCTGCAGCTAGGGACTCCACGGTGGTCCAGTGACTCAGACTCTGCACTCCCAGTGCAGGGGGCTTGGGTTTGATCCCTAGTCAGGGAACTAGATCCCACATGCCACAACTAAGAATTTGCACCTGCAACTGAAAGATCCTGCAAGCCATGACGAAAGATCCCAAGAGCTGCAACTAAGACCCAACACAGCCAAGTACATCAATATTAAAAAAAAAAAAAAAGCCCTGCAGCTTAAAACAGTCCACTGAAGCAATGTCTTCATTTGTAGCTACTTCACACAATTTCTCACTCCATGATACCCTAGAGTTCTCTTTTTACACTTTGAGTTCCCTCCTTAACCACTGTACCCCTAGCTAACCTAGTTTACAATTCTTTTCTTTCCATATTTGAGGTGTAATTGACATATAGCAAGATGAGGCGTTGACATAATAGTTGATATATTAGTTTCAGATGTGCAACACAATTCAATGTTTACATATATTGCAAAATGATCACAATAAGCCTAGTTAATATCTGTTACCATACACAATCACATTTTTTATGAGAACCTTTAAAATTTATTCTCTTAGCAATTTTCAAGAATGTGATACAATATTATTAACCATAGTCATTATGCTGTACATTACATCCCCATGACTTATTCATTTTATAACTGGAAGTTTGTACCTTTTGACTCCTTTCACCTATTTTGACCACTGCCCATCCCCCACCTCTGGCAACCACCAATCTGAATCTATGAATTTGTTTTTCGGTTCTTTGTTTTTTTTTTTACTTTTTGAAGATTCTATTTATAAGTGAGATCATTTGTATTGCCTTTCTATGTCTTACTTCACTTAGCATAATACCCTCAATGTCCATCCTTGTTGTCACAAACAGCAAGATTCTCTTCTTTTTGATGGCTGAATATTACATTTTGTGTGTGTGTGTGTGTGCGCGCGCGCGCACATGCCACATTTTCTCTATCCTTTCATCCACTGATTGGCACTCAGGTTGTTTCCATGTCTTGGCTATTATAAATAATGCTGTAATGCAAGAGTGCATGAAAACAATTCTTAATAGCAATTATATCAAATTATATCTTTTCAAATAATGAATATGGTTCCTGTCTCCTCACTGAACCAGCAGCAAAAGGAATTACAGCAGCAATGAGTTGAAACACATCAATTATTGTAAAATTCATGAATTCATAATTCTTAGGAAAAAAAAAAGAACTTTGGCTTTGGAAAATGCTTAGAAACCAAGTTGTTATTCAGAAAACAGGTAAATAAAAGTGGAACTTTCAAACATTTATCTTGACTTTCCTGTACGAAGTGTTCCTAAGAGCAACCAAATGCTTGATCAGGGAAAAGCTTTTATGATATAAACATTCCAGTTAACAAAGAAGGAATTTTAGAATTAGAAAATAGCTAATAAAATAAAGAAACTAGGCAGTGATTGTAAGCATCTGCTAAAAGCGCTAAGTGAAAAGCTGCATATTTTCACTCTTATGTGTGCATAAGAGTAATATGATTTTTTTAATGTCTAAATAAGTCAAAAGATTCTTCTAATAAAATAAAATTTCTTTTAAAAAAAGAGAACACTGCAGGGTTCTGGGGGGAATTTGTTTTTGTTTCTATTTGACTGTGCCCGACCTTAGTTGCGGCACTCAAATCTTTTGATCTTCTTTGCGGAATGAGTCGTTTAGTTGCAGCATGCAGACTCTTAGTTTCAACATGGAGGATCTAGTTCCCCAGCCAGAGATGGAACCTGGTCCCTTACCTTGGGAGAGAGGAGTCTTAGTCCCTGGACCACCAGAGAAGTCCCAAAATAAAATTTCTAAGCGAAAAGAAGCATGGCAAAATGTTCAACATCAGCCATCACAGAAGTACGAACCAAAACCACACTGAGATACCACTTCACATCCACTAGAATGGCGATGGTTTTTCCAGTAGTCATGTATGGATGAGAGAGCTGAACATAAAGAAGCCTGAGTGCCGAAAAATTAATGTTTTCAAATAGTGGTGTGGGAGAGGACTCTTGAGTCCTTTGGACAACAAGTAGATCAAACCAGTCAATCTTAAAGGAAATCAAGCCTGAATATTTACTGAAAGGACGGATGCTGAAGCTGAGGCTCTAATACTTTAGCCACCTGATACAAAGAGATGACTCATTGGAAAAGACGCTGATGCTGTGAAAGATTGAAGGCAGGAGCAGAAGAGGGTGACAGAGGATGAGATAGTTGGATAACATCATCGACTCATTGGGCGTGAATCAGAGCAAACTCTAGGTGATACTGAAAGGCAAGGGAGGCCTGGCACGCTGCAGTTCATGGGATCGCAGAATCAAACATGACAGTGATTGAACAACAACGAGGGTGACTATTACCAAAAAGACAGACAAAAGTAACAAGTATCGGTGAGGGTGTGAAAAAAATTGGAAGCCTCATACATTACTAGTGGGAGAATAAAACAATACAGCTACTTTAGAAAATGGTTTGGCATTTCCTCAAAAAGTTAAACATAAAAAGTTACCATAACCCAGCAATTCTATTCATAGGTATATACTCAAAGAAAGCATTCCACAAAAACCTGCACAGAAAGATTTATAGCAGCCTTATTCATAATAACCAAGAAGTAGACGCAACCCAAACATCCGTCAACTTATGAATAAACAAAATGTGGCTTGTCCATACAGTGCAATAATCTACAACATGAATGAACCTTGAAAATATTTTGTTAAGTGAAAGAAACCAGTCATAAAGCCCACATATTATATGATTCCATTTTTATGAAATGTCCAAAATAGGCAAATCTATGGAGATAGGAAGTAAACTATGGCCAAGGACTGGAGGATGTGACTTCTAATGCAGTTTCTTAGAGGGAGGAAAATGTTCTAAAATTAGATTGTGGTTATAGATGCTCAACTGTATGAATGTACAGACACCACGGAATTATATACTTAAGTGGGTGAATTTTATGTTATGGAATTATATGGATATATGCTTCCCAGGTGGCTCAGTGGTTAAGAATCCACCTTCCAATGCAGGAGACATGAGTTCAATCCCTGGATCGCGAAGATTCCCTGGAGAAGGAAATGACAATCCACTCCAGTATTCTTGCCCGGAAAATCCCATAGACAGAGGAGCGTGACAGGCTACATACAGTCCATGGGGTTGCAAAGAGTTGGACATGACTTAGTGACTCAGCACACGGGACTATATTGTTAAAGAGAAGCAGTGAGGGCACTTTCCTTTCAGTGGTTAATCCTACACCTTATTAATACAGTTGATGTTATCTTGGCACTGATTAAATACGGTAGTTTGCTTTCTTTTTATTTTTTAACTGAAGGATAATTGCTTTACAATGTTGTGCTGGTTTCTGCCATACAACAACATGAGTCAGCCATAATTATATATATGTGATCCTTCCCTCTTGAGCCAAGCAGCTTGCTTTCTTCATTATCAAAGCAACCCTGAAACTTAAATATTAATAACCCTATCTTGCAGATGAGTAAACAGCTCTCTTCCTGAGTTTGAGGTTAGGTCTATATGGTTCCGGCACTCTGCCTGAGAAGAGCGACTGCAAACCCAGGGTTAGTGCACAGCAGGAAAGAACTGTGGTCTGAAGGAGCCAAGGTCAAGGCTGAGCCTACAGGGAAAGTAGAGCTGATTTTGACTCTGGGAGTCCAGGTGGAGGATAATTACACAGGTGCTGATTTCTTCTAGGCTAATCAAGAAGGTAAGTTGCTGGGGACTTCTCCAGTGGTCCACTGGTTAAAAATCTACCTGCCAGTGCTAAGGGTGCAGGTTGGATCCCTAGTCTGGGAACTAAGATTCCCACATATGGCAGGGCAACTAAGCCCATGTGCCTCAACTTCTGAGCCCACCCTAGAGCCCAACTCCACAACAAAAGAAGACTCTGCCATGAGAACCCCAAGCATGGCTCGGCTCCTAGAGAGTAGCCCAGGGTTGTTGCAGCTAGAAACAGCCCACACAGCAACGAAGACCCAGGATAGCCAAAAATAAATAAGTAAATATCTTTTTTTAAAGAAAGAAAAAGAAGGTAGTTCCTGGCCTTGGGACATGAGAAAAAAAAAAAAATGGGGCTGGTGACAGAGGCAATTATTCTAACCCCAGTAATCTCAGGTCCATGCCCAATGCTAACTCTTGAGTAAACACTATGGGTTCTGCCCTCAACCCTCAGCGCCAGGGTATCTTAGTTCTTCCCCTGGGGTTGGTGTGGGGGTCGCACCAGGTCTGGCTCTCCCTGGGAAGTTTCTACTCTTCAGTCTGAACTGTAAGACTTTGTGAAGTGAAAGAAACAAAGTGTCCGGGTGCAGGGGCTCTTCCCCCTCAGCACGGTTGGTTTTGTCCCAGGGGAGCTTGCAGACACTCTTGCAGGGGAGAAGGGCCTAGTAGACAGCTATTTGGAGTTTCTGGACCCTCCTTCCAAGCCATGCCTTGAGATGGTTAAATTTTTGACTTCAAACAACTCGCAACCCAGCCACAAAAGCCATTTCAGCAAGGAAGAGACGTGAGATAGGTGTTTGTATCTTAATATATGATTTCATCTCCAGATGATGTCCAGAAACCAAGGACCCTCTGAGCAAAACCTTTATTCCTGGAGAGTGAAAATACTATTGAACTCATTCCGGGTCCCTTCTCTCTTTCCTCCCTTCTCCGGATTAGGTTTCCAGCCTTAACCAGTTTTCTAGCCTCTCTTTTTCTCCCACCTCAACTGCCCCCAAATAAGGAAAATATCACCTTATTTTCCCTTCCTGGATAGCATCACCAACTTAATGGACATGAGTCTGAGCAAGCTCCGGGAGTTGGTGATGGACAAGGAGGCCTGACGTGCTGCTGTCCATCGGGTTGCAGAGTTGGACATGACTGAGCGACTGAACTGACTGACTAAACTGAGTTGACTTTGCCCTCGGGGATTTGGTAGATTCGTCTCTGCCCTGGAAACCATTGCCACTGCAAACATTACCACTTCCTTGTCCTTCCCAGTCTCCTGCAGGAACATCTGCTCACAGCTCCCTGCCTCATCCACCCTGTCCTTGCTGAACTTTGGGGACATTATTCCCAGGCTCTCCTCACCCTGCCCTCTCCCTTCAGAGTGTGGCAGAGGTAGGGCTGTCCACGTTGGTCAAGAGAGGAAAGACAGAGTTCAACTTGGGATAAATACTGCAGCTCCTGGAATCACACACCTGCATCTGTTAGGCTACCAGATGGGAAGAAGGGAGGTAGAATCTGCACACTTAGGGACCTTCTCTCTCCTTGCCGAGAAAGCAGCAAGACCCAATTATAAATAATTGGGAGGCCTACCCAGCCTCACGAGTGCCTGTCCCAGGGCTTACATCTCTGCCTTGTCGTACTGCCTGACTGAACCTCATTTGCTGGCCTCTTCAGGTCTAAGGTTGTTTATCTTACCGACCCAGGTTCTTCCTCTCCTTCCACATCCACGTGATTATATGACGAGCCTCTGCAGGGATCATTCCACCCTTTGTCCTGTCTTGCCTGCATCACACACTCAACTTCACCCCTAGGTGGCTCAGCAGTTTCTTTCTTGTACACTTTGCCCCATCCTAGACCATCTCCTGCATGCTGTGTGAGCGTCATGCCACTGTGATATATGCCAGGACCAGGTGCATAGATCAGAGAGTTGTCATTTGTATTCTTAACCATTATCTTCATTCAGTGTCCATAACTGCCCAAATCCAGCAAGCATGGGTAGGGGTGAGGGCAGGGGGCAAAAGAATCACTGGGTTGGTGTTGCCAAACTCCCTCCCCGGATCTTCCTTAGCACTCTCAGATTCCAGTGGTCCAGTCTCCTAGGGTTAGATGGGGAAAGGGAAAAGGTGAAGTGAGAAGGCTTCCTCACGTGGTTTGGGTCTCTTACACCCATTCTAGATCTCTTCATCTCATCCCCAACCTTGTAACAAGCAATTTATTTAAATGGGAGGCATCTTCTAGAAAATTTGGAGAAGGAAATGGCAACCCACTCCAATATTCTTGCCTGGAGAAGCCCATGGACGGAGGAGCCTGGTAGGCTACAGTCCACAGGGTCGCAAAGAGTCGGACATGACTGAGCGACTTCACTTTCACTTTCTAGAAAATCACCATATTCAGAGACCAAATTGTCTTTCTTAAGTGTGCTTTGGTGGAAGCTGAACATCAGTTGTCTGGTTAGTTGTCTTTTCCAGTTTTTCCTTTGAGTCCATACTAGGGGTCAATGGCACCTGCTGCCTGAGGATGATACAGGGCATGAAAGATCCAGCAAATCCAGTTTGGGTACATTTTGCTGCAAAGGCAATGCCACTCTCTGATTGCATGTGCTCAGGGAATCCAAAGACATGACCCAGTCCATCTAAGAGTCCTTGGATAGTATGATAGCACCCATCCCCTGTGCTACTCCCGAGAACATATTCATGGACCCCAAAAGGTACCCACACTCTAACTGTATGTGGAAACTGTGAACATATGATACCTGGGAAGAGGAATTAGAGTTGCAGGTGGAATTAAGGTTGCTTAGTTTGAGATGATGTGGGTTTGATCCTTGGTTTGGGAAGATACCCTAGAGAAACAAATGGCAACCCATTCCAGTACTCTTGCTTGGAAATTCCATGGACAGAGAAGCCTGGCAGGCTACAGTCCATGGGGTTGCAAAGAGTCAGACACAATTGAGCACACATGGACACAGTTTGAAATAGGGAGATTATCCTGGACTTTCCAGGTGGCCCCAGTCTAATTGCAAAGATTCTTATAAGTGAAAGAGGGAGGCTGGAGGGTCAGCATCAGATCATGTGTGTGAGAAAGACTGGATCGGCCACTGCTGGCTTTGAAGATGGAAGAGGCTAGGAGTCAAGAGTGGGAGCAGCCTCTAGAAACTAAAGAAGGCAGAGAAAAGGGTTCTCCTTTGGAGCCTCCAGGAAGGAATGCAGTCCTGCCAATACCTTGATGTCGCCCAACAAGACCTACTTTGAATTTCCAAACTACAAGTCTAAGATAGTAACTGTCTGTTGACTTAAACCTCTAAACATGTGGCAATTTATTACAGCAGCAATAGAGAAAGAACACTTGTCTCCTGTAGCCAGTGCCCTGCAGCGCCCTCAAGAGAGAGTAGGGGCCAACTCAGTCTACTTGCTAGGGCCAGGCTGGCCTGGTAGCCCTAACTGTACCCTCTTAAGTTCCCTTTGCTACTTCACTATGAAGCTGGCAGTCTGGGCACATTTTCCAGGCTGTCTTAGCCTGCTAGGCTGGAATCATTAAGCCTAGTTTTAGGGCCCAGTCCTGAACTGTATATGGATGACCACGCCCTGTGTGACAGTGTATCCATGGAGTTGTAGTCTTCACTTCAGCTTGTTGATTCCACTGATATTTATCTTTGGAGGATCTCTTTCTACATGGGTTGTGAACAGGAGGTGTGGGTCTTGTACAATTTTCTGCCATAGTGTTAATCCCCACAGAGCCTGAGTCTTGATGATCTGGTCACCTCCAGCCAGGCACTAGACCACACTGTCAGTCCCATGCGTTAATAAATAGACCTCAAGGTCCATTTGGGGGAGTGTTTTCAGGACAAGCACCACAGCCTGCCCTCTGACCACCGAGCACAGTTCTTCTACCCATGCAGTCTGAAACCATTTTCTAGGGATAGACAACAAAATACCATACACTGGGTGACTTAAACAACAGGAATTTATTTTCCCACAGTTCTAGAGGCTAAAGTCCAAGATCAGGTGTCAGTGAGTTTGGTTTCTTCTGAGGACTCTGTCCTTGGCGTGCAGATGGCCACCTTCTTATTGTGTCCCCACATGGCCTGTGTTGCACTTTCCTGGTATTCCTATGTGTCCAAATTTCCTCTTCTATTTTTTTTTTGAAGTTTTTATTTTATATTGAACTATAGTTGATTTACAATGTTGTGTTAGTTTCTTATGTACAACAAAGTGATATATATATATGTTATATATATGTATATATATATATAATATGAGTTATATATATGTATTCTACAATAAACTGTGGAAAATTCTTCAAGAGATGGGAATACCAGACCACCTGACTTTCCTCTTGAGAAACCTGTATGCAGGTCAAGAAGCAACAGTTAGAAATGGACATGGAACAAGCCTGGTTCCAAATAGGAAAAGGATTAGTCAAGGCTGTATATTGTCACCTTGCTTATTTAACTCATATGCAGAGTACATCATGAGAAACGCTGGCCTAGAAGAAGCACAAGCTGGAATCAAGATTGCCGAGAGAAATATCAATAACCTCAGATATGCAGATGACACCACCCTATGGCAGAAAGTGAAGAGGAGCTAAAAAGCCTCTTGATGAAAGTGAAAGAGGAGAGTGAAAAAGTTGACTTAAAGCTCAACATTCAGAAAACGAAGATCATGGCATCTGGTCTCATCACTTCATGGGAAATAGATGGGGAAACAGTGGAAACAGTGTCAGACTTTATTTTTGGGGGCTCCAAAATCACTGCAGATGGTGATTGCAGCCATGAAATTAAAAGACGCTTACTCCTTGAAAGAAAAGTTATGACCAACCTTGATAGCATATTAAAAGCAGAGCCATTACTTTGCCAACAAAGATCTGTCTAGTCAAGGCTATGGTTTTTCCAGTGGTCATGTATGGATGTGTGAGTTGGACTGTGAAGAAAGCTGAGCGCTGAAGAATTGATGCTTTTGAACTGTGGTGTTGGAGAAGACTCTTGAGAGTCCCTTGGACTGCAAGGAGATCCAACCAGTCCATTCTAAATGAGATCAGCCCTGGATGTTCTTTGGAAGGAATGATGCTAAAACTGAAACTCCAGTACTTTGGCCACCTCATGCGAAGAGTTGACTCACTGGAAAAGACTCTGAGGGGTTGGAGGCAGGAGGAAAAGGGGACGACATAGGATGAGATGGCTGGATGGCATCACCGACTCGATGGACCTGAGTTTGAGTGACCTGTGGGAGTTGGTGATGGACAGGAAGACCTGGCATGCTGCAATTCACGGGGTCGAGTCGGACACGACTGAGTGACTGAACTGAACTGATTCTTTTTCTCATTTAGGTTATTACAGACTATGGAGCAGAATTCCCCGTGTCTGTGTGATTCCACAGACAGCAGCCTACCAGCCTCCTCCGTCCCTGGGATTCTCCAGGCAAGAACACTGGAGTGGGTTGTCATTTCCTTCTCCAACACATGAAGTAAAAAGTCAAAGTGAAGTCGCTCAGTCCTGTCCGACTCTTCACGACGCCATGGACTGCAGCCTACCAGGCTCCTCTGTCCATGAGATTTTCCAGGCAAGAGTATTGGAGTGGGGTGCCATTGCCTTCTCCTTGTTGGTTATCTACAAATTTCTCTTCTTCTAAGGAGACTAGGCAGACTGGATTAGGACCTACTCTAACAGCCTCACTTTAACTTAACCGCCTCTTTAAAGCCCCTCTCTCCAAACACAATCTAATTCTGAGCTTCTGGGGCTTAGGGGTTTTTGTTTTGTTTTGGCTGCACCGGATGGTTTGCAGGATCTTGGTGTTCTGACCGGGGATTGAACCTGGCCTTCAGCAATGAAAGCACAGAATCCTAACCACTGAACTGCCAGGGAATTCTGGGGGTTAGGGTTTTGATAGATGAAATTTAAGTGGACACAGTTCATACCATAGCAATTTTCAAGAACTTTGGTTAGGTTACTGGCCCCAATTCATGCTGAGGTTAATATTCCATCCCTGTGCACTCAAAACTGAACCATCTTAGCTAAGGCAGTCAGTATGCTGCCTTAGCCCTTACTGTCAGAATAACGACTCATGGGAGAGATGGTTGCCTTGCAGCAGCCCAGGGACACATTCTAATCTAAGTCACATGAAGGCAAATCGTCTCTGATCATCTGGATGCAGAGAGATGCTGGAGCCAGGGTTAGTGAGGTCTCCAGTGTATGAAGCTGCTCCAGTCTGTACAACAGGGCACTGGGCCACATTCCGTTTGTAGGGATCCACAGGAAGAGATCAGTTACCAATGACTTTTTCGCTAGCCACACAGGGTTACATAAGGTGATAACACTTTTTAAACATCTCTGCCTCCATTAGCTTCTTGGTCTAGTGACATCCTGTCCTGCTCTGCCCCCCAACCCCCAAGCCCCAGCATCCTGTGTTGGTTCAGTCCTAAGAGTAGGCTGGGAAGCCTGTTGGGAGCAAGACTGTGGACGTGTTCCACTAGCACTTTTCCAGCTGTGGCATTTCCCCATTGGGAACCCCCTTTGTGGTCAGCAGCAGTATCAGTGACAGCCACTCAAGTGTGTATTGTCCCAAAGGGCCCACTCATCCAGTTACAGTAGTCCACAGTCCAAGCTGAGAGTCTGTCCCAAATTCAATGGCAGTTTTCCAGCCATGTCCCTGGATATTTCCTGGCACCACAGACTTGTACTTCTGTACCCAAAAGGATTGAAAAGATCTGGTGACCTTGGTTATCCAGTCCCCAGCATACCTTGACCAGCACCACCAGCCCTCCTTATTGAACTTGGCTTCTGCCCTAGTCTTATCTGTTCTTGAAGGGGTGACGTCTGGTCGCACAGGTGGTGTGAAGGCGTCAGACCGCACCAGTGTGCACAGCACAGGCCTCAGCAGGGTCTCTCAGCCCTCCTGGCCCTCCCGTTTGTCCACAGTAAACAGCACAGCTGGCCTGGCATCTTCGCCTGCCACAGCCCAGATCTTTATATCTGTGGCCTTCTACTGGCCTGAGAGTGAGGATTTCCCTGATGGGCAAGTCATCAATCTCCTGTCTGGGAACTCCCTTGTGTGAAAGCTATGTCCACATTTTCCTACCATCTGAATCTTCAACCCGTTTGTCTCCTCTTTAGTTTGAAAGGCATTTACTTTGCCCTGTGTCAGGCCTCTATTCTGGGGAGTTGGTTGCCTAGTTGTTAAAAGAGTTTTCTGGACTTAATTGTCCCTGATAATTGGTGCCAACCGAACAAACCAGTCAGACCCCAAGTAACTATCTCATCACTTGGGTACTCATGGTTTCCATATAATTACAGTTACCTTAAGGAAATGTACAGGTTCCCCTTTATCACCATGGATGCTCATCAGACAAGGTAAGATCGGGCAAGGTAGGCCACTGTTTCACTGTGGAGGTAAAGACCCACTGACTGCGCTAAACCATTCCATGTTCGACCAAGGTCTTCCTCTGTGTTCATGTCATCAGCCAGACGGGCTTCCACATCAGTCATTAGGCAACTACACGTTTTCTACTTTTTCTCATTCCAACACAACTGGTATAGCTTCTTCCTTCACGACAGCTAAAGCGCCAATCCCTCTAGTTTCACTGGGGACTAGAGATTGAATGTTTGTGTCCCCCAAGTCCATATATTGAAACCTAATTCCCAAGTGATATATTTGGAGGAGTCATCTTTGGGCAGTGATTAGGTCATGGAGTGAAGTCCTCATGAGTGCAATTAGTATCATTATAAAAGAGATCTTTTCATCTGACGGGCGGACACAGTGGAAGACATCCATCTATGAACCAGAAAGCAGGTCCTCACCAGACACAAAATCTGTAGGCAACTTGATCTTGGACTTCCCAGCCACAGAAAAATTCTGTGGTTTACAAGGCATGCAATCTATGGTACTTAGCTGTTATAGTAGCCCCAGCTAAGACACTGGGCTTTTGTCCAAACCTCATATTCCTCCTCTTCCACTGTTTGTAAGAGCAGACCACAGGACAATTCTGCAAAACTGACTGCACCTGACCACCAGGGAGTATTTTATATGAGGTTACTCCTACAGGTGGGAGGAAGCAGTTTTGCTTTCCCAGGGAGCAGACGGGTGAACAGCAACTATATTTTTCTTCGTGTTACAGGATCCTCTAACCATGGGCAACAGTCAAGTGCCACTTTTCTCCTGTCACCAAATGCTTCAGTAACCAGGGTGCCACCATCTGAGAATCCTGATCCATAGCTGCCTTTTTCCAAAAGGGCACTGTGGTCTTATCAACCTCCAGGGGAAGAAGGATTAAAAAATTCCATGCAGCCAGACTGTCACTGGCTACAATGACAAGATGCGCCCAAGCCCCATGTGGTATGGCTTCTATGAGAGTTGTATCGTGTCCCCACAAAAGATGTGCCCACCCCAAACCTTAGAATGTGATCTTAACTGAAATAAGGATCTTTGAAGAGGATCACAAGATCATCCTAGATGAGGGGGTCCCTAAATCCAGGGAGGATTATCTTTATTAGACACAGAGACACAGAGAAGACCATGTTGGCAGAGATTGGAGGGATCTGTCTTGAAGCCAAGGAGGGCCAATGATTGCTACTAACCACCAGAAGCTAGAAGAGAGACATGAGACAGATGTTCCTAAGGGCCTCTGGAAGAAATAGACCTGGTGAGAGCCTGATCTGACTTCTTGTTCTAAGCCATCAGTTCTGGGGTAACTTGTTACAGTTATCCAAGGAAACTAATTCGGCCTCATTTACAGCAAGATGAATAGGCCAAGACTTCTCTGGTGCACCAGTGGTTAAGAATTCACCTGCAAAAGCACAGGACACAAGTTGGATCCCTGGTCCAGGAAGATCCCACAGGCTGTAAGGAAACTAAGCCCGTGCGCCATAACTACCGCGACCATGCTCTAGAAAGTGGGAGCCACAACTGCTGAAGCCCGCATGCCCAGTCAGTTCACTCAGTCATGTCTGACTCTGCGACCCCACGGACTGCAGCACGCCAGGCCTCCCTGTCCATCACCAACTCCCAGAGTTTGCTCAAACTCAGGTCCCTCAAGTCGGTGATGCCATCCAACTATCTCATCCTCTGTCATCCCCTTCTCCTGCCTTCAATCTTTTCCAGCATCAGGGTCTTTTACAATGAGTCCGTTCTTCATATCAGGTGGGCCAAGTATTGGAGCTTCAGCTTCAGCATCAGTCCTTCCAATGAATATTCAGGACTGATTTCCTTTAGGATGGATTGGCTGGATCTCCTTGCAGTCCCAGGGACTCTCAAGAGTCTTCTCCAACACCACAGTTCAAAAACATCAATTCTTCAACGCTCAGCTTTCTTTATGGTCCACCCCTCACATCCATACATGACTACTGGAAAAACTCTAGTTTTGACTAGAGGCTTTTGTTGGCAAAATAATGTCTGTTTTTTAATATGTTCTCTAGATTGGTCATAGCTTTTCTTCCAAGGAGCAAGTGTCTTTTAATTTAATGGCTGCAGTCACTATCTGCAGTGATTTTGGAGCCCAAGAAAAGAAAGTCTGTCACTGTTTCCATTGTTTCTCCACCTATTTGCCATGAAGTGATGGGACCAGATGCCATGATCTTTGTTTTTTGAATGTTGAGTTTTAACCCAGCTTTTTCTCTCTCCTCTTTCACTTTCATCAAGAGGCTCTTTAGTTCCTCACTTTCTGCCATAAGGGTGGTGTCATCTGCATATCTGAGGTTACTGATATTTCTCCCTGCAATCTTGATTCCAGCTCATGATTCATCCAGCCCAGGGTTTCACATGATATACTCTACATACAAGTTAAATAAGCAATATGACAGCCTTGACGAACTCCTTTCCCAATCTGGAACCAAATTGTTGTTCCATGTTCCATTGTTCCATGTCCAGTTCTAACTGTTGCTTCTTGACCTGCATGCAGATTTCTCAGGAGGCAGGTAAGGTGATCTGGTATTCCCATCTCTTTAAGAACTTTGCACAGATTGTTGATCCACACAGTTAAAGGCTTTAGCATAGTCAATGAAGTAGAAGTAGATGTTTTTCTGGAATTCTCCTGCTTTTTCTATGATCCAATGGATGTTGGCAATTTGATCTCTGATTCCTCTGCCTTTTCTAAATCTAGCTTGAAAATCTGGAACTTCTCGGTTCACGTACTACTGAAACCTAGTTTGGAGAATTTTGAGCACTACTTTGCTAGTGTGTGAGATGAGTGCAATTGTGCGCTAGTTTAAACATTCTTTGGCAATGCCTTTCTTTGGCATTGGAATGAAAACTGACCTTTTTCAGTCCTTTACCCCATTGCTGAGTGTTCCAAATTTGCTGACATATTGAGTGCAGTACTTTAACAGCAAAGGATTTGAAATACCTCAGCTGGAATTCCATCATCTCCACTAGCTTTGTTCGTAGTGATGCTTCCTAGGTGCACTTGACTTCACACTCCAGGAGGTTGGGCTCTAAGTGAGTGATCACACCATTAGAGCTTCATAAGAAGCTTATACACTGCGACTGTATGCAGAAAGCCCTGTATGCAGCAATGAAGACCCAGAGCAACTGCCTCCACCCCTGTAAATAGGCCAAATCTGACCAACTTTTAATAAGAGTTACGTTTAGAATTAGGAACATAGAGTTTCTTGTTTCGTTAAAAAAAAAAAAAAGTTTTTTCTTGACTGTCAGAGAAAATCATTGTTTCAAGACACATGAACTTGGTAAGCATGTCTGCGTCTCAGTGAGGCTCACAGGTTGCGGTTGCCACCACTGGCAGGCATCCAAGGCCACTCAGGAGGAGACATTTAACTTGCCAAGCAAGACACCAGAGGGATTTTCTAATACTTCATGCAGTCACAATTCAAACAGGTGACACATTTCAATACCAGCTACCCATTTATACAATGAATGGGTTGGACCCTTCACCTGCAAAGTTACTTTTGTCTTTTTTTCCCTCTCTTCACTTTTTTGCCCAAACTCTAGTAGGTGCTTTCTCAAGGAAACACAGGTACAGCAGTAGCTGAAAGCTGAGTGAGTAACTTGCACCAATAAGCAGCTCTGCACTTACTTTGGGTTTTAAGTGGCCATTAATTCAGCCTCAAACTTACTTTTAACACCTGAAAGCACCAATCTTACCTCTAGCTGCTTGACCTCCAACGTTTATCAAGTGGCAATAGCTGTCAGATCCCTGGAAGCCCTGTCCCATGAAGCATGCAGCCCCTGAATAGAAGGGCCTCTACTCTCTCGGTCACCACTGAATTACCAGATCTTAGGGCACATTTATTATTCTCTATCCTGCCCACACATACTCCAGTCTTTTTTTTAATTGGAAGATAATTGCTTTACAATGTTATGTTGATTTCTGCCATACAACAACGTGAATCAGCCATAAGGATACACATTGTCCCTCCCTCTTGAACCTCCCTCCAACCCCCCTCCAGTCTTCTTTCAAGGGACTTTATGAGCCCCATGCTGGGCACCAAATTTGTCACACTCATGTACCCATGACAAAGCAGGGCCAAGGCCAAGGCCTGACTGATTTGACCAGCAAAGATAGAAAGAAATTTATAGTTTATTACCTACATGGATGGTGAAAAGAAGAAAAAAGTTTTCCAGTAAAACTTTCATTTTGTCTCATATTCACCAATGAAGATTTCTCTTGCAGAGGTGCCAGTCAGCCTTATGAAAGATATAGAATTAAATGTCTATGTGACTCTAGTAACATAACCTCTCAAAACTTTAATTGCTTCAATTATAAGATAGGAATAACATTCACTTTAGAATTGTCGTCAGGGTTAAATAAATAATACCTCATGTAGACTTTAATGCCTTAACAAGCACAGTATTTATCACAACAAATATTTGCCCCCATTAGGAAATATCCACAGGGTTTCATTCCCATGTTAAACCACCTTAATTATTCCCCCTTTTTTGGGGCGGGGGGGCTGTGCTACATGTAGCTTGTAGAATCTTTGTTCCATAACCAAGGATTGAACCTGGGTGTGGGCAGTGAAGGCAGCCAAGTCCTAACCACTCGACTGCCAAGTAATTCCCTAAAGCTTTTTTTTTTTTTCCCTTTCCTATCTTAATTATTCCTGAAACAAGTCAGGGAACAAATAAATACTACTCTGCTTGGCCTTCCCTCATAGCTCATTGGTAAAGAATCCACCTACAATGCAGGAGACCCCAGTTCAAATCCTGGTTCAGGAAGATCCCCTGGAGAAATAGGCTACCTACTCCAGTATTCTGGCCTAGAGAATTCCAAGGACTATACAGTCCATGGGGGTCACAAAGAGTTGGACACAACTGCGTGATTTTCAGTCACTTTGCTATATAAAGCTTCCCCTATATAAAGCCTAAGGCTTGAGAATCACGCCCCAACATCTACCCAATTATTGGGGAAGGCACTATAATAGCAACACTAAAACTAGTCCAGTGACCTCATCCCATCCCATCCAGGGTCACTGCGCAGAGGATAGAGTAGGTGTGGTGTCAGTATACTTAGTGATTCTTCCCCACTGTACCCTGTGGAAGTCAAGGTTTCACTGATCTGCTCAGGATCTGAGGCTGCTTAAAAAAGTGGGAGGGACAGTTCTTAGTGTGTTCATTCTACCCCAGACTTCTAAGGGTAGCCACACCTGTCCACTCAAAAGATAACCTGCCTGTGTGCTTAGTCGCTTAGTAACATCCAACTCTTTGCAACCCTGTAGACTGTTGCCCACAAGCTCCTCCTCCGTCTATGGTATTCTCCAGGCAAGAATACTGGAATGAGTAGCCATTCCCTTCTCCAGGGGATCTTCCCAACCCTGGGATGGAGCCCCAGTCTCCTGCATTGCAGGCAGATTCTTTACCCTCTGTGCCACCAGGGAAGCCCAAGATAACCTGGAATGACATGACACTTTAAATGGGGGGTTGTTTCTCTTTTAAAGAAAAGGCTGGACCAAGAATCAGGAGAGCCAAGTCAGGATCCAGGTTGTTTCACACAAGGCTGTCCTTCCACCCATCTAGTCTTCAGAAAGGAAAAAAAAGACGGCAAGGCCACAGTAGGTGGTGACCAAGCTCCCTTCCACCAACCCTCCCCCCTCAAGGCCATTGGCATCGTTTTTCTTACGGTAGGTATCAGGAAGAATAGCTGCAACTCCTCTGCAGACATTACCCAACATTTTTAATAGTGAAGGCCTTATACCAATATGCCAAGGGAATTAAGAGCAAGGCACCATTTAAAAGCCACTCTTGTTTTACTATTTTGTAAATTTAAGAAAAATGCCTACTTCGAACCTGAGTGGCTCTGGTCCCTGGAGAGCAAGGCTCCACCCCCAGAGGTCCCACCATCTCAGCAACCAGATCTCCCAAACCCTCCCTGAGACACAGACTCTCTCACAGCTTTCAATATAAGTTTCCTTTTATTTTGAAATTGAAACAGTGGAATCAAGTGATTTGTAGCAGAAACAACTTTCATGGGAAAGAAAACTGGAGTGCTCATCCAGCAAAAGAACAAATCCAAAAAGTCTGAGCCAGCCGCCCCATCTTCCCAGACCACGCACAGGGCAGATTAAAGGGTTGGAGAAAGGGTACAATCAAAATTTGGTGGTGACGGCTGGCCGATCCCCAGCAAAGTACAATTTTCAAAGTGGCCGCAGTTACAGAACAGGGTCACACAATCACAGGCACAAGTCCCCCTCCAGTCCCCACCAAGTTTTGCATTCATAAAAATAATTTTCCACTTTCCTAAGTGATGTCTCAGGACAACATGATTCACTTTGCCTCAGGAGAAGGGACTCTCTTATTCTGGTTCCTGGGATCAGGATCAACATGTTGGAGTAAGGGGAGGATTCAAGTGGTGGTAGAGAATGTTTATTCCTCCTGCTAACTCATTATCTGCTGAAATTCATTCTGAACACCTTTACACTGCAGTAGGTTACAGAAACTTGACACAAAAGGGTTACAAGCGCCCCCCACCCCCGACCTCCACACGTTGAAATGATGAGTCCAGACTTCAGCACCGCAACACACACAAAGCCTTTGTTCTGTGGGGCTGAGTGAAGTCAGCTGGCTGAGAAGCAACAGGGAGAACAGATAGGAACTCACTGAACGGAATGAGGTGCAGGGTGTGAAAAGCCAGGGGGGCAGACTGAGAAAGCTGTACCTGTTAGAATAGCACATTATCTTAGATCAGGTGCATAAAATTGCCAAAGAGTGAAACTTATTTGTGGGGGAAAAAAAAGAGAAAAGTTTAGGGAATTAAAACAATCCAGTGGTCACTGGAAAATGTCTCCCTCTTAAGAACTTTTTTTTGGCTTTTTTTTTTTTTTTAATTTTTTGGAAAGTATTTTTAAGGTAATATTTTTTTTTCCTTTGGAAAAAGAAATCTTTTTCCCCCCCTAATCTAAGCAAGTGGAGTTGCCACTACCTAATTTCTCTCTATTGTCTTGCTAAGAGGTAGATAAAACAAAAGTGAAATGGGGCTTCTATGAGGAGGTCCATTAGAGGGTGGGGAGGGGCTGGGATCGCCCAGTGGAACCCCCAACTACAAAGGCTCCTGACGACCAGAGGACAGGCCCTCGGCCTCTCAGGATAAGGGATCCTGCTCCACCTCCAGAGCCCACCGTCCCTGTGAACACTGGGAAGGGGTAGAGAGGTGGAGAATCTCAGAGAAACCCTGTTGAAGACGTCTTAACTTCGGCTTCCCCAGGCTTCCTGGCTGTGAGGCTGAGCAGCGGGTTCCAGGCCAGGCCCCACATCTCACCTCCTGGCAGCCTCCTCTGGTACAAGACAGGAGGCTGGCCCCCTGTGGTAGAAGATAGGAGGCCCAAACTCTCCTCCCTCTCTGGTCCAACAAGATATGGCAGGTGAGGGCAGGGCAGGCTGCAGGGAAGAGGCGAAGCAAGGGTCCCCAGGCCAAGGAAGGCAGAAAGGGGGGGCCTAATGACCAGTCCTCTCAACCCAACCAATGAGTATCTAGCAGGCATGCCTATTCCTCAAGAACAAACCTTCTGTGGCACAAGCCTCAGCTCACTCCTCCTGGCTGGGATCCACCCCCTCACTCTCCAGTCCCAGCCCTCGGTTCTAATCTCACTGTGAGGATTGAGGTAGTTAATCCATTTATACTCGTAGCATCCATCATCTGTGGTTACTCAAAACACATGCCCCGAGGAGCTTCCTGCTATTTCATTTAAGAAAAAAATTCTTTTGTCTCGTCCATCCAGATTCAACCAGACTAAGGCACCACTAATGGTGCCATCAGACTGTGCCCCCAAGGAGGTGCACAGGGCTGAGGGTCAGGGCTAGGGCTCCGGCCCTCACCCTCTGGATCCACCTTCAGTCGTGAGGCCTCCTCCCTGTCCTATATCCCAATAGAGAAGCCTTATGTATCCAAAAGAAAGAAACTGCAGTTTTCAGCTGGTGTTGCCCTAAGTCTGAATACAAGAGAAAAGCCCTGCCTCTAATCACCAAGAGTTTGGAAGGGAAATGGCTTTATGTTCCCTGGCACCAAGGATCCTTCTTCCATCTTCCTGCAGTTTTCGGGGCAGGCTGTGCTGTTTTCTCCTACCAGTTTTCAACAAATAGGTGAAAGTTGGCATGTTTTGAACATCAAAGCCTCTAGGACCTCCGCATCAACACTTCAGGGGGAAGGGGGACCCCCACCCTTGAGTGAGAGGAAGGAGGGAAGGGGGACTAGAGGCAGAAGCTCGGGCGGTCCCTCGGGGGCTCTGTGAGGTAGTTACGCAGCACCGCTGTTCCCAGTGTGGCAGAGAGTATGTCTGGGGTGGGAGGAGGGGAAGGCACCCTGGAGAGTTAACTGAGGCCCCTCCTCGTTGCCAGTCTGCCAGGCCTGAAGAGAACTTGCAGTGCTGTCTCTGCAGTGGGGGCGGGGGATGGAGCGCAGCCTCACAGGGAGCAGCCCCAAACCCCCCTCCTTCCCCAAAGTGCAAGCGGAGCCACTGGACCCCTTCTCAGCTCCCTGTGCCTTGGCACGTACCGCCCCCACATCCCCCAGAAGCCTCAGAAAGGAAGGGCCGGGTCTTTTAGCCCATACAGTTCCCGGGACCTCTCCCCCTCTCAGACAGCCCAGGTACGGGTTCAAAGGATGGTTATTGCTTTGATTCAGAGATGGCGTCTCTCACAGCCTGTCTTTGGCACAGGGGAAAATGGACACACAGAACCAACTGGAGGGTTCCCCTCCAGTGTTCTCTGGGTTTTACATGGGGTCTCTTCTGCCAATCGTGAGGCATAACAGAAGAGCCCCCACCGGTCCCAGAAGTGGAGAGCTCAGGGTAAAGGGAAAATAGACTGAGAAAGGACCGAGAGGAGCGCAGGAAAGAGGAGAAGGTGATGAAACTCCCTGTCCCTAAAAACGGCTCTCTCCTCCCCAGGCCCCTCCGAGGAGCCAAGTCCACGACCCAAACCGCAAAAGGCAACCAGGCCCTCAAGGGCCATTGGGTGTCACTGTCAGACGCAGCTTCAAAGTCAGGGAATCAAACCATTTTGGTTTTTTCACGTGTTCCACAGAATTAAAAAATACATCCTAAAAGTGATGGTTTTTTCTTAAAAATATATATGTAGCTACACACATATCAGAGCACAGAAGTTGTTTTTTTAAAAGTCACTGTTTTCAGATCATCCAAATCTCTCAAGTGCATTTCACATTAACTTGTTATCTCACCAAGGATGGGGAAATGGAGGTGATGTGCAGGGGGCGGAGTTGCCCCAAGACCTTGCCCAGAGGTCAAAGGCAGAACCACCAAGACAAGCCCTTTATCCTGCTAAACCTTAACCACCAAACCATATTCCTTTGCTTTCCGGTAGCGTAACTTGCACAATTTTCCTGCTGGGCAAATATCAGCCATGCCGAATCCAGGTTTGACAGTCCCTTGCCACACTCCTGGTCTCTTCTGGGAGCTGAACCAGCCAGAGGGAAAGGATGTGGGCTGCAGGTGTGATGGGAGCAGGATCCCAAGGCAACTGAACACTGCAACAATCACATTTCAGGTACTGTGGGGGGTTTTATTCTGATGGCAGTTTGAACCAGATATCAAAGCATGCTTGCTGCTGGAAATTCACCTTAAATCACTAAATGGCCGATGTCTGAAGTTATCTGCTTCATTTTGGAATAAAGCATATAGAGCCAGAAACACAAGTTGGGAGACCCTTTTCTGTGGTTTGGACAGGTGGGAAGCTTAATTAAACTGGCCTGGTATCATCTCTAAAGGCTTTCTTGCTTCCTCCTCTTTGGGGCAGACAGTTCTGGGGGTCTACAAAGGAACGTCATGGGAAGAAAGTGACGACACCAACGAGACAGGAACCCGTCCCCAGTTACATTCCCAAATCCCCTGCCCCTCCTTGCCACCCACCAGCCTAAATCTCAATCCTATCAATCCAGAGAAGATGAGGAGACAGGAGGGCCAGTTATCTGTTTGTAGTTGGTCTACTGATAAAAGACCAGAAATGGCAAGGTGGGACTGCAATGCAGTAACAGTCACAGGAAAATGAAAAGCACTGCAACGGCAAACCAGATGGACCTCTCTGAGGCTGAGAGGGTGGCTCTGTCTCTTCCACCCATGGAATCTTGGCTCCCATATTTTTAGATAGTATACATTTTTTTAAGGGTATGTTTTTTAGTTATTATTTCTCTCCTCGATAAAACGGAGGCAATACTTTAAAATATCTCAACAGCGCCACTGGTGGGAAAAAACAACCGGGGTGCCCTTTAACCAAAGGGGGGAGGGGAGACCACAGGCCAGCTGCTGGAGGCTGTTGCTTTGCCCTTGGGGCCACAGCTCTGCTGGGCCTGTCAATCTCATCAGGCAAGATTTTCCTGGGAGAGGTGGGTGGCTTAGAGATCAGAGCCTAGCCCTGGGCTCTCTCACACTTGGGCCTTCCCTCTGGGCCCAGCCTCCCTTCAAGGGGCAGCGCCGGCTGCCTTTCCCACAGGGCCTGTTCTCCATAGAGACTTCCTAAAGAGTTACACTGGCTCATGTTGTAAGAAATTATGAAACATAACTTTCTCATTTTTTTCTTTTCATTAAAAAAATAAAATATTCAAGACTATCAGCTTCTCTTTTGCTTTGCTTTTCTTTTTTATATAAAATATCAGCAAGCCGCAAAGAAAAAAAAGATTAAAAAAAAAAAAAAGAGGTGGGGGGAACAAAAAGGAAAGTAATTGCTGAGGTAACTTCATACCTTGAGGTAGTTTACTTCGCGCACAGCATTACCTGACTGACTCCGCCCACATGTCATGGTTGTCTGGTTGTTACTCTTGTTGCAATGTTGCAAGGAGGGGAGTCCCGAGCATGGGCTCTTCCACACGCAGAGGCCTTCCTCCCTTCCCAGCACACTGGATAGCATTGTCCAAGGCAGCTAAAGTGCACCACCTGGCTATCAGCACATGAGGAGGGGAGGCCAAACCTCATTTAACTGATGGCTGCTGTCTTCCACGAGGGCTGAACTTAAAATGGGACCTTACTGAGCCTGGAAAAATTAATAAATTAAGCTTGTTTACCCTTCTGTGCATAATGCTGCTGGTATTTTGAATTTTGTTTCTTTTAGGCACACATAACATCACGCCAACGACTCGTGGAGGCAGAAACCATCAGTTAAATATGCCTCTAGAGAAACACAGAAGCAAATACTCTCCGAGTTACTGAATATTCATAATAGATGCCAAATGATGGACTTCAGCTTTTTCAGGAGCTCAGGGTCGGGTTGCACATCCCACCACCACCAAGGGAACAGTGCCGTGGTGGGGGAGTGCCCCGCAACCCCCGCTTCTGGGAACCAGCCCTTATAAGAGCACACGGGCCGGGGTGAGGGCACAGTGGCAGCCTTTGGGGCCACTCAAGTCCTCCATGGAACTGAGACTTTATCAAGGGGAGTGAGGGTCCCCTTCCCAGTGCTCGTATCCAATCATTAAAATAGACTTTAAAAAAATATAAAATCTGCCTGAGAATGGCAGGAATCAGGGACAGTACAGTGGTTAGCCCCTGTCCCGCTGAGCAGTCAGTACCACCCATGCGCTCCTGGACATGACGTGGGACTTTCACGGTTAGAGGGACATGAACAGGGCGGGAATCTTGGTGGGGAAGCCCCGACCGTGCCGGCAATTTGAACTGCACCAGTTTCTCAAGGTGGTGATCTGGAATCCATCAGCCACAAGGGCACTCCTTTTAAACGTGGATTACTATGTATTTTAATCATCTGTCTCTCCCATGCTTTATTACTCGCTGTTCCTATAGGCTGGTTAGGAAGGGATTGGAATTAATCTACAGACGCCGATGTGTCTTCTCCCTTCGAGTCAATAATATACACAAAGCAATGCATTGGTTCCCACTTTTGCCAGTAGCAGAAAGATGAGCTAACCAGTGTGAATACAGGAAGAGGTTATGTCAGGGCACAAGAATAGAGGTATTTTAATCAATAAACCAAGGAGGAGAAGGCTGGAAGGGCTTTAGGGTCAAGAAGTAAATCATCCTTTGAGATTGATTAAAACACCCCTCTGCATGTTTTAAAAACCTGAAGGAAATTTTATTTCTCTTCCCACTGGGGTCTGACCAACCCTCTCGATGGGACCTGGAGAACTTAAAACAATCCACGTTTAAAAGCACCCTGAGCTAGAATTTCCAAGGTGACACCCTAGGGGTGGGCAGTGTTGGGCCAATTGGTTGGGTGTTTGGGGCTGAGAGATCAGGGTTCCTCACTGGAACAACTTTCTGAAGCACGTGGGCAAACCTGATCTACATCCCGGCCCAAGTGTCCCTGATTCCCGCTCATTCTCAGGCCTGCAGGGGAGATCATGCTCTCGATTTCGGCCTGTTGTCCTTCAGCCGACATGATGGGGTCGACGTGAAGGGGCCGGTCACTTCCTCCGGGCCTGGGCCTGGTTACTCTGTCCCTTTTGGTGCAGCTGCTTGACTTGGGCCAAGATGTCTCGTATCTTCCGCTGAGCCATCTGCAGAGAGAACACGTGAGCGTGAGGATCTTCAAAGGTGGGAAGAGACAGCCCTACTGGGGAGACAGGCCACTGGGGTCTGGATCCCGGCAACAAATAGATCGCAAGGGACTTAGAAGACAGGTAAGAGAAGGCTGAGGGTTAGAGTGACAGAAAGTTTCTCTGCCTGAGTAGACCCTGAGCACCCACTGGATTCATACAGGGGAATGGAGGAGAAAAGCAGTAGGACGTCATTCATCAGAATTTAAAACATAACCAAGCTGACACACATTTCTGAACTCAAGGGGGAACTCCCTAAGTTTCCAGAGGTGTTGTTAGAAGGTCAAAAATCAGGAGGCCTTGTCACCAATCACAACTCCACTATGCACGTAAATATCCCAGGAAAGGGGATGAAATGGGATAACCAAAAGGCAGTGAAGTAAGCTCCACCGTGAAAGTGGAGAAGACAAAGGACCAGTATCTTTAATGCTTTCCTTCTTAAAAATTTCTTCCCTATGAACAAGTTTGTTGAGCGAAACCAACTGTCAACTGTGATTCACTTGACAGAAAAATACCAGAATGTCCGCTTTCCCTAAGATGAGTGACTGATTTTCTTGGTTAAAGAGAAAGGTTGGTCTAGGTTGGAGAACGAACGTGGAGTTGATATTTTTATATGTTAATGCCTCCTGTCAGCACTGTGCATAATGTTGTACAAAGTTTTTCATTTAGTCTCATTCTAACCAACAAAAAATACCCCCCTTCAGTATTTAATACATCCTGCCTCCTCTGCAGCCCTGAATACATCATTTACTCTCTTAACCTCACGTTCCTCATTTGTACCATGAGGTTGTTATGAGGATGACATGAGTTAACAGAGACCACACAGAATGGTGCTTGGTGTACTAGGAGCACCCACAAATCTTAAGATAGTTTTTGTGGCGATTCAGTTCAGTTCAGTCGCTCAGTCGTGTCCGACTCTTTGCGACCCCATGAATCGCAGCACACCAGGCCTCCCTGTCCATCACCAACTCCCAGAGTTCACTCAGACTCACGTCCATTGAGTCCGTGATGCCATCCAGCCATCTCATCCTCTGTCATCCCCTTCTCCTCCTATCCCCAATCCCTCCCAGCATCAGGGTCTTTTCCAATGAGTCAACTCTTCGCATGAGGTGGCCAAAGTACTGGAGTTTCAGCTTCAGCATCATTTCTTCCAAAGAAATCCCAGGGTTGATCTCCTTCAGAATGGACTGGTTGGATCTCCTTGCAGTCCAAGGGACTCTCAAGAGTCTTCTCCAACACCACAGTTCAAAAGCATCAATTCTTCCGTGCTCAGCCTTCTTCACAGTCCAACTCTCACATCCATACATGACCACAGGAAAAACCATAGCCTTGACTAGACGGACCTTAGTCGGCGAAGTAGTATCTCTGCTTTTCAATATACTATCTAGGTTGGTCATAACTTTCCTTCCAAGGAGTAAGTATCTTTTAATTTCATGGCTGCAATCACTATCTGCAGTGATTTTGGAGCCCCCCAAAATAAAGTCTGACACTGTTTCCACTGTTTCCCCATCTATTTCCCATGACGTGATGGGACCAGATGCCATGATCTTCGTTTTCTGAATGTTGAGCTTTAAGCCAACTTTTTCACTCTCCTCTTTCACTTTCAACAAGAGGCTTTTTAGTTCCTCTTCACTTTCTGCCATAAGGGTAGTATCATCTGCATATCTGAGGTTATTGATATTTCTCACGGCATCTTGATTCCAGCTTGTGCTTCTTCCAGCCCAGCGTTTCTTATGATGTACTCTGCATATAAGTTAAAAAAGCAGGGTGACAATATACAGCCTTGACGTACTCCTTTTCCTATTTGGAACCAGTCTGTTGTTCCATGTCCAGTTCTAACTGTTGCTTCCTGACCTGCATATAGGTTTCTATTAATGGCTCCCAAAGAACTGTCAGAGAGAAAGTTGCCACACTACGCTGGAGTCTGGGTTCCTGTTTGGCCCCTGATTTCATGAGCAGCCTTAGGTGGTCCACAAACCTGCTGTTAACAGGCTTATCCTCTGGGAACGGAAGGGGTGGTATCCAATAGCCTCCATAGCCTTCTAGCTCCAACAATCGGGGGTTTTAGGAAAACCCCACTAGTTTCAATCATCCTGTAATGTGAATCTGCTATCTGCCCTCCTTTCTAGACTCTGGGATCAGTCACAATCGTGGGCACTGCTGATGGGCTCACTGGAAGCAGCACAGAAATGGATGGTGAGTGCCAGGACAAGACCAGGAAGCTGGAAGAACTGGAAGCAAGGATGGAGCAGTGGTTCTGGGAAAGGTGAAGGAAATGCACTGGAAAAGGGCAACCCATGGTGTCACCCCACAAACCAGACTGGGCAGCGCTAAGACCCATTTCTCTTCTCCAGTGCAAAAGAGAAGGACCACGTGGTTAGATGACAGCAAAGACTATCAACACATAACATATGACATGTAACATTAATAGTTACTATACATAACATATACCTACGAAAATAGTCAAATCACTGTTCCTACAGTCTTAAGAGGGAATAAGACATCTACCCATCACACCCTACACCTGGAAGAGAAGAGTGACCCAGGCCAGAGGCAGGCAGAGTCCTGCTTCTCTGATCCCCAGGTTCCTGCCACCCTCCTGTGATGGGGGAGTGCCATATGTACCTGGCTGGCATAGAAATGCCCAATGATCTTGACGATGACCTGGTCGTTCTCATCAGGGGTCTGGTCCCTTGGAACCACCACCTCAGCTCTGTCAAATTTTGCAGCTCATTCACCTGGGGGCAGGGGCAGGAGCAGAACAGGTCAGAGAGGCACCTGAGTGCTCTCAGTGTCAAACGTAGCTGGCAGTGGAGGGAGGGCCGAGAAGTTTAGTCACTAGTGGTAGAAACTGGAGGATTCAGCAACTGAGCTTGGAGAGCAGAATCAAGCAAAGGGGCAAAGTGCAAGAACTAAGGCTGAGCAGACCTGGGAAAGCCCCTGGAGAAGGGGACCGCCGCCCACACCAGTATGCCTGCCTGGAGAATCTCACAGACAGAGGAGCCTGGCAGGCTACAGTCCATGTTGCAAAGAGTCAGACACAACGAGGTGACCCACACTCAGAGGTCACTCAGCGTGGAGAGGTGGGGGCCAGGGCTGAGCTGTCAGGCTCAGGGACTAACATCCAGAGCTTCCAACCTGACCCTCGGGGCTCACCGTCTTGCCACCTTTGCCAATGACCCGGCCGGCTGCTGACGCTGGCACCCGGATATGGGTCTCCAGCTTTACTTCTTCCTTGGGACCAAAGAAGTTCTCCTCCTTGAGTTTTCCATAAATTCTTCCCTGAGCCTGAAAATAGGAAGCCATTGTTATGTTGGCAGTACACGCATATATGACAAAAGGGAAGCGCCCCAGCCCCACTCCCTGGTGAGGGGTAGATCACCACCTAGCACAGGTGGCGTGGAAGGTCCACAGCACTGACCTGTCAGCACTCCTCCTGCTCACCTGTAACACTGGGAGGCCTGGGCAAAGTAACTAAATATGAACACGTGACTCCCCAGACGAACACAGTACCTAAACCACAGACCAGACCTAAGGGGTCTGGGAGGCTTGCATGGACTCAGACAAGCAGTGAATGGCAAGTCAAGCCCTGAGTGGCAGCTGGAGTTGTCACTCCATGGCAGGCTGCTGGTCACTGTACACAGCCTAGGGTTGTCCCCATTCTCCATCCCTCCCTAGATCAGAACAAGTGACTTTATTAGCTCTTTGGCTGTCTGTCAGAAGTCCAAGAACCTAAAACGTAGCAAGGACATAAAGGAGAGAAGAGCCTTCCTTAGTCACTACAGCAGAGGGCAAAGAGACGGCCTTCTTTTCCGTGTGCCTATCCACTTTTAGGAAGCAGAGAGGGAAAGCAATAGAATACAAGTTGGAGCTCAGTCTGAAAGCAGCTGTGCAGCCCCGAATTTACAGGGAAGCTTAAAATCTGATGCAGATTTGCACTCCCACGCAAACTTGATTCCCCTGGGTCCTACTTGAAAAAACAAAGATCAGAACCTTGAATTGGGCTTCTGGGGGTCCAGTGATGATGACCATACGAACTTTGGAGTCTGGAGTTTCAGGAGGAGCAATCTACAAAGCAAACAGTGGTCACATAATAAGCGCTCTATTGCCCCTCCTCCAGAACCCTACCAACACCCTGTTTCCACTTCCCACTTCTGATGGCCAAGAGTGAAGAACAACGACCCCGGGCCCAAGGCTACTGCCCCTGCACCAAAACTCTCACGAGGGCACAAGCGCATTTGTTTCTTGACGTTTTCTAAGTAGGACCTCCCTGCTCACCGCCCAGAGGGGTTCAGTTGAGTCCTGCCAAGAGGGACCAGTGGTGGTGGGGACAGTAGAGGGGAACAGTCTGATCTCCTAGAGAATCTCTGGGACCCCTTATTCACCAGAGCACACACACTCCACCTGACCAAAGCCTTTCAGACCACTAAAACCAATGGCTTTAGACTTGTGAAATTTAACAAAGTATTTGTTCACTATGACAGCTTCTCCCTGACCAGGGAAGGTGGAAACAGCTAAAATTTACCAAGCAACCAAGCACTGAGCTGGGGGCTTTGGCTGCATCATCTCAGATTATTCTCATCACTACTATACTGATGGGGAAATGAAGGCTCAGGTACTACACCTCAAAAACTGGGATTGCAGTCTTGCCTGAACTGAAGATCTCCTGTGCTACGATACCACTTCCTCCCTTAGTCTGAAAGTGAAGTAGAAAGCAAAAGGAACTGGGAGCCCACAGGAGAGAGCCCTAACGCTAGCCGATGGGGTGTCTGAGAACCAATGGAGAGGAGGATGACAGCAGAGCGCCCTCCCGCCCCGAGAACCAGAACAGAACAGAGCTGGTCACCTTGATGGAGGCGCTGGCGAAGCGGGAGAGCTGTTTAATGTGCTGCCCCTTCTTGCCGATGATGGCGCCCACCGCCTGGGCAGGAATGAACACCTGCACCATCTCCTGCTCTGGAGCCTGCTGCCAAGACAGAACATGTCATTAATGCAGCTCGAGTTAAGGGGCACAGCCCGGAAGCCCCTCCATGGCCCTGCCCTGCACTGTCAAGGAAGAAGGGGCGCAGCGCCCGACACCAGCCTGGGTGACAGGCTCTGCAGCTCTCCCAAGGCCCCACAGAGACAAACGGAAGAAGCTGGACCAGACGCAGAGGAAGAGTGCTGCCAGCATCCGAGGCTGCTGTCCACAGGGCTGATGCTCCGGACAGCTAGCGCTAGTGGCTGGGAGCCCTTCCCTCTCCCTGTAAATTACCAAGTATCAGGCTCCCGCAAGGAGCTGGGCCCTAAGTGAGCTCACGGACAGCCCAGGGCCCCCTGCACCTACCATAAAGGAGCTGTACGGTGCAGCTCCAGTGACACTGCTGGGCGGCGGTGGGACTGCACTGGAGGAGGCTGGAAAAAGACCTACAGCTGCCAAGTTCAGGCCAGGGATGAGATGTGACTGCAGCTGGGGAAAAGAAGGCGAAGAGAAAGAGGTTGGCTCATTCGGGTGGGGCCTGGTAGCTCTTGTACATGGTGCTGGCTGAACAGGAGGGTGAATGGGCCGAAACAGAATGGCATGCTTTTGCCCCAAACCTGCCTGCCCCTCTGGTACTCACAACACTCACATGTACACGAGGGTTCCCACCTCTGAGGTGAAGGGACACTGTTTTAGACTCTCAGACGTCCTTCTGCTCCAGTAGTCCCTCCCCTCTGATGGAGGCAGACCTCGGACTCACAGCCCGTGACAAGGTGGGGGAGACGGGTCTCTGACTTCTGCTGCTGCTGCTAAGTCGCTCAGTCGTGTCCGACTCTGTGCGACCCCAGAGACAGCAGCCCACCAGGCTCCCCGACCCCTGGGATTCTCCAGGCAGGAACACTGGAGCGAGCTGCCACTTTCTTCTCCACTCTGACTTCCAGGACTCATATTTTTGGTCATGTGACCCACATCCTCACTCACCTTTAAAAACCAGATGAAAACTAGGAACCCTCTCCCCCACTAAAGTGCACATAAACAGGAAGCTTACAGGGGGACCACAGACCTCAAAGCCCAAGACTGGATCCCCACTTGCACCCAGGAATCAAATAAAGAACCCCTATTAATTCAGTGTTACAAGGACTGATCAATCTTGAGGTCCAAAAGCAAAGTCAATGTTCCCAGGACCGCAGCATGTGAACGCCCACCCACTTGGAGACCCACTTCTGCTATGGCTCCAGCTCAGAGGCCTCCGACACTCACGCTCATGGCAGCCACGTCATTCTCATAGGCTTCCCGCACTTTCTTCATGATCTCCTGCTCAGCCCTGCAGCAGTTCTCGATGGCGCCCTTCACAGTGATGGTCCTCTCGGGGTTATAGAGGGTGAGATCCTGCAGCCTGGGGGCAGGGAGCAGAGCAGCGTCAAGCTTCCAACGGACAAGCCTGGACCAGGAAAAGAGCCTGGCCGAGGACAGCACAGCCACGCCGTTTCCACAGGCTGTTTAGTTTGGGGCAAATATGAATAGCTCTGTCTCTGGCTTTCAGCTCATCCCCAGGAGATGAGGACATTGGGCACAGACTGTAAGCAAGGAGGGGGCTCCTGGCTGGAAATTTCCCAGTGGCGCCAGCAATCCATTTCCTGAGCCCTTCTGAAGCAGAGCAGGTAATCTGCCCACAGGTAAGTCTCTCGACACAGTCAAGAGACACAGTGTTCACACAGGGGCTAACGGATTCCTCCTGAGAAGCAGGCCACCACACAGAGCACCTGCTCAAGTCTCAGGAAAGGATCTGGGTCCATCCTCTCCCTGTGGCCTGGCTGTGTGCTGGGAGACCCCCCGTCCTGCCCCTGGCTGCAGGCTCTCTCCCCCAGATGCAGAGCAAGAAAGACAGCATGCGGCAGCCGAGGACTGAAGAGGCAGCACCCTAACCACAGCGGGGATGGAAGGATTCCTTCCAGCCTTTACAGAAAAATGCTCTTCATTGCTGCTTTAACTATTCTTCGATAAGCAGAAACTGTATCCGCCTCATGGGGCAGGTGTTAAGGATGGATAATAAAATATGCCACCCTGGGGGCTCAGGCATCCCACTTGCAGAGGGAAAGGAAAGTGCCTTACGAGGAAATGGTGATTTTCGTCTCCGTGTCCTGCTCCACCTTCTTCAGGTTGCGCCCTTCCTTGCCAATGAGTCGCCCCACAAAGTTATTATGGGCCAGGATCTTCAGGGGAACCTCATCAGCCCTTGGGAAGAGGTGAGGGACAAAAGCTCCTTAGATGGTAGGCCACTGCAGATGGGGGTTTCCGAGACAAACGCCAGAACCAAATTGTGTTTTCAAACAAAACCATGAAGATCAGTGGGAGAGAAATAGGAAGTAGGAACAGATGGCAAAGGCACAAGGTCACTATGGGTGATGGGTATGTTCCTTATCTTCACTGTGGTGATGGTTTTTGTAAATATACTAGTATTAAAAACTCATCCAAGTGTATACTCTCAAATGGGCATACTATAGAATTTAGCTCAGCTGGTAAAGAATCCACCTGCAATGCAGAAGACCCCAGTTGATTCCTAGGTCAGGAAGATCCACTGGAGAAGGGAAAGGCTACCCACTCCAGTATTCTGGCCTAGAGAATTCCACAGACTATACAGTCCATGGGGTCACAAACAGTTGGGCATGACTGAGAAACTTTCACTTTCACAGAATTCTATGTACCTTTGGGTTAGTGGCTCAGTTGGTAAAGAATCCACCTGCAATGCAGGAGGATCTGGCTTCAACCCCAGGGTCGGGGAAGAGTCCTTGGAGAAAGGAATGGTAACCCACTCCAGTATTCTTGCCTGGAGAATCCCAAGAACAGAGGAGCCTGGCAGGCTCAGTTCACGGGACTGCCAAGAGTCAGACACGACTGTGCAACTTTCACAGAGTTCTATGCAGCTAATAAAGAACAAGGTGAGCCTATGTACTGATGCACAGCAATGGAAAACACAGACTGTACCACAGTCTGTTCACGATGATCCTACTTGTGCTAAAACATGCACGTGTGTATACATACATGTGCACATGCCTACGAGGGCACAGCACTGCTAGGATACACAGGCCCTTATTTACAAGCAGGAGGATTCATTCTTCCGCTTTTACCCTGTTGTACAACTTCCATGTCCCCTGTCTGTCTGTGTTAAGAGTTGAGGCGGCGGCAGTGCCCAGAGACGCTAACGCCTTACGTTTTGGTGTCCTTGGCCTCCTTGTGCATAATCTCCAGGATCATCTTACAAGCAGAAGAGCAGCCCTCAGGGGTCGAGTGGACACTGATGGCCTTCTCGGCAGCACCTGCATTCTCCTTCCTGTGTACGTCGATCCTAACAAGCACATAGATGGTTAGCTGTCCCTGGTGAAGCTCCTCAAAACAAAGTACAGGCCTTCTATTCTTGGAACAAGGCCAAGTGTGGAACTGAGACAGGCAAGGAAAGGGCAGCCTGTTGCTATGGATTCTGTCTCAGTCAGGAGGCAGCAGCCGAGAACGACAGCATCTTTCATGGGAATCCAGGGCTGGGGATCAACAGCCCTCAGCTCTGAAGCTGCGTTTCCCCCTTGAAACAACTATAAAGGGAAGGTACACTGTGTCAAATTAAAAGCAAATAATAAGAGGGTGCATTATGAATCAGAACACAAAATGACCTGTTCTGTTCCACAGATCGGCTATAAAGATTAGAGAAGAGCGGTGGCTACGTGCAATGGGAGACAGGTCAGAACCACGCCCTCTCACTGAGGGCCCTGACTGGCCTGTCCTGCTGCCACCGATGATCAGTGTTGAGGTCACAGAGCACTAAGGAGGGGCTTTCTTCCCAAGACTAGTTTTGCTCGATGAGAAGGTCTACAAAGAAATCCTTCTTACAACACAGTGTGTGGCCCAGCCACTGCCACCAAATGGCACATCTCAGGCTTATTCTATCTCCCAACATTTCCTAAGAGGTAAAGTTGAGCTGAAACCCCTCTGTGTGTTTCTAGGAGGAGCCTCGCCTCCTGGGCACCAACCACTTCCTCCTGGCCCCACCTCTACTTCCCCTGCGGCCAAGACTCACTTGGACTGGGTCTGTTTTGTGATGTTGCGGATGGTGGCACCCTCCTTGCCAATGATGGCGCCCACATACTGGGTGGGCACCAGGAGCCGTAGGGGGATGTCCACTTGCTGCTGTTTGGCTGGGGCCCCAGCTGCCACAGGGGAGCCCTGGCGGGGCTGACCCCGAGCGCCAAAGCCTCCTCGGCGCCCGTTCTCAGGACCCTGTGTGATCTGCTCATCAGGAATGTAAGAGACCTTCAAGGCATGGTTCTCTAGCTGGTGGCCGTTCAGCTTCAAGATGGCTCTGAGGACAGAAAGAAAATCTACTGATCACTCCAATCCATGCCAATCACACCAAATGCTCTCTAGGTATAAAGCACTCAGCTGGGTTACAACATGGAACATTCTAGAAGAAAGGGAGATGACCACCTGCCCACACTCCCACCTCCACCTTAGAGACACCTCCAGTCTAAATAAGACATCAAATAAGGTAGTATAGCAAAAATAAGCTATTTCCATTGAATTTGGGGATTGGCTTGTTAATTTCAAGTTTCCAAGTAAACTCTATGGAAACAGAATGGCTTGCAGAAGTCTATCTGGAATGTCTGCAAACTAAGACTAGTGAACACTGAAGGGAGGAGCCATGTGCCATCTATTCCCTGGGCTGATGCTGGTTAGAAATGTTAACAAAGCAAGTGTGGACCTAAAGCCAAGTTAAGGCCCACAGATTGGCCACAGGGACCTCCAGAAAATTCTGAGCCCAGCAGACACCTGAAAGAAAACTGAAGGTTTGAGAAAGTGGTACAGTTTTAAACTAGGTTGGAGGAAACAAATGGGATAGAGGCAACATGTTGAGGAACAGAAAGCCATCAAAAGCAAAATGTGGCAAAAGGCCTATAAATGAAGTCTATCAATACCAATGGGGTGGGGCAGGGTGACTCAACCAAATGGCTAGGGAGTCAGAAATTGCGGATGTGATGAGACTCAAGGTGATTCCGGAGATAATAAAATGTCTGCTTCTGCCACATCACAAATCTTTTAGGTCTCAGTTCCTTCTCATCACCACTAGATGGCACCATCAACACAGCAAAGGACCCTATGGTTCCACAACCAGAGACCTATCAAAAGCCAGCATCTTCTAAAAAGGATTTCCCACCTTCTCTGGGGAAGTCTTTGGGTCTCTCGTTCAAAGTTTATCCTATCAATCCCAGGGAGGTTTCTGAACCTTTGAGATTCCTGCACCAAAAGACAAGAGTCTGGCACTGGTTGCAACAAAATGAGAGGTTAAGCGGGGACTGGTGCCCACACACACCCTATCCTTGTCAAAGCAGGGGCGCCTGGCTCTCAACCACCACAAAGACCCTCCCTATCCCACTTTAGGGTCCACTCACTGCCTGGTCTGTTCCCGGTTGGAATAGGTGACATTGACTACTGCCGTCTCACTCTCCGTGTTCACTGGGGGAGCAAAAACAGAGATCACGGTTAGAGCAGTGAGTCCTGGAGATGGCACCAATGATGTTCTTAAAAGGCTCATCTTTGAGGGCCATGCACTCAAGAAGGAAATACTTCAATTCATCACAACTCCTGGAAAATTCAAATTAGCCTATCATTTTCCTTTAACTTTAATATGCCTTCCTTAGATTTCCCTGCCAGCCCTCAAGAGAGCAGGCATACACACGGATGTGCAGTCAACACATCAGCAGTTATGCAGCAGAGAGCACACACATACACATATCTGGAAATAAATTTATTCTTAGAAAGAAATTTATACTAGTTAAAAATCACACACTGAGATTAGACAAAGAAAAGGTCTGTAAGGACATCCCTGAAGAGATTTGAGAAAACACCTAAATCCATTTTAGAGTATCCTCAAGTATTCACTATCAGATATAATTGTATCATCACCTAGCTGAATAAGCTGACAAGAGTGGCTGCCATGGAGTCTGGAGGCAGGATTTGGGAATGGACTTGGGTTGGATGTTAAGAGTGCCGTGTGATCTGGCCACATACTCTTCCCCCATTTTGAATTAATAATAATTAACCTCTGCTTTATGTATCACTGTCTTGTGATTTTGGGTCCCCTAGACCTGCTCAAAAAAGCAGGGCTCTTTCTTAGGCTCAAAAATCACTGCAGATGGTGACTGCAGCCGTGAAATTCAAAGATGCTTGCCCCTTGGGAAAAAAGCTATTACCAACCTAGATAGCATATTAAAAAGCAGAGACCTTACTTTGCTGACAAAGGTCCGTCTAGTCAAAGTTATGGTTTTTCCAGTAGTCATGTATGGATATGAGAGGTGGACCATAAAGAAAGCTGAGCACCGAAGAATTGATGCTTTTGAACTGTGGTGTTGGAGAAGACTCTTGAGAGTCCCTTGGACTGCAAGGAGATCAAACCACTCCATCCTAAAGGAAATCAGTTCTAAATATTCATTGGAAGGACTGATGCTGAAGCTGAAGCTCCAATACTTGGCCCACCTGATATACAGAACTGACTCACTGGAAAAGACCCTGATGCTGGAAAAGACTGAAGGCAGGAGGAGAAGGGGACAACTGAGGATGAGATGGTTGGATGGCATTACTGACTCAATGGACATGAGTTTGAGCAAGCTCTGGGAGTTGGTGATGGGACAGGGAAGCCTGGCATGCTGCAGGCCATGGGGTCGCAAAGAGTCAGACACGACTGAGCTACTGAACTGAACTGAGACTGCTCAGCCCTGGCGTGGGGGACTTGAAACAAACAAACAAAAAAATCCACCTCTCCCCCTACAATACCAAAGGCACTTATCACCACAAAACCGCAGTGCAGACCACTCTCAGCCCCTCTGGCCTGTCAGTAGAGCTCTCCCATCTCAGTGGAAGATTCTGCAACAATCTTCTACCAGTTAAGTGGAAATACAGGAGTGATCAAACAAACAAAACCTCTGCTCTCATGGAGCTTAAACATACTAGTAAGAAGGGGAAGCAAAACATATAATAAGCAAAGACAGTGAAAAGATGGTATGATAATGGACTATTACTCAACCATAAAAAAATTATTAAATCTTGCCATTTTCAGAGATGTGGATGGACCAAGAGCATATTACGCTTAGTGAAATGTCAAAGAAAGACAAATACTGTGTGCTATCACCCATATGGGAAATCTAAAAAATACAGATGAATATACGTGCAAAACAGAAACACAGATACAGAGGAGAAACTAGCGATTACTAAAGGGAGGGGCATCAAGGGTATGGGGGTACGGACTGACAGATACAAACTACTATGTATAAAGTAAAATGACAGGAATTCCCTGGCAATCCTGAGGCTGGGACCCAGCGCTTTCACTGCCGAGGTTGGATCTCTGGTCAGGGAACTAAGATCCCACAAGCCAATAAATAAATAAGTAAACAAAACTAGTCAAAGGACAAAAATATATTGCACAGCACAGGGAGTTACAGACATTACCTTGTAATGACATTCAGTGGAGTATAATCTTGGAAAATGCTGAATCGCTATGGTGTGTAATTGAAACTAATATATCATAAATCAGTTACACTTCAATAAAAAAAATAAATTAATGTTCTCCCTGAAAAAAAGTGGAAGGGGTTGAGTGCTATGGAGAAATACGAATCAGGGAAAAGGAGGTGGCGGTTAGGGGTATAATTTCACAAAGGGTGGACAGAAAGGGCATTGCTTAGTAAACGGCATTTGAGCAGACGAAGAGTTTATTGTTACAAAAGCAAACATTTCCCATTCTGTTTTCTCCAGGGAGCAGGCATCGCCCCCAGATTAGGTGTGTTATGGTTCTCTGGTGAGCCTTTGAACTAGCAGTGACCCCTGCCGGGCACCCCTTGTGAAGCTCTCCTACGTGCTCCCAAGCCACTGCTGTCTGTCCAAGAGTAACTGAGTCATCAGTCTCAGATGTAAGCAGGCCTGGACCATGGTTACAAGGACTGAGCAATGGTTATCAGTGCTTCCAGTTATGCCCTGGTGCTTATAGTAAAACCAAGCTCCAGGGTCAGAGCAAAAGAGAACCTGTTCGACTGCCTCAGCACCTCAGATCTTTGTGCAGGCGAGTATTTTAATCATCTGTAATGATTTACAGCTTGGCCCTTTAGAATTTGAAGATGAATATTTTGTCTTGTCTCGGTTTCTTAAAGATCTGCAAACTCAAACCATTTTGTCTACCTAATGACCAAGCTCTACTTTATGTCCAGCCCAAATCTCTTCAAATTTTTATTCATTCATGCATTCACTTTTGGCTGAGCTGGGTCTTCACTGCTGCACATGGGCTTTTTTCTAGTTGCATCGAGCAGGGACTACTCTCCATTACAGTAGGCGGGCTTCTCATTGCTATGGCTCCCCTTATTGCAGAGCATGGGCCAGAGGCACAAGGGCTTCAGCAGCTGCAGCTCAAGGGCTCTAGACAGCCAGCTTCAGGAGTTGTGGCACCCGGGGCTTTGTTGCACCATGCCCCATGGCATGTGGAGTCTTCCCTCTTCCCAGACCAGATGAAACCCACATTCCCTGCATTGGCAGGTGGACTCTTAACCACTGGACCACCAGGGAAGTCCTCCGAATTTTATTTTAGCTCATTTCCTCTGAAAATAATTTATAATCTTAAGCAATTTGAGAAGAACTTAAGAAGTTTTTGGAGAAACTTCAAAAATCATAGCAAACTTTTTATGATCTAGAATTCTTTTTTATTATTTCTCCTTCTGCAAGGAGATCCAACCAGTCCATCCTAAAGGTAATCAGTCCTGGGTGTTCATTGGAAGGACTGATGTTGAAGCTGAAACTCCAATATTTTGGCCACCTGCTGCAAAGAGTTGACTCATTTGAAAAGACCCTGATGTTGGGAAAGATTGAAGGCAGGAGGAGAAGGGGACGACAGAGGATGAGATGGTTGGATGGCATCACCAACTCAATGGACATGAGTTTGGATAAACTCCAGGAGTTGGTGATGGACGGGAAGCCTGGCGTGCTACGGTTCATGGGGTCGCAAAGAGTCGGACATGACTGAGCGACTGAACTCAACTGTGGGCCTACTAATTTTTTTTTTGGCTGTGCCAGGTCTTAAGCTGTGGGATGTGGGATCTAGTTCCCTGACTAGGGATCGAACCCAAGCCCCCTGCACTGGGAGACAGAGTCTTAGCCACTGGACCACCAGGGAAGTTCCTGTGGGCCCAGTCTTGAGAAAGATTTTCCCTGCCCATCAATATGTGCAAAAATTCTCTGCTTTTAATTAGCCAAAGACATGTAGCTGACAATCAGTTTCTATATCCCCTCTGCCTACCACCCCCCTCCAAAAAAGACAACCTGTTGATTATTTCAGACAAAAACCAAGAGTTATGAAGCTTTTAAAGTAAAAGGGCTACAGATTTACTTAGCTTGCATGCACAGCTTCCATTCTTAACCTATTTCTAAAATCTTAGGAACCTGTTTCTACCTCGGCTGGCTCATGGAGACTCCATGCTGGGAATGAGTGATTTTGTTGATTCTCTTATTGACCAGAGGAGAAGCCAGTTCCAGAGAAGTAGCAGAGCCAGAGCTGGGACACTCCACTCTACCTCCCTCCATGGTACCCTCTGGCTGTCTTTGTTTGGTGTTCCAGAGAGATGTGGCACCAGAAAAGGAAGCAGAGCAGATTTCCGCCCTTCCGCCCCACAACTCCTCCAACACCCATCTACCCCTACCCCACTACCGCCGCCGCTATCCACTCTTACCTTGCTCGCAGTTCTCCACTGTACCATACTGAGCCAGCAAGCTGTCCAGTACCTGAGAGCAGGGGAAGGGAGTACGGCTAACCTGAGTACCCCAGGAACTCACCAAGTCATCACTGGGCACACCCCTCACCCCAAAGCACTGGGAAAGCCTTTGGTGGGGACTGAACATGTTACCTGCTTCGTTTGCCCTTTCTCAGGTACTACTGCTGGTGGTAATCCATCAGAATTTCTTCACAGAATGTACTTGAGCTCAAAAAGGAACTTAGGTCCTTTTTGGAAGCAGACCTGTAGCACCTGGGTCTCCAGCCAGTCCTCTGTCATCTCTAAGCTTGGGGTTCAGGGAATACCCTTCCCACCTCCCTGATGCCTCTTACCAGAGGGAATGCCCAAGAACTCCTGCTGGAAGTCTTAGGCTGAGGATGCAATCCAACTGTCCACCCCACCGCCCCCTCCCTCAGAATCTCTGGCTTAGAACCAAGCGCCCAGGACACCTCCCAGTCATCTCTGCCACCTCAGGCTAACCAAGACTTCCCTCCCAGTCTCCATGACCCCACTAACAGTTTCCCCTAATCACTTACTTCCCATCGAAGCTGGGGTGGAATATTTCGGATCTGTATTTTTCGACTCCTGAAATTAGAGAGAAAACATCAGTGACAGCTCTGGATGCTTTAGGGGCCTGTGACCTTGCAGGTTTTAGTCCTCGTTCCAGTCTATCTTCCTACCTTCTACTCAACACCAAAGCCTTAAGAGTCTAAGAATGATCACCTTTGGGAATGGAAATCTGGCCTCTTTTTAGAGCGAAATACAGTGCGAGCACAGATAGGAAAGCCAAAACCAGGCGCCCTAAGCAGTAGGATAACATAATTCCTCCCAGTCATACCTGCTTTGTTCATCTCTCTTAGGTTCCTCACTAGTCATATCTTACTCAGTAACCATCCGTTACCACCCACCGTGTTTCAGACTCTAGGAATACGGAGCTAGCTATGTGAATTATTGTATGAATCATTCACCTGATACCTTTTTAAATCGGTGTCTACTCCATGCTGGGGACACAACTGATAAACAAAACAAAGTGCCTGGCCTCAAGCTGCTCACATTTATTAGGGGAAACATATACGCAAACAAATTGGAGCAGGATAGTTGGCAGTAGCTAAGCTCTTTCTTTGATACAGATTTAAACTTGCGCTTCACTTAGCACTGATCTTTAAAAGGTTATTTAACTCAAGGCTCAGTTTTCTCCTTTGTAAAACAGGGATAATACCTATTCACAGGGAGGTATAAAGTGATTTAGATAATATTATCAAGAGCTTAGCAAAGGGTTTCGAGTAAGCATTGTACTTAAAATGTAATAATAGACACATGTGTGGATACTAAGGTGGAGAGATTAACACACACAATCCAGCATCGTGACCACCCCCTTCCCTCCTCCCAGTTTATTATAGTTCCTCCTTCCCATCTTTCAAACGCCTCTTAAAAATGTAATTTTCCCTGAGGAAGGCTTTCAGGTTCGAGGTTGATTCCCAGGGCAATTAACTGCTCACCACCCAAATCAATGCCCTAATCCCTGGGCTTAAAACATTCCAATTGACTTGCTCTGCATTGGTCAATTGTCACTTGTCTTTGTGCATCCTTGATTACAAAACTCTCAGTTTCGGGACATGGTCCAACGAAATTCCAGTGGCACGAGGGAAAAATGAGAGCAGGAAGCAAGAAGTCCAGTTCCAGCCCTTCAACTGCCCCCGACTGGCTGTCCTGACTAAGCCACTCAAGCTTTAGGCCCCGTGTTCCGGGCCGACATGCAACAGGGCCAAGTCAGCTCTTGCCAAGTTAGGGGAAAATCATGCTCAAACCACATGAGAGTGAGACTTCCTTGGTGGTCCAGACTCCACGCTGCCAATGCAAGGGGCACGGGTTCCATCCCTGGTAGGGGAACTAAGATCCCACATGCCATATGGCGTGGACAAAAAAAAATAAAAAACAAAACCCTACACACACACGAGGGCAAGGGAAGGGATGCTAAACTTTAACTGTAAATGTTTTGATCTTGGCTTTCTGCCCTCGGCCAGCTCGCTCATTTCACCCGTGACCAAGTCTTCAGACGTAGAACGGAAACAGAAGGGTCTTTAAGAACCCTTCTAGCTCTGCAGTTTTGGGGGTAGAGAGTCTTTATCAATGAAATACACTAACGAAATCTCTTCTGGGGTTGAAACAACTTAAGGGAAATGTGGCATAATGGTTCTTTGCTTTGGTTTGGTTCATGAACCTGTCTAAGGAGGTTGGATCATAGCAGGACAAAAGAACAAGCATCAAAACAAGCCCCCTTCCAGGGCCTCGGGTCCCACACTCCGCCAGCTTCTCGGGATCCAATTCAATGGCCAAGAGTGAGCTTCATGGTATCTGCATCACATGCTATATGGGATTTCCCATAAACAACTCATTTTGTGATGAAACGGGCAAAGAATATGCAGGAGCTCTCACAGGAGGAAAGTCAAATTCTTGGCGAACTGAAGAGGTGATTTACACCATTAGAAGACTGAGAACACTCATCTACCTTAATGCTAGTGACAGGGGTCACCAAGGTGAGTGAGGACCTCTCTCAAGCAAATGCTTCTGGAAGGTTCACAAGATGATGGGCGACTGACAGCCTGGAGTTCAAACCAGTAAGGGCTTAAAGCAGCCCCTTGTGGAAGTTTAGTTTGAAGAGCACTCTTTCAGGATGGTCCCTTACTATAATCTCAGGTCAAGGGTCAAAAATACCCTCTTAAGAAAAAAAAAAATACCCTCTTCTTACTTCAAACACCCTCTTTTAGGGGCTTTCTTTTAGGGTAGGGAAGAGTTGGGAGGGGATGGGGAGGTGAAATCAAATCTCAGTTTGGGATGTTAATCCATATCCTGAAAGCAATGGCAGTCTGGAATGTCTGGAATGTTCCAGGAGAAGGAGGGGGGAGGAGGGCAGGGACACCCAACCAATGAAAGAAAAGACATCCTGCAGCCCTCCCCCACCCCCAAAAGGCAGGGCTCACCCACCTCTCCAGGGCACACACACCCAATCCTGGGAACCCATACAAGGCCACTTCAGGCCTCCAAACCTGGCCAGCAAGGCAAACCCTGACAAAAACACAGAGACCACGAGCTTTTGTCTTTTAAGCCCTTGGCCTGGTTTGTATTAAGTACTGCTATTGCTAAATCACTTCAGTCGTGTCTGATTCTGTGTGACCCCAAGACGGCAGCCCACCAGGCTCCCCTGTCCCTGGGATCCTCCAGGCAAGAACACTGGAGTGGGTTGCCATTTCCTTTTCCAATGCATGAAAGTGAGAAGTGAAAGTGAAGTGCTCAGTCATGTCCGACTTTAGCGACCCCATGGACTGCAGCCTACCAGGCTCCTCCATGGGATTTTCCAGGCAAGAGTACTGGAGTGGGTTGCCATTGCCTTCTCCATGTATTAAGTATGGTGCTACCTAATTTCTTTCAGGCCCAAGGCACATGGGGCCATGTTGAGAACTGGGCCCAGTACTCAAGTCCCTCCTGGGAACCCATGGCTAACTCATTCACCCTACAGGCATTTCTGGTTGCCCAGTACAAGCTGGGCCAGGGCAGGGTGCTGAGGGCTTGGGAGGGTCAGGATGGAAGTTAAGAAGCCCTGACTTCTTTACTCAGTACCTTAGTTTCCTCCTGTGGAAAACTGATAGGGCTTTTGTGAGGACTTAGAACAGGCAGGAGGCCTGCTAAGTCATGGTCCCAGTCCAGGTGCTCAGTCCCAGTCCCAATTCCAGTCCCCAGGACACTGGCATGGGAAGAGGCTACAAGTCTGACAAGGAGTGGCTACCTGTGATAGTAAAATGGTTAGGCTTCTGCACTGATGGGGAAATAGCAGGAAATACCACAGCCCACATCCCCACCTCCTGTGACAACCAAAGGGCCCCAATCCAACACTGGACTGATAGACAGGCTTCCACCAGCTTAGAATGGAGCCTTTGCACTACAGACACAGGGCCCTGCACACTGAGCAGGACCCTAAACGCCAATACCTGCTGTTCAGAAAAGCGAGAGAACTCCCAGAGGTTCAGGAGCCACCACCCATCCTGGAGCTGATATACTCGTGAAGTGAAACAGTGAAGCCTCCAGCCCCTGCCAATGAAGGCAATGGTTGCACAAGTCAAATTATTTCCCTGGATGCCAACACCCTGAGGCTTCTGACCCTCTCTGCCTGCCCTAACCAGCAGGGCCCTGGGGCAGCTCCCCAGACACAGAGCATCATAGGGGATGCTCCTTTCTGATGTGGTTGGGGGCAAGCAGGGGACACGAGGGCCACAGGGACCAAGTGACCTCCTTTAAGCCCAGGGGAGATTCCAGAGAGACCAAAGGGAGAGAGCATCTGAGCAACAGCTAAGGAGATAAGGAGGAAAACAAGAGATTCAGGAAGAACAGGAGCTGGACACCTGGAAGTATGACTGGAAGCTCCCGGGGGGGCAGGGAGCTCTGGTCCTTTTTACCTTTTTAGAGACATGTCATTGACCTTGAATGGGAAGGAAAACAGTTCATTAAGGAAGACACTAACAGGTCAAGAGTGCTTACCAGATGCCAGGTGCAGATTCTACACCTCCAAGAAGCCTCCCACTATCCATGCCCATGGTAACTGCAGCTCCACTTTACAGACTGAGGCCCTGAGATTGAGGGCTTGATTATCTGCCAAGTCAGATACCCAGAGTCAGTCAGTACTGAAACACAGAGGCTGTCTGGTTCCAGGCTCTTCCAGGCTTGTCCCCTTGTGCTGCCTTTTTGATGACAGAAAGGAAACAAAAGTCTTTGCCAAAATACAGGAAAGGTTTGGCTTGAGGACAAATTTAAAACACTCATAGAGTTCAAGCATCAGAGTGAAGAGCAGACGTGCTGAGTGGGTACTGCTCTCCAGGAAGTCAAAACACCCCACCTATAACTTCTCAAGACACATATTTCCACAGTTAGTTGAAAAGTGATTCATGGGTTTTGAACACTGACTAGATATTTGATAATATTAGAACAGGCTTTGGTAACCATATGTTTGTTTTTGATATCTGTGAGTCTATTTGTTTTGTATATAGGTTCATTTGCACCACTTATTTTACAAAAATTAAGATTCTTAAAAAAAAAGTCAGGGAATTCCCTGGCAGTCCAGTGGTTAGAGGGTTTCCAGGTGGCAAAGTGGTAAAGATTCCATCTGCCAATGCAGGAGATGCAAGAGACACGGGTTCGATCCCTGGGTTGGGAAGATCCTCTGGAGTAGGAAATGGCAACCCACTCCAGTATTCTTGCCTGGAAAATCCCATGGACAGAGGAGCCCGGCGGGCTACAGCCCATGGGGTGGCAACGAGTCAGACATCCCTGAGACTGAGCACCAGGCACTCACACCAGCAGTTGGGACTCCGAGCAGCTCTCACCATCAGAGGCTAACCGTTCAGTCCCTGGTAGGGGAGCTAAGATTCCACAAGCCTCAAGGCATGTCCAAAAAGATAAAATACTCATTTTTAGAAATACATACTGAAACAGTTACAGATAAAATGTCATGTCTAGGTTTAAAGTAACCAGGGGTAAAATTAATACAGATCAAACATGATTTGGTAGTTTTTGGTGATGAATACATGGGGGAATTATTTAATTATCCTTTCTACTTTTCAAAATATTTTTTTTCCATAACAAAAACTTTTTTAAAAAAGATAATTCTAGCTCACCCAATTTTAATGTCATCACAGATTCAAAATTAATGAGTCTAAGCCAATGAAGTTTTCTTTTTTTATTTTTATTATTTTTATTAGCAAGAATCTAGGCCCTGGTGAGGAGCCTCATGGGGGCAGGGAGGACGGGTCTGAAGTCCAGTGGAGAGACAAGCACTTTCAGAAGAGGGCCTCCCCAGACGACAGAATGCACTCCTGGACAGAACACACCCTGCGAAGTCTTTAGGTCTTCAAGGAGGACAGCTAAAAACTGCCTGCCCCAGAAGTGTTCTTTTTCTAACCCCTGTAGACAAACCACCTCCTTCCTCCTTCCACCCCCATGTCCAGAGGGTACGATGCGACCTTCAATTATGCTAGCGACCTCATCTTACCCTAGTGGGAAGAATTCCTTTATATCAAGGTGGAGCAAGCCAGTTGTGGGGAGAGAGGCAATAGTAGGTTTTGGAAAACTGTTCAGGCTTGGGGCCCCAACCCCCAAAGCCCCCTATCAGAATCAAATCAAGGCTTTCATCTCTCCAGAGAACTAGGATTAAGTCAGACTCTCCAGATTAGACCTTCATCTCCACCTCTCCCCCAGGTCATGGTTCTGACTAGCAGGCTGCATGCTCTTGAGCCAAGTAGGCCTTCAACTCTCCAGACCTCAGTTTCTCACATCACAGAAACAAGGATTAGGATTAGCCCATTTTCTGGATCTTGTATTCCCAGATAGAGATCAACCCTATCCACCTATAGTAATACACTTTTTTTTTTTAATGTCTTTGGCTGTGCCAAATATTTATTTAGTTGCAGCATGCAGGATCTTCACTGTGGCATCTTTGCTGTAGAATGCGGGATCTTAGTTCCCTGATCAGGGATCAAACCCAGGCCACTCTGCATTGGGAGCATGGAGTTCTAACCACTGAACCACTAATTTTAAAAGTTCCTACACCTTTTTAATTAGAGTGATTTTCTGTGTCTTAATGGTCTACGTAAGTGGTTGCGAACCAATTTTTCCCCTGGAGATTTCCATTAGGAAATATGATAAAAGATAAGAACACTCTTCACCAGAAAGATGCAAACATTCTGCACACAATTTAAACATTTCATGGGTTAATGAAAGCTTTGGAATCCATCCATAGCCCAAAGTTAAGACACTCTCTCACACATCCACACTTAACTTCATCCCCAGTGATATCCAAATTCACTCTAGCCTCCAGGCATCTCCTCGAAAATGTGGGAAGAAACAGCCCAAGGCAATTAGAAAACTAAGCTTGTCTGGTGATGGGGTTGGGGTTGTTACTTGGCCATTTTAAAAGAGTGAGCAACTAATTAAGATTTTTCAAACTTGCAATAACACCATGTTCTTTTCATTCTAATCAGCAGTCAAGGTCATTACCACTTTCTTAAGGTTTCTGGTGTCCAGCTGCTGGAGTCATTCATTCCAGACTTTCCTGGCACCTGTTATGCCCTGAACCTGTGTTATCCACACTGCAGTAGCCATTAGTCTAGTCACATGTGGCTACTGAGCACTTCAAATTAGCAACTGAATTTTTTCTTTAAAATAAAGGTTTCATATAATTTAACTTTTTCTTCTCTAAATTTTATGAACTCTAAATACAGATCAAATGCGTCCACTGAAAATTTATCATATGAATTGGAACAGGCTCTAACAGTAAAATAAAATACACATTGGGTTCCTAAGACTTCATGCTCATCATGATCAGTTATTAGTTAGGTTCAGACTCTTTCTGAACCTGCCACCCAGCAGGCTCCTCCGTCTATGGGATTTCCCAGGCAAAAATACTAGAGTGGGTTGCTACTTCTTCTCCAGGGGATCTTCCTGACCCAGGGACCAAACCTGGGTCTCCTGCATTACAGGCAGATTCTTTACTGCCAAGTTCTCAATGTGGCTATTAGAAAATTTACACTCGAATATGTGCCTTGCCTCACATTTCTATTGGACAGTGCAAGGCACTGTGCTGCAGTACAGAGCATGGAGTGATGAGGAACCTAGGCAAGCCTCCTGCTTTCAGTTTACAGTCCAGCAGGACACCCTAGCTTGGTTAGGGATGGGAGAAGGGAACAGACAAGGTTAACTGCATTGAGCAGGTGGGCTGGGCACAGTAACCCTTCAGAAGTGGGTGATACTGTCGACTCCTCAACAAGAGAGTCCCATGCAGCTGACACCAGAGAAGAGGCACCGCCCCCCCCACAAGCTGGCTCCCATCCCAGTTGCTTTGCCCAACTGAAAAATCACACATAAAAGATGTCCTAATGTGCCAACCTCTGCCCTTTTCATAAGATCACCAGTGACCTAGTCCTTCCTCCCCACCCTGCCTCCTTATCCCTGTAGAGTGGAGAGGTGGAGAAAAAAATAATTGTGGAGGAAAGCTTCTGAAGGGGGCGGACCTGGCACGCTCCAAGCATGGCAGTAGCTGAGAAAGGGGGCGGGGCTGGGGAGGGGAGGAGAAGCTGGCCCAATGCCCAGGGCTCTGTGCCAGGCTGATCCAGAGGTAGGGCAGCCAGACAGGCGGGCAGCCGGGTGGGTTGACGGGCAGGGTAGGGGCTGGAAAGGAAAACACGGACCTGCTGGAAGATGCAAGACCAGGCAGAGCAGATGTCATCACCAAGGGGTCAAAGTATTGGGGGAACTGGACAGCAGGGACACTGGTGGAATGTATCTCTGGTCCCTTGAACATGGTCAAAAGGTATGCAGCACACACACACCGTCCCGTGTGCTCCTGAACTAATCTGAGGACAGGAAGCAAATTCTGGGGAGAAACTCTGGAACGAATCATAGTCCCTCTGTGGAAGGCTCTTGTACTGTGTTTAAAGTGCTCCTGGCCCGCCTGGAATCAGGGAAGAGGACGGGGATTCATTGGGCTTCTCAGATGGACACACACACATCATTAACCTAGCAATAGCAAGTTCCAGTTGAAGAAAATCAGATTCCAACACTGAGGAAATCAGATGTAGACACTGAGGTCTAACAGAGTCCTAAATAGTCCCTCCCTCTCATTTTATAGGAGAAACCAAGGAACAGGAAAAGGAAAGAGACTTGGAAACTGAGGTAGGACTAGAACTCAGCTCTCCTCCCAGGCTGGTTTCTGTTCATCTCACCAAACTTCAGTTCTTTCTCTCTGACAAGAAGTGTTAACACAGCAGAAGCTTGTATAGCCCCAATGTCAGCAGCAGGAAAAATGCCCATATTCTGTATGGCTAAGTGCGTGCCAACTGGCTTTTATTGCATGCGGCTCCAATTTGGGCACAGGATTTAACTTGCAGAAAAGCTAACTACACTATAATACGGCTGGATGATTGTCAGAGAGATTTGTTAGCAGAGAATAAGTATAGTCACCAAATATTGTCTTGCAAAATTTCATCTTGGTTTGGGATAGGCAGGAGTGCAGAGGTGACAGGCAGTTGGGAAGGTGCTACCTGGTGTTGGAAAGCAAGCAAAGGAGGAATAAATCCTTTGCTCAATTTACTCATCTCTAGTCAAATACATGGTTTGACTAGAGAGCCCACTTTTTTTTTTTTCCTTGCCCATCTGGGCAGTGCCAGAGGAAGCCAAAACAGAAGCTGAGACAGTATAGCTCTTTCGAGACAAATTCCAAATCAGCCTGGGCCAATTGCCACTCCTTGCCTCCACAGTGCTCTCTCTGCCTAAAATCCATGCACTTTCACCTGAGGGCTGCCTAGAGCCCGAGCTGGCCTCCTGAGCTCTACAGTGTGAAGTGCGAGGTGTAAAGGAGCCATGCGCTAAACTGAATCATGGAGACAAACAGGAGAGGTGCCCACTGTGAGTAGCACAACCCTGCTGGTGGAGGGAGCGACGCTGCGGGTCAGAAATGAACCATTGGGGACACTGCTCACCTTCATTCTCTGGCTGGTAATCGGAAGCGTTCCCAGGATCTTCCCTCAGGGTTGGGGAGGCTAATACACTCTGACAGAGGGAAAGGTAGAGGGGGCTATAAAGACCTCACAGAGAGACTGATTTAGCTTTCATCCCCTCAGTGGAGATATCAGCATCTCTCAAAGAAGCTTTAGAACCAAAAGGTCTGGCCTCAGGGGCCAGAGACCTGGCTGAGGATGGAGCTGACACTCAGGGGAAAGCACTACCAAGGTTTGCCTCAGAAATGAAGCAAGGGGACAGCAGGAGGGGTGGGGGGAGAGTCCCTCCCCTCATGAGGGACCAGCAACCTCTGAAGCATAGCTCCAGGCTAAGATTTTGAGACAGAGAAGCAAAGAAATGAAAACTAGACCAGTCTTAAGAGAAACCTTCTCTCCTTCTGCAACCCACAATTTGCACTGAGAAAGACAGACCTTGGTGTCACTCGGGTGCTTCTTGGAATTGCTAGTGTTCCTGTGAAAGGATGGGAATGTATGCCAGTGGATGTTGAAAAATACAATTCACCCTGTTGGTGGGAAGGTGCTCTGGTTGTGTTCCTCCAACAAGAGGTTAACAACCTCAAGGAATTCTCTCCTCCAGCTGCCAACACAGACCTGTTGGTGGTGGGAAACTTCAGGAACTGCTGTTTCTTTCTTTCTAGTGGGTAGTGCATCAAAACAACTCTCTTCTGCCATGGACGCGCAGCCCTGAGTTCTGCCCTGGCTTGTGCGGGAGCCACATGCCCTCTCTGTTACAGGCCTTTCTCCCCAGTCCCAGACTCTGCCAGGGCGTCCCATCCGCGTCATGCGAGATGGTTCTCACCATCCTGGCCAGGGACCCAGGGTGGCGAGGACAACGGGGAGCAGGCGCGGCGAGGCGACGGAGAAGAGGTGCCTGGGAAGGGCGGCAGCAGCTGAGGGTGGGGGAGGGCTGGCAGAGGCTGGGGGGAGG
>SJXQ01004490.1:44813-57076 GCA_006408695.1 Aepyceros melampus | reverse complement strand
GCCGGGGGCTGCCGGGTGGGGGTGGGGACCAGGACTTTGCCCTTTGTCTCTCTCTCCAGAGCCACCGGCCGAAACCCGACCCCATCAGCGAGCCAGGCAGCCAGCGAGGGGCAGGCTCCCCCTCTGGGGTCCTTTAGTAAATCCAGACCCGACCTCCCTGTGGTCAGGGCTGTGACTGAGGTGGTCCTGTGGGGGAGGGGGCTTCCCGCCTGCAAACAGGCCTGCAAGCATTTAAGTGGGAACCGGTTGGGGGTAGGGGGCTGGAAGTGGGGCCGCAGAAGCAGGAGGGGAGAAAATGGCCCGGGAGGCGGCATTCCTTAGAGACCTCGGCTGGGCTGTGGGAGGAGGCAGGACCTGGGCCGGGAGGCCTCCCACTGAGAAGGCAGGAACTGAGGCCTGGGAGTGGGGTGGGCTGGGGGCGCGGAACCAAGAGGCCTTCCGGGCCTCGAGAAAAAAGACCCTCCTCCCTGGGCGTTCTGAGAGCCACTATAGAAAATTTATAATCAAAGAGTCACACCTCCACGCAGAGTAGGGCATTTGTCTGGGGGTGCAAATGACATTCTTTTGTCCGCCCTCTTGGGGTGTCATCAGTTAAAGATAGTCGTCTTAATAACTCACGTTTACACAGTACTTCAGCAAAGAGGCGGACACAACTGAGCCACTAACACTTACAGGGTTTACAATCCACACTCTCCTGTGAGCCTAGAACACAAGAGGTTGATTTGAGCCTCTAAACTACAGAAAATTGAGAATATTTTTAATTTCATTCTGCAGCTCAAAAGCAAGCTCAGGGGTTAAGTGCCTAGTCTCAAGCTGACACTAGCCCCCAAGTGTCACCACACCATGAAGCCTGCTCCCGCTCACCAAGAAAAGGTAACTGGGTTCTCGCTCCTCAAAAACATGTATGAGCTATGAATTATGATTCTGTAGGCTTGTAACAAAGGTTAACTCTTTGTCCTTTCCTGCTAGGAGGAGGCAGGGTGGGAGGGGAAGGCACTTGGGCCCTGCCCTTCCCCCCAGCCTCCCATTTTCCCAGGTTTGAACCTAAACAAAAGGAAAAGGGAAAGAAAAAAAAAAAAAAATCAACCTAAAGCTCCAGCCCTGGCACCTCCAAGAACGCCAAAGGATGGAAGCTCTTAGAACTCAAAATGCATACGTACCCAGTTTATTTTCCGGGTTCAGGAGATGGGGAGGTTTCAGATGGCAGGAGGCCCAAGAAGGTACTGACCCCAGATCCCAAGGTGTACCCACATCTGGCCAAAGGGCAAGCTGAGATGGACATCTGAATCCTAACCTCCTCAAGTCCTCCTCCAATTCATTCAACTCCCTTTCCGTAGGTTTTTCATTAAGAGAAGAATTCCCATTTCCTATCACAGCTGCCCAGACACAGAGAGAACTTTCTTAGTTTTCTTCAACCAGTCATGATTGCCTGAAAATCCCAATGATGAGAAGAAAATACAATGCAAAGCAGGTATAAAACATCTAGAGTCAGGAGGCTCAGAACACAGGAAAAATAATGCCAAACATGTTTTTATTTGCTAACCTTATGCTCTCCCCCCAAAAAACATTCAACTTCTCTTAAAGGATCAGTTGCTCCCACCTTCTAAGAGAGCTCAGCCTTGAAGGTGCAAAGGTCTGAGTTTGAATCTCAGCACTCCTTATTCAAGGTACAACCTTGGCTAAGCTACCATAACCACTTAGAGGTTCAGCTTCTTCTGTGGAAGGAAGACTAATGCCTGCAGGGTTCTTAGAAGTCAATGTAGGAACAATGCCTACATCTGAGTAGGTACTCAATAAATGCTTATCATTGCAAAAGGCACTCATCTTTTGACCTACAGCACAAAGAAGATGCTCAATAGGGGAAATAACAGTGACTGTTCAGTATCTACCTGGAGTGGGGCTCTGCTCTCCCCACTAGGATACCAGCACTCTTTTCCAGAAGAGTTATCACCCCACAAACATCTCGCTGCCTGCCCACAGTTTTCTCCCAAATCCACTCCTATTTTTTCTGCCCATCCTTCGAAACACAGCTTACACTCACTCAAAGCCTACCTCTGCTAGCTCCTGAGGTTGTGTGCCTCGCATTGCAGTCTCTTGGCTTCTGTGGTCCCACAGTTTTTCTTGGATCTAAAGTGAAAATGCTGAGGGGCAGGAATGTTATCTTGCACCTTTTTTGTGCAGCTCCTTCTCCCTATGTCTCCATTCCCTGCCCTGAAAAAGACCAAATAATGCTAGATAAAAACCAATGAATAATCAAATGTTTAATTCAGGAGAAGGGTCAGGCAAAGACTCCCATTTTATATAAAATGAGGAGGCAACCACCATGTAAGAAAATCAAAACTGATGATGCAAATATGGCTGGAGGGAGGTAGGAATGGGGTGTTACTGTTTACGGGGTACAGAGTTTCAATCTTGCAAGATGAAAGGATTTCTAGGGATAAGTGGAGAGGATAGCTGCACACCAATGTGAATATTCTTAGTACACCCGAACTGTATACTTAAAAATGGTCAATTTTATGCTCTCTATATTTTACTTCATAAAATTGTTTTAATTATTGCTTACTAATTTTAATTTAATATATTTAATAAATTTAAATTTAATTTAATATTTTTTTACTATGCCACAGCTTATACAAAAAAATAAAAATAAAAAGGATAGAGGAGGAAACCTAAAAGCTCCAGGAGAAAAATGATCTGATAAAGTGTACTTCCTTGCATCTCCACACTAAAGACTAAGGTCTGTCTTTGTATTACATCTTGCTCTTTGTATTTCTGGTACCTGGCAGAGGGCATGTCAATAGCAGACTCTGAACAGATAAAAATAAGTGCATGCATGCATACATGCATGAATAGAAGTACCAAGCTTTGGAGCAATATGCAAACTATCAGATGTCTAGTTAGATATTTTCTTACATGATTTAGCTGTAAATATGTATTTTTAAAATTACACCCCACTTCATCCCCTAAAACGGCTGATGACTGAGTGGCAAGACCTCCACACACTCAGACTAAAGTGGCTGACTGTGTGGTGTTTTAGAGGAGAAGAGAGGAACTTGGGCCTAGACAGGCATTATTCTCTTCTAGTTAGAAGTTCAGGGAATTCCCTACGGGTCCAGTGGTTAAGACTCTACACTTTCAATGTATGGGGCAGGTGTTCCATCCCTGGTTAAGGAACTAAGATCCCACACACCATGGAGCACGGCCAAAAAAAAGAAGTTTAAAGGAAACTACTCAAGATAGTCGGGGCAAGGGTGGGAAAGTGAAATAAAGATGATCTGAGAGATCTGCGAGGTTGTGAGGTTTGTGAAATCATTTTATTCCCCTTCTTGCCTCCCACAGCTTATTCTGGACTTATATCATTCCAGCCTATTCTAAAAAGTCAGCAGAAGCAGCTTTGAACCAAATGGTAATAAACATTGGGAGGAAACCCCTCTATATAAAATGAAACTTCAGCCAGCTAGATTTTCCCTTCTTCCACATTAAATAAAAAGTTGCTGGAGTGGACGTGAAAAGATTATTCTTCTGAACCCTGCTGTCTCCCCAGCCAACATCTTATTTACATCCAGTCCTCGCTCAGAACAAACTGGCTGCAGCCACCAACAGCCACGTCTGTGAAGGATCGTCTTTGCCCTTTAATTTAGGGTTCCGTCTCCAAATCCTGCCAAGGCAACTGCTCTCTATTACAGTTGGACTTCTCCTCCCAAGCAACTTAGAGACCTGGAGGAGGAAGTGGCATAAATGTCTAATTCTGAATAGATAGCCCCAACAAGTTTACTCCACTCAACAGCCCCCACTTTAATTCCTGTCTCCCCTCATTTTCTCCTCTTCAAGAGTACCTAATGGAAAGTTGACAAGCCCCAAGCAATCCCAAATGCCACTCCAGAAAAGAGGCAACACACATCATTCCACATAAACTAATTGTAAAACCCTTTATAGTAACTGATTAAAGTCACAAGCCTGTTAAATGGTCAAAAACCACATCCGGATTGAAAGCCCTACCCCTCCCCATCTTACTAAGAGAAGATTCAATCCTCACTGGACTGAGATGTGGAAAGGGACTCAAGTCTGTGGGTAGGTATGCTTGTACCTTTTGAGCAGAAGGGCTGAAGAAAGGAAGTGGACATGAAGGTGGGTCCAGAGTACACCTTTGGAGACTATTTCCAGACCAGGGAAACATACTGAGACCACCATGGCTTTGCCATCTAAGAGGGCACAGGGCGGGGAGCCATGGATGCAGCCACTACCTCTGAATCCAAGGGACCCTCAACTCCTGAATGCCTACTTTGTTAGCTTAAGTAAGAGCAGAATTTCAAGACAAACATGCCCATCTCCTACCAGGTAGGGGAAGCTGCTTATTTCTTCCTTCCTCAGACCTTCTAGAGGACTTAAGAGTCCCCTTCACCCGGAATTCTCACAGCATCTACCTCATCTGCAGAATTAGGGGAGTTCTCCTCTCATCAGTTTCTCTACCCTACAAGCACCTTTGACAGTAGCACCAGAGTGAAAATTTCAGTGAGGAACCTGGTCCCGGCTGAGGGCATCAACAGTGGAAAATATGCTCTATTCTCTTAAAAGGATGGTTAAGAGACAATGGTAGGGCCCATATCTAGGGGTTCTTGGCAGTTGCCCTGATGAGCTTCATCTCTGTCTCCCAAAAGGTGGCCTTTCCTTTTTAGCACACAGGTTATCAAAAGCATCCTACACACAAATCCCCTTCAATATGCCTATCCATCATTGTTCCACATAAAATGCACACCATATTCACAGAAGTGGAGTTGAACACCCTACCTACTGCCTTAGGAAAATAGCCCAATGGTTACACCCAGTCCAAAGACAGGAGGCACAAGTCCATATTGAAAACAAAAAATAGGAATAGCTAATGTGTGGTAGCACGAGTTTACAGTTAAGGTAACGGTGGCTCAAGGAGATTAATTAACTTTTCCAGTTTCCCACTCATTGCCTGACTCCAAAACTCCTCGGAGATCTCTGGCGACACCTGGAAAGGTGTCCACACTTCTGTAGGACTGAGTGAGGGGCCTAGGGAAGGTCATGAGACTCTGACCTAATAATAGTGTTTCCTCTCTCCTTGAGCCTCAAGAATTCTGAAAATGATTCCTGTCTCCCTGCTCCTCTTGCCAAAGAACTCAGACTCCATAAACAACCTTTACACAAAACAATCTTTTAAAAATTTCTACATTCTCTCATTTCTCCTCTTAAAGATTCTAACTATATCCAATTAACTAAATTAAACCATCCAATCAAACTTCACTCAGACTTAACATTTTCCATTCCAAGTGGCCAAAACATCTGGATGAAAAACTAATTTTTTAACTGAAACTAACTCAAAATGAGTAAAAATGAAGCCTTCCTTAACCCACTTTTCCTAAGGAAATGCTGAAAGGATTGACTAACATCCACAAAACAGATACGCTGTAGAGGGAAAGAGAAAATGAAAAAATGAAAAGGGATCCTTCACTTCTCTGTCTCCTCTCTAATAGGGATCTTCTCCACAACCTAACCCCCAAACTATGAACAAAGTTCCCACCCATCCTGCCTTTAGCCACCAAAATGCCACTTGTCTAATAAATCAGACTTGTCCTTAGGGGTTTTGAAAATATCTGGACTAGTAAAAAATTATTTTTTTTACTCTTCCAGTTATTTGCTCTGTATTTCATACAAAAGCAGTTTACTGGTGGCTCGCCATGCTCTCTGCTCTCTGCCACACGACCAGAATATCAGATCCTGGAAGCCTGGACTTCTGCACTAGGACTGCGTTTCTGGTGGTGTTTGTTCTGTATACTGTTACATTTCAGCGTTTCGCAATCAAGTTTTCTCCAACTGTATTAAAATGATGAGGTCCAGACCTACTCTTCTCCTGTGATTTACCCATAATCAACACACATCTTATTTCAGCAGTCTGCATTTAGGGTGAAAGGTTGTTCAAGCCTCTTCTTCCTTCACTCCATGCCTCTTTATTGCAAACCTACTGGCTGCAAAGAAGCAGCAGGTCTTACAAAGCTGACTCTGCTTGTTCAATACTAGGATGACCCCTTGGACCTGCTAAAAAGTACAGAGCCCCCTGTGAACAAACTCCAGGTTCTTCTACTAGAACGCAGTTAACAAACCAAGGACTGGACATCTCCTGTTTGTGCTGCCATCACAGGCGCTCTCCTGGATGATTGTTTTCCAGCCAAATCAAATCAATTTCCAAAAAAGCATACATTTTGATTCCACATTTTCTTCAAGGGCAGACCTTTTCTTATTTCTTTTGAGAGACATTTTAAAAGGTATGGACTGGACACAGGTGGAAATGGTATGCAAATCTGACATTAACATGGAGTCAAACACTTGGTGGATCTCCACAGCCTCACCAGCGGCCAACTGAAAGACCTGTTGTCAATCATTTACAACTAAATAAAACCCATGGTAGATCCTCTGGTTACTATTACTCCCTTTGTTATTGTTTCAGTCAGCCTTTGGGACGTGGGGTCACACAGTCCATCTACTAAAGATTAAATATTATCCCACTCTGTGAACTCTTCAAGGTTCTATGCCCCACGGTTAAGAGCCTCAGGTCTATGGACAGGGCAGCAACTAGAGGCACTTCCATTTTCTCTCCACCTCTCTCATCCTCTTTTCCCCGGACCCGCTCTTTTCCTGTCTCCTCTGCCTCTTCACTCCACATTCACCCACCAGCCTTCAGCTTTTGCCTTAGAATGGAAAGGTCTTGAGACAGCGCGGGCGCTGGAAGGTCTGCACCGTGGGGCCTGGGACCTCTCCCCGTGTGGAAGGCCGGCTAAGCCGCGGCGAGGTTTGGGATCTGGGGGCTCCCAGGACCAAGACGAGGCTGTGGGCCGATGCGTCGCAGCCAGGGGCCTCGGGGACCCTGGGAAAGGAAGCCCTCCTCGGAGACCCAGGCCTGCGGCTGTTCCCGGGCAGGGGCTGGCTCAGAGGCAGGCGGGGGCCCCTGCGCGGAGCGGGCAGAGATTGCGAGGCCGGGGCTGGGCTGGGGCTGCGGCGGGCGGGGAAGGGTTAGGGCAGCGGGGCCGGCGCGGGCTCTCCAGGAAGCGCCTCCAGCGCCGCCTCGACTTTCTCTGCTTTCTGAAAAAGCGAAGGGAAGGCAGGCAACTCCAAAAGCAAAAATCGCCTTGCCCTGGGCTGAATTAACACCGTCTTCTAAACCTAGTGTCTGAGAGCCCCTCTCCCGTCGGTCGCTGTGCGCCTCCGGCCGCTCCTCTTTAAAAGGGAAGCGGGCAATCCACCCCAACCCCCATCTCTCTTTCTTTTTTTTCCCCGTCTGGAATTTCCAACCCAGGACTAACTCGTCTGATTTTTCCAGTCTCCCCTGCTGCTTTTTTCCTCCCCTTTTCTCTCCCAAACACTCCCATCCCAAAATCTAAGCTGCACTTTCTGGAAGGCATTAGCCACATTTTAAGAATCTTTTAAGAGGATGGGGAGCGAACAAGATGGAATTTAAATTCTAACAGTTGGCAAAATGTCTGTTCTTCAAACGCCTTTGGTTTATACATTTATTCTAATGACAACATGACCAACACCAACACCAACCCCCCCCCCCCACACACAAATCAACACACGTATAAACAGTCTATATCTCTTCATCACAAAAACCCTTAACAGTCTACAAATAGCACTTAGGTCTCCTTCTTTTCACTTTAAACCAGATCTAAAAAAAAAATTTAATGTTTAAAAATTTTATACTCACAAGCCTATCTCAATGGAATCTTCGTCAACTGACTGTTGTTACACATAGAATAAATAAGCTCAAAAAAACGAGGCTTAAAAGTACTCAAACACATAAAGTATGATTCAAATGACATATATTAAGGTAATTTTAAAAGATTAGATGCTCTGAAGCTTTGAATCAAGATTCCTCCAATGGTTAACGTCATGTATTTCACCTCTAAAACATAATTACAAGAAAGAATGTTTTGCTCTTGTTCCAGCAAAGTCTATGCCATTACAATTTTACATTTGAACCAGTTAACTATACTTTGAATAAATTAGTGATGGGAATTAAATTCTTCCACCTCTTTACGCAAAAGTTCTCCATCTGGGAAACCATTGGAGTAAAATTTCATCTACTTTGGGTTAGAAAGCCAAGGGTTCTGGAAACCTACAGCTCTTCCAAAGGACAGTCTTATACCACTGTCTTTAGGAAAGTCATCTCAAATACTGAGCACTAAATGCTAAGTTAAAGATTTCTCTAGCAGTGAAAAAAATTAATTTGCAAACATTTACTTTCTAGGTGACGATTAAAATGGAAAGAGTGAATTGATTTCCACCTTTCTTCCAAATAGTGCAGAAAAATTAAGAATCAACTGATTTTCTTCAACTTATTTAAAACTCAAAAAAAACTGCTATTAGTTAAGAAAACCTTTCTACTAAAAGTGTCAAACTATTTCTACTTTCAACTTACTTGTTGAAGACCTGGTCAAATGTGCCTTTCAGCTATAACCACTATGGCAAAAGTGCCTGCAAATACTCCCACTCTAGTACTTTTCCTCCTTTGAAGTTTTTTTTTTTTTTAAGACATTCCCTTGCTTCTCTTATAATTCATTTCAGCCCATAAGAACAATTTTCCTTAAAGGCAAACCCATCCCTGAAGGCAAAATTTTTGTCTGTTTTGAATACATTCAGTGATCCAATTATTTCTTCAGCATCTCCATAAATCACTTAAAAATATTTGTTGCCATTCACAAACCATCCCTTTACAGAGATTTTTAAAGTCACCAACTTTTAAAAATTAAACCGTACAATCAGAATAAAGTTTGAATACATACTCAGAGTTCTCACACTTCATTTGGCTGGAAGACCATTTTTTGTGTGTTTTTGATAGTTAGAAATACAAGGGAAAGTGTTCAATTAGCCCACCTCATTTTAAGTCAGAAAAAACACTAACCTGCCTAAGAAAACCAAAGTCTTCATCTTGAACACATTTCACCTAGAGAAATGGAGTACATCTTTTCTTTTTTTTTCCCTTAACAACACCTTTTATTTTGATGACACCAGTTGACAGGAGGTATGCTATCTTTAGGCCACATTCCTCTAGAAAAAGACACACAGTGGTCAATTAAAATTTTAATTCCTTTTTAAGGAATTTTCTTCCAAAATACCCAAGTCTCATCAGGATGATACCCTTTTACCTTCACTACTCAAGTGTCTCAAATTTAAAAATAAATAAATACAATGCTTTCCACAATTGTTTCTAAAATGTTTTTGCTTTCCCTCCTTTGTCTTAACACTTGGCAGTAAATTTATATAAATTCTCAACAATAAGCTGAAACTCTTGACTAAAATTCCAACACTGACTAGGAGGCTATTTGGAAAGGTGATCTCAAGAGAAATTCAATGCCATTCATCTAAAAAATTCAATTTAATGTTTTCAGTTTAAATGTATATTGTTCATTCTCTTGAGTTCTTAAAAAGGAACAAACTGTATCAAATAGATACAAGGTTAAAACAAAATATATTAATACTTCAAAATCAGTTACTCAGAGGGAACTGCTAAAAAATATTGTATCTTTTGCTTGCTAACCCCCATCCTCTAAAAACAAAAACAAAACAAAAAACCACCCCCCAGGAACTAGGTTGGGAGGTTTTTATGAATCTCTTGAAAATCTTTAAAGCCATAGTTCATTTGGAACTGAGTACATCAAGAAGAGTTCTCCTCTATTTTTAAACAGTGAAAACCACACACACACACACACACACACCCCATATATATATATATATATATGTACCATTGTTCATTTTGCTTAAAATACATTAGTCATAGTTAATTAACTAGTTCCTGTCCTATACATCCACCAAACTAAAAAAGCCAGGAACAAACCAACTGAAGAAATACTTTTCAGACAGACTGAAAACACATACCACAACATGCTTCCTCAAAGAACACAAAATGATAGAGCAAACCGACTTCAGGAAAACAAACCTTTTTTTAAATCCTAAAACTTCAAAAATTGATTCATTCTAGAAAAATGAAGTGCCTTACCACCACTCAGAAGAACATAACACAACTGACTCAATGTTTGTGCTCAAAAATTGTTTCAGGAAGGGGGGAGAACACACAAAAGTTTGAATATGGGTGTGGAAGGGAAGATTTTGTACCCAGTCCTCACAAACCCCACCCTTTCCCAACTCAAAGAAGCCCTCAGTAATACATTTTGGAGGGAACAAGCAGCAGCCTAAAAATGGCTTTAAAGCAAGAGATGGCTTAGGAGAAAAGATCCATAAAACACAGAGCACCATGAAAATTAAAATATAAATGTTTTGGGTTCCATTTCATCACATTTTGCTGTTTTTCTTGCTTTTCACTTCATTCCCTTTAAAATTTAAACCATCCTTTAAAGCAAAAGGAAAAATTCCACATATTTCAGAATTCCAGTTATTCTGGTTATTTCCCATCAACAAGTTTCAAACACTCAGCTTTCAGTTCAAAAATCCACTATCTTCTCAGTAAATCTACTGATGTCAGTGTACATACTTCTCTTATTCCCATCTCCAGGAAATGCTTCCAAATAATAAATAATACTTTTTTTTCTTCTGATTTTATTGCCTCTTTATTCCTTAACCGTAATTGCCTTTCCAATAACAGAGTATTTCAAGCACTGGAGGTTAAATCACAAGCTCTATAAACATAGTTACAAGTCATATTGATCATCTATAGATACAACAGTTCCATGTTACTTAAATATCTCAACCTAAAGCACTGAACAGATTTTTCTCACATTAAACTTTGTAGATCCTCTTAACTGCCTTCAAAAAAGCAGTCACCCACACCTCCACCCTCCCACCCAGAAAAAGCCAGGGACTATCCTGAAATGCAGCAAGTTTCCAGTTGAAATGAGGGGGGTAAAGGATCATAGACTTACTGGGGACTGCAACACGAGAGAAAATTCTGCACTGTCAACACGTTTAAAGTGAGGTTTGCAAAAAGACTCTGCCCTTATACTTCCCAGCCAAAGTTCAATGAAAGATATGAACCATGAATCAGTTTCGGGGATAACATGATAGAGGTACCCCCTTTGCTAAAGAGAGAACAGGAGGGTATTGAACAGTCTCTTTCTTACACACTTACATATACACACACACACATCCATTCATCCAGGGAGTTCTAGACCCTCCAAAGAGCCCCAGCTCACAGCCTGAACACAAAGCTCTCACCCCAGATGGTCCCCTTGTAACAATGGACTGAAGGAGTGGGGGTGGGGGGCTCGGAAAGGATAGTAAGCCAAAGCGTATTTGCAAAATCCAGTTGGAAGGGGTGGACTAGGTCTGAGGGGAGGGACTAGAGGTAGGGGTCTGTGAAAAAAAATTATGCCTTTGCCTGTTGCAGAAATATAAATAAAGCACAAGCATAGAATTCTTCAGGGGGCAGGAACTCATTCCACTTCCCCTAGGAAGTCAAAGGGGACCCCTCTCCCAATTCACTTAAGAATTATGGTGAGAGAAAGGTGGAAAAAACAGGCCTGCTAAAAAGTTGCTGAATGTCTATGAGTCTAAACTCTTAAAAACATTTTTAGCTTCCCTACAAAAATAGCCCCACACACTTGAACAAACTCCACAAGGTTTCTCCCCTATTGATCTTTTCCCCCTTTACTTCTCCAAGTAACATCTCCTAGTCCACCCCAGCCCCAGCTTTTTTTTTTAACAAGCTGTAAACCACCCATTACAAGATCTTAGCCAATCTTCCCTCCCTGCCCCCAACATCCGGAGTTGGGGGTGGGAAGGCCAGTAAAGGATTTCTTCCCCTAAAGACACGATGGACCCCTAAACACAGCCTCTCAGCATCCCCAGGCTGACCCCTCCCCAGAGAAGAGCTCATTCCTACCTTTGTTTTTTGGGGACGGAGTGTTCAATCTCTAGGCGTTTTCCTTGCAGCTCCACTTTCCCTACAGATTAAATTGAAAAAAAAAAAAAAATGAGGGCTTGGACAGGGGGCAGGGGGCGGGAAAAGGAAGGAGAAAGACACTAGGGTGATTCAGGGGTTACTGGGATTTGAGATCTTCCTAGGAATCCAGGTAGTGGGTTCCGCAGTCGGATGTGAGAAGGTCGCTGGAGGAATGGTGGACTCTATAAATTCATTATCGTGTTTCCTGAATTTGTGTTTTGTTCTCTCACTGAAGCTAGCTGAGTAGTGGACGGCTCTGGGAGCCGGATTTGGGAGAGATGCGAGGGCGTCCGTGTGGGCCGGCTACCTTTCCAGCTCCCAGATGTGGGGAGAGGGGGCCGAGAAAGGG
>SJXQ01004490.1:0-42333 GCA_006408695.1 Aepyceros melampus | reverse complement strand
CATCGAGGGCCTGACTTATAAGGACGCCCACGCGGGGGTCGTCTTGGTGGCGAGTCCCCCCCTCCTGCCAGCGGGGGCTCCCGCCCCGTCGGTGGGGGGGTACGGGGATCACCTCACTAAAACCTCCAGCTCTTCATCTCGGGCTGGGAGGGACCGGCGAGGGGTCAAAGGGGGAACCGAGAGGGCGTCGGAGGAGGTGGGTGGAAGTCGGTACCCAGGCCAAGCCCCGCAGGCCGGGAGCGGAGAGGAGTTGGCGGGCAGGGGAAGAGGAGGAGCAGGTCCCCGTTGTTCAGGCGGTGCCTTCTCCGAGGAGGGGGTGGACTCTTACCCGAGAAAGTTTCGATGGCCTTCATCGCCCAGTGCTCGTCGGGGCAGTCCACGAAGGCATAGCCGGATTTGACCAAGAACTGGCCGCTATAGGAGATCTTGTGCTCCGCAAACACTTTCTCCAAGTCCGCGGGGGTCACGCTCTCGTTGAGATTGCCGATGTACAGCTTGTTCATGGTGGCGGTCTCGGGCAGGACGCGGTCCCGGGCAAGGCCGAGCGGACGGGCGCGGGCGGCGAGCCTCCTAGGCCGAGGCGGGAGGCGGCGGCAGCAGACACAAACTTTCTTTGCACCCCACCCCTCAAGTTGTCCGGAGCCGGGGCGGGGAGGGCGGCCGGAGGGCGCGCAGAGGTCGCGGGAGAGTTCGGGGAGGCCCGGGAGAAGTGCCCGCGGCGCGCTGGGAGGCGGACGACGCGGTAGAGTCGGACACGACTGAGCGACTGAACTGAACTGAATGTTTATAAAGTTTATTCATGGGTTTTTTATTTTTTATTTTATTTTTTATTCCTTTTTATAACTGAGTGCTATTTCATTGTATGAAAACGCCCCAGGCTATTCCTCTCTCAGTTGAACATTTGGCTTATTTTCAGTTGTATTAATATGCTATGAATATTCAGTTTTAAGTCCTTTTGTGGACATATAGTTGCATTCCTCTTGGGTAAATACCTAGAACTGGAATTAATGGATTATATGACAAATATGTGTTTAACTTCATAAAGAACTGCCTATCTGTTTCCTAAAGAGTTTGTACAGTTTTATACGTCACTAACAATGTTCAAGAGCAAATGAGTTGCTCCACATATTCTTTATACTTGGTATAGCTGGTCTTTTTCATTTCAGTCATTCTAATAGATCTGTCATGGCATCAAAACTTTTAAAGTGAGTCATAATTAAGGTAGAATTTGTATACAGTAAGATTTTTCCATTTTAAATGTATAGCTCACTGAGTTTCTTAAATGTTTAATTTAATTAATTTATTTGTTTGCATTGGGTGTTAGTTGCGGCATGCAGGCTTCTCTAGTTGCATGCAGCGTGGGGACCTCTCTCTAATTGTGGTGCTCAGTTCCTGGGTGAGAGAGTGCTCAGTAGTTGCTGCACATGGGCTAAGTTGCCCTGCAGCACATGGGGTCTTAGTTCTCCATCAGGGATCAAACCCATTCCCCCACATTGCAAGGCAGATCATCAACCACTGGACCACCAGGGAAGTTCCCAGCTTACTGACCAAGTTATACAGTCACCACAATCTTGATATGAAAATGTTTGATCCCCCTCAAAATTTCCTTGAGTTCCTTGTCATCAGTCCCTTCCTCCAATCCCGTCCCCTAAGAACCACTGGTTAGCTTTGTCACTATAATTTTGATTTTTCTAGAATTTCATATAAATGGAGTAAGTGTTCATGCTGTAATCTTTTGGGGCTGACTTCTTTCAGTTAGCATAACGCTTTTGAGACTCATCATGTTGCTGAGTGTATCAGTAGTTCATTCTTTTTTATTGCCAAAAAGAATATTATTGCATGGATATATAGAAATTTGTCTACCCACTCACCAGTTAATGGATATTTGAGTTGTCTGTAATGTTGGCTCTTGTGAATAAAGCTGCTATTTGTGGGGGCATAGGTTTTTATTTCTCTTAGATAAAAACATAGGAGTGGAAATTTTGTGGACATATAGTAAATGTATATTAGTTTTATAAGAAATTTCCAAATCATTTTCCAAAGGGGCTGTGAAAGTCACTCAGTCGTGTCCAATTCTCTGGGATCCCATGGGCTGTAGGCAGGCTCCTCTGTCCATGGAATTCTCCAGGCAGGGATACTGGAGAGGATAGCAGTTCCCTTCTCCAGGGGATCTTCCCAACCCAGGGACTGAACCCACGTCTCCTGCATTGCAGGCAGATTCTTTACTGTCTGAGCCATGAGGGAAGCCCAAGAATACTGGAGTGTGTAGCCTATCTCTTCTCCAGCTGGTCTTCCCAACCTGGGAATCAAACTGGGATCTCCTGCATTGCAGGCAGATTCTTTACCAGCTGAGCTAATTCCATCAACAACATAGAAGAGTTCTCATTGCTCTGCATCCTTGTCAACACTTGGTATTGTCAACCTTTTTAATTTTAGTCATTCTCTTAGGTATGTATTGGCATCTCACGAGTTTTTAATTTGTATTCTGTGATGACTAAGGATGTTGAGCATCTTTAATGTACTTACTGGCCTTTTGTATATCTTGTGTATTTGTTGCAGTGTCTTTTAAAATCTTTTGGTCATATTCTTTGTTGTGTTATTTTCTTATTATTAAGTATTTTATATTCTAGATATTCTGGATTTATCCTTTCTCAGATATGTAAATTACACATATTTTCTTTCAGATCATGGCTTGCCTTTTCGTTCTCTATAAAAGTGGAAGACTTAAATTTTGATGGAATTCAATATATCAATTTTTTAATATTTTGTGCTTTTTCTATTTTATCTAAGGAATCTGTGCCTAACCCAACATCACAGATGTGTTTTCCTGTGTTTATTCCCCCAAAAGTGTTATTCTTAACATTTATTTTTCATTTCATGTTAGTTTTTATGTACAGTGTGAGGTAATAGTAGAGGTTCATTTTTTTCCCTTCAAATATCCAGTTGTTCCAGCACCATTTGTTGAAAAGACTATCCTTTCTTCATTTAATTATCTTGTTACCTTTGATGAAAATCAATTGACTAAACATAATATATTGTTCACTATTTGATAATATGTGTTTCCTATAAGTAAACTCCCTTCCTTCATTAAGTTAGACAGGAAAAAGACAAAGAAATGTTTTCTGATCATTTTAGAAAAATCAGAAAATACAGATAAACAGATATAAGAAAATAAAAGTTGCTAATAATCCACCCCTAGAGAGTACTACCAGGCTTCTCTGGTGGCTCAAACAGCAAAGAATCTGCCTGCAATGCAGGAGACTCAGGTTCAATCCCTGAGTCCGGAAGATCCCCTGGAGAAGGAAATGGCAACCCATTCCAGTATTCTTGACTGGAGAATTCCATGGACAGAGGAGCCTGGCAGGCTACAATCCATGGGATCACAGAGTCAGATATGACAGAGTGACTATCTTTCACTTTTTTTCAGAGGGTACTATGTTTTGGGTTTTTTTTTTGCAGAATTTGTCTTTTAGATTTATCATGATGCTTTTGAACTGTGGTGTTGGAAAGACTCTTTAGAGTCTCTGAAAGGAGATCAAAATAGTCAATCCTAAAGGAAATCAGTCCTGAATATTCATTGGAAGGACTGTTGCTGAAGGTGAAGCTCCAGTACTTTGGCCACCTGAGGCGCAGAGCTCACTCACTGGAAAAGACCCTGATGCTGGGAAAGATAGAAGACAGGAAGAGAAGAGGACGACAGAGATGGTTGGATGGCATCACCGACTCAATGGACATGAGTTTGAGCTAGCTCCGGGAGATGGTAAAGGACAGCCTGGCGTGCTGCAGTCCATGGGATCTCAAAGAGTCAGACACAACTGAGCAACTGAACAGCAACAACAGTCTTCTAGATCATCCTTCTATGTTTAAATATGCTAACAAAATGGCAACATATTAAACAGTCTGTTTTTTTAAAAACAGTCTGTTTTACAATCTGTTTTCCCCTTTCCTCAGTATATCATGGAGTCTATTCGAGCAAATCATTCTCATTCTGGAATGATTTTGCTCCCGGGACGTTTGGCAAACTCTGGAGACATGTTTCTGTTGTCACAAGTGGGCAGGTGCTACTAGCATCTGGTAGACAGAAGACAGGCATGCTGCCCTACAAGGCACAGGGCCGTCCTTTACAACACACCCAGTCCAGAAAAATCAGCAGTCTCAAGACTGAGAGATTCTGAATGAAATAATGTATGTAATGTGTGCAATACAACACTTGGCACATATCAACAGTTCAATAAATGAAAAACAAATAACTTTAGGGAAAAAAAATTTCCGGAAACAAGAATATGAATTTGGTAGATCCAAATTGCCCATGGTCCCTTTCCCAAACATCTAGCCACAAGGTTGTTAGGAAGTGAGGAGGCTCACAATGGAGAAATGGTTTTATCTCCACAAATTCCTTCGAAACCAAAAAGTAAGGAATATGTCCGAGATAGAAGACCTGAGGCCTTGGACTTTGGGCTCCTCAACTGGGGAGGAGGAGGAGACAGCGCCCACATTTCCCCTCCCCCGCCAGGTAATGTCTTCCTTGGTGGTGTTCCAGTTGTTTTCTGGGTTGGTGCAAAGACCTTTGGGCTGTTCCAGATCTAGGATTTACAGTCCATGAGCTCCTCCCAGTTTACAGGAGTGCTGGGAAGACATATTCCAGGTCAGCAGGAAGGTCCCATGGTCTGATGACACAAACCACAAGCGCAGCCAAACCAGAATGCGAGTCAATTCAACAAAGCCAAGCATTTAGCAGCATTCATTGTACTCCTACTGTGTTCCAGGAACTGTTTTTCTCCAATGCGGAAGGCTGTTTGGAGTAGCAGTTAGGAGCATAGCCTATACAGAAAAGCATTTTTGAGTCCCAGGTCTGCCAGCACTAGGTATTTGACCTTTATAAGGCATATGATGATATGCACAGTATATCTGTTCAATAAATTATGTATGAGTGTTTCAGGTATCACAAAAAAGCTGGGAAGTAAGGACCACCATCTTCCCTATTTTACAAAAGAATAAGTCAAACCTCAAAGAGAGGAAGGGCTTTGCCTAATGTCACAGGACAAATTAAGTGGCAGAGGACTGCTGTGACAGACTTTTTAGGAAATAGAAATGTAAGGGGAACCACTGACTGAAACCAACCACCCTGACCAGGTACCACAGTAACCATTTGAATGAGTTATTTTATGACAGGAGATCCTGGTAAGGAACACAGAACTAACTAGCCACCACCAACCAGAAGAATTCAAGAAAGTTCAAAAGGACACAGAAAGATACAAGTCCATGTGTCCTCCCAGAATCCTCCTTGCTGGAACCCACCTTGGCTGAGTGATGCATGTACCACCAGGAAGACCCGGAATGAGAATGATTGGCCAGAGACAACCCGGAAACAATCCCATCACCAGAAAACCTGAGACTGCGAGCCACACAGCAGAGCAGTTCTTCCAGGTACCCTTACCCTGCGGCTTTTCATGGAACACTCCTTCCCAATAAAATCTCAGGCTTTGATAACATGTATCTCCTTGGAGAAGGCAATGGCACGCAACTCCAGTACTCTTGCCTGGAAAATCCCTGGGTGGAGGAGTCTGGTAGACTGCAGTCCATGGGGTCTCGAAGAGTCGGACACAACTGAGCAACTTCACTTTCACTTTTCACTTTCATGCATTGGAGAAGGAAATGGCAACCCAATGCCTGGGGAATCCCAGGGATGAGGGGAGCCTAGTGGGCTTCCGTCTGTGGGGTTGCACAGAGTCGGACATGACTAAAGCAACTTAGCAGATTAGCAGATCTCCTTGGTACAATTTATTTCCAAGTGTTAGACGAGAGCCCACCCTCAGGCCCTGGAAGGGTCCCCATTTCCAGCAGCGGAAAGATGAATAAGATGTAGTCATTTTCTTCCAGAAACTTAGAGTCTCATAAAGGAGGTAAAGATGGGTAAAAGTCTAATTCCAAGCAAAGAGACATTAAGAGAGGTGTTGAAATGAAAGTCGCTCAGTTGTGTCCGACTCTGCGACCCCATGGACTGTAATACAGTCCATGGAATTCTCCATTCTAGAATACTGGAGTGGGTAGCCTATCCCTTCTCCAGGGGATCTTCCTGACCCAGGAATTGAACCGAGGTCTCCTGCATGGCAGGTGGATTCTTTATCAGCTGAGCTACCAGGAAAGCCCCCAAGAGAGGTGGTAATAAGGAGCATTCAGTTGGGGTAGGGCGGAGTGGAGGTCAGTTACAGGTGGGGGCAACCAGGAATGCTTCATAGACAAAATGGTAGTTAAGCTGGTGGTCTTTGACGATGAGTAGGCTTCAAAGTAGATGCCAAGAATTTTCCTTCAGTGTGAGGTCCTGAGAAGTATAGTTGGGCCATAGGATGTGTGCCGATGGGGCAGAAACAGATGACCTGGCTGAGACCATTAATAAACTGGGGTAAGACTGTTTGATGGAAATGAGCAGAGGTGATGTTCAAAAAAGTTAAAAACTGGAAGAGGATAGGCATCAGCTGATCAGAATGGACAGTGAGTTATAAACAACCCCCATGGACACACTTTTGGGGACAAACTGAGTACCATGCTGAATATCCTGGAAAGGATGTCAGCTTTACCCACCCAGCCTGCTTTACACCTTTTGGAAACTGCACGCTCCTGTTGTACTTTAGAGACTCACTTATCCTACTCTCATTCTATAAGGCTCTGGTGGGCCCAACTCCATCTTTATTTCTCTAGATGAGAGTGCACAATGAAGTCTGATCTAGCTAACCAATTAGAGCACAACAGTGACTGGAACAAAGATGGACATATAACCCAAGCTGGGCCAATGAGAATGCTCTCCAGCACATCTGGTGGAACTCTTGGGGGGAAAGGAGCTGTGTTTCAACAGGGAACCAGGAGAAAGGAAAATCAAGTTTAGAGATTGAAGAGACAGACAGACACAGAGATAGAGTCAGAGAGAGAACGGGAGGGAGGGAGGCAGAGAGAGAGAGAAATTCTTTTTTTTTTTAATATTATTTTTGATGGACCATTTCTAAATTCTTTATTGAATTTGTTACACTATTGCTTCTGCTTTATGTTTTGGTTTTTGGGCGAGTCATGTGGGATCTCAGCTCCCCAATCAGGGATCGAACCCACACCTCCTGCATTGGAAGGCGAAATCTTAACCACTGGACCTCCAGGGAAGTCCTGAGAAATTCTTTAGGTTTGTGTGTGTCTCTAAGTGCAGATATGTCTGATGTCTTCACCTATCCTCTTCAGTTACAGGGGGCTGGATTTTTGGTCCCTTGCAACTAGAAGAATTCTAACTGATACAGTTATAAGGAGTCTCAAATATTCTAAGGAATTCTACATAGACTCGAGAGAGTTATGGAAGGGAGGAGAAAACAATCAGCAAGACAGGAAAGGAAGGCAATGAGACAATTACTGAAGGAAGCTCCGTAGGGGTGAAGAGCCTCAAAGTGCAGGGAAAGGAAAGGGAGTACCTACCAGACCCCTCTTCTCACTGAAAGAGGGCATCTGAGTTTTTGCCTTGAGTTAAGGAGACAGAGAATCCAAGAAATTAGTCTGCCATCATCCATTGCTTTCTCTCTGAGTCAGCACTTAATGTCCTTCTGTAAATCTGATTTTAACAAGCCAAAACAAACTAGAAAGGCTTCAGTAGGTTGCAGAACTTAAAATGTCATTCAGCCATTAAAATCATGTTATGGGCTTACCTAGTGATTAAGGGGTTAAGAATCTGCCTTGCAGTGCAAAGGATGCCGGTTAGATCCCTGGGTCCGGGAAGATCCCACATCCTATGGAGCAACCAAGCCCATGCGCCGCAACTATCAAGCCCATGTACTGCAAGCACTGAAGCCCCTGCTCATGGAGCCTGTGCTCTGCAGCAAGAGACGCCCTCCCAGTGAGAAACCCAGGCACCACAGCAGAGTAGCCCACCTGTTACAACTAGAGGAAGCCCGTGCAAAGCAACGAAGACACAGTGCAACCAAATAATGATGAGAAACAAATAGAAAATTATACACTAAATTATATACTATACACTAAAAATTATACACTTTAATTAAAGTGTTAAATTTAAAGTGCTTTTTAATTAAAAAGCAGAGACATTACTTTTCCAACAGAAGTCTATATAGGCAAAGCTATGGATTTTCCACTAGTCATGTACGGATGTGAGAGCTGGACCATAAAGAAAGCTGAACACAGAACTATGCTTTTGAACTGTGATTGGAGACTCTTGAGAGTCCTTTGGACTATAAGGAGATCAAGCCAGTCAGTCCTAAAGAAAATCAACCCTGAATATTCACTGGAAGGACTGATGCTAAAGCTGAAGCTCCAATACTTTGGCCACCTCATTCAAAGAGCTGACTCATTAGAAAAGACCCTGATGCTGGGGAAGATAGAAGGCAGGAGGAAGAGGGGACAACAGAGGATGAGATGGTTGGATGGCATCACTGACTCAATGGACACGAGTTTGAGCAAGCTCCGGGTGATGGCAAAGGACAGGGAAACCTGGAGTGCTGCCGTCCATTGGGTCACAAAGAGTCGGACACAACTGAGCTACTGTACAACAACAATTGTGTCTAGATACAGTGCCTGGAACTGTGGCAACCATATTTCAACCATGAAAGAGAAAATGCCAACAGGCTAAGAAGGAAACACTGAGAGATGGAAAGAACTTGGATCTGCGATGAAATCTTTGAACCACTGAAATAAATGATTCTAGAGCTTCTCTACCTCAGGACTTTATAATAAGAGAGAGAAAGTTTTCTTAAACCATCCCATGAATTTTTAAAGATAATTTTTGAGATGAAATTCACATAACACACAATTAACGACTTGAATTCAATCACATTACATGCCACAGTTTAGTGGCATTTAGTACAGTCACAATGTTATACAACCACCACCTTCAATGTCAAACTATACTCATCACTCCAGAGTAAAACACCTTTACACACTATAAACAGTTTCACCCGCCCTCCCTCCTTCCCTCAGCCCCTGGGAAGCACCAATCTGTTTCCTGTCTCAGTGGATTTACCTATGCTGAGTGTTTCCTATAAATGGAATCATACAATATATTATTTGGGGTCTGGTCAATATATGACCATCTGTCATGTAGTGTAATGCTTTTGGAGATTCATTCATGTTGTAGCATGTATTGCTACTTCATTCCTTTTTATAGCTGAATAACATTTTATTGCAAAAGTATGATAATTTGTTTATCCGGTTACTCACTGATGAATATTTGGGCTGTTTCCACTTTTGGCTATCATGAATGTTGCTATGAACATATGTCTACATGTTCTTGTTTGAACGTTTGTTTTCAATTATTTGGGGTATATATCTAAGAGCGGAAATTCAGGGTCACGTGGTAATTCTATGTTTCACTTTTTGAGGAGCTGCCAGGTTATTTCTCACAGAGGCTGAATGAACCACATTGCAGTCCCATCAGCAATGTATGAGGGTTTCCGATTTCTCCACATCCTCACCAGTACTTGTTATTTCTCCCCCTTTTTGTTTTTGTTTTTGCTTTTGTTTTTGCTTTCATTTATTTATTTGACTACAGCCATTCTGGTATATTTGAAATGATACTCCCTTGATGTTGCTAAAAACAGAAATTCACTTGCAGCTAAAAACTGAAATTGAGCCAAACGTTGAGAGTAGTGGAATTATTAAGCTCTTATAGTGTACCAGTCGGAGAAGGCAATGGCACCCCACTCCAGCACTCTTGCCTGGAAAATCCCACGGACGGAGGAGCCTGGTGGGCTGTAGTCCATGGGGTCGCGACTGAGCGACTTCACTTTCGCTTTTCACTTTCATGCGTTGGAGAAGGAAATGGCAACCCACTCCAGTGTTCTTGCCTGAAGAATCCCAGGGACGGGGGAGCCTGGTGGGCTGCCATCTCTGGGGTCGCACAGAGTCAGACACGACTGAAACGACTTAGCAGCAGCAGCAGCAGTGTACCAGTATTGTATTTAACATTTTACATGTGCAATATCATTTGTTTCTCAAAAAAAAAATCTATAAAATGAGTAAATACTGAGGTGAGAGAGGAAGAGTAACGTACTCTAAGGCAGAGCTGATAAAGGGTGGAGGCATGATTTGAATATAGCACTCAGGATTTTTTTAATTAAAACTTTTCTTAAAAACAAAACACGACTTCCCTGGTAGTCTATCGGCTAAGACTCTACAATCCCCATGCAGAGTGCCCGGGTTCAATCCCTGGTCAGAAAACTAGATCCCACATGCCACTAAGCCAAATAAATAAATAAAAATATTTTTAAAAAGCCAGATCAAATTAAACTCTTAATTTTCAGACAATTATAGACATGCAGTTTTAAGCTATGCAAAAAGATTCTATGTACCCTTTACCCAATTTCTCACAATAGTAACATCTTGCAAAACTATAGCACACTATCACTATGCTGATACAATCAAGACACAGAATATTCCATCACCACAAGGATTCCTCACATTGCCCTTTTATAGCCACATCCAGGTCCCTCTTGCCTCCATCCCCTCGTTAACCCCTGGCATTAATAACCTGGTCCTAACTTCTATACTCTTTTTTGGCCACCCAAGCAGGATCTTAGTGGGCGGCCAAAAAGTTTCAGACCGGAGACTGAAACCACGCCCTCACTGGGAGCTCGGAGTCTCAAACACTGGACCACCATCGAAGTCTGTCCATTTCTATATTTTGTCATTTCAAGAATGTTATACAAATGAATTGTACCAAGTGTAACCTTCTGAGATCAGTTTTTCAGTGCTTAGCATAATTCTCTGAAATTCCATCAAGGTCATTGTGTGTATCAGTACCTTCTTTTCCTTTCACTGCTGAGTAGTTCTCTAAGCTGAGTGGTATTCCATAGATACAACGGAGTTTAACTGTTCACCTATTTAAGGACATCTGGGTTGTTTCCAGTTTTTAGCTACTACAAATAAAACTGGTGGGCTTTCCTGGTAGCTCAGCTGGTAAAGAATCCACCTGCAATGTGGGAGACCTGGGTTTGATCCTTGGGTTGGGAAGATCCCCCGGAGAAGGGAATGGCTACCTACTCCAGTATTCTGGCCTGGCGAACGCCATGGACTGTATAGTCCATGGAGTAGCAGAGTTAGACATGACTGAGTAATTTTCACTCACTTAATAAAGCTGCTCTAAACATTCATGTACAGGACTTTGTCTTAACCCAAGTTTTTGTTTTTCTGGGATAAAAACAAAAGCTTTTGATTGCTGAGTTGTATGATAGTTTTGTGCTTAGTTTTTAAGAAACTGGCAAATTCTTTTCCAGAGTTTGGAGGCCAGGATTTTAATATAATACTTATTCTATTGCCTGTAAATGAATTTTAGTAATACACTAAATTAAATACACTATTGAAACAACACAGTATAAGTTATTTTTTAATTAAAAACAATATTCACAGGACCTTTACACATTGGAACACATAGACTACTGAGCTGCTGGTCTGGGAGGGGCTGAAGCACTTTGTCTTCTCCAGCATGTGGTCTCTGGGAACCCCCAGGTGCCAGGGTCTGTAGAACATGCTCTGGGCTCACAAGTTCACAAAAAGCCCCTGCTCTGCCCTGGTGTGGGTATAATTTGCCATTTTCTGAATCAGGGTCCTTTCAAGTGTAAGTAACAGAAATCTGCTAAGTTTTAAACTCAAACGGGGACTCAGTTATGAAGATACAGGAAGTATAGCTGATCAGTGCAAAGGATAGCACTAGGAAATGGAAAGTTCCTTAGATCCAAGCAGCCAGTCTAGGGACCAGTCCCCTGGTGTAAGCATGATTGCAGGCAAACAAAATCTTTTAATATCTCCGGCTCAGGAGTCTGTGACTTGGGATGAAATCCTGGTTCTACCACTTACAAGCTGTTTGACCTTGGGCAAATTACTCAACTTCTCAGTACCTAAGTCTTCTTATCTCAGAATGGGGTAATCTACCTTATTGTGTTGATACGAGGTTTGAAGGAATTTATCTCTGTAAAATGCTTTAAAAATAGTGCCTGGCATATAGCCAGTGCTAAGGTTATTTACTGTATTATTACTATTCCAGTATTAAGTGAGAAGGCTGTTAAACTATAGCAGTGTCTGGCAAGAGTTCAGTGTAAGCTCTTGGTATTTTTCTTTTTAATTTTGGCTGCTCTGGATCTTTTTTGTGGCACTTGGGCTCTCTCACCATGGCATGTGGGATCTTAGTTCTCCAACCAGGGCTCAAATCCACATTCCCTGCATTGGAAGGCAAATTCTCAATGACTGGACCACCAGGGAAGTCCCTTCTTAGTATTATTTTGAACAACTTTATTGAGATACAATTCACATACCCTGCTGCTGCTAAGTCGCTTCACTCGTGTCCGACTCTGTGCGACCCCATAGACGGCAGCCCACTAGGGTCCTCTGTCCCTGGGATTCTCCAGGCAAGAATTCTGGAGTGGGTTGCCATTTCCTTCTCCAATGCATGAAAGTGAAAAGTGAAAGTAAAGTCGCTCAGTCGTGTCTCTTAGCGACCCCATGGACCGCAGCCCACCAGGCTCCTCCATCCATGGGATTTTCCAGGCAAGAGTACTGGAGTGGGGTCCCATTGCCTTCTCCTCACATACCTTATGAGTGTACAATTCAAAAGTTTTTAGTATGTTCACAGTTGTGCAATCATCATCACAATAAATTTTAGAACATTTTCATCCCCCCCCCCCGCAAAAATCACTGCGTCATCTCTTAGCCATCAGCCCTCAACCCTCAATCCTGACAGTCCCGGGCAACCACTGATATACTTGTTGTCCTTCTAAATGTGTCTTTTTTGTTTATTTCATATAAATGGAACCATACAACATATAGTCCTTTTGTGATCAGCTTCCTTCACTCAGCATGTTTTCAAGGTTGATTCACTTTGCAGCATGTGACAATATTTTATTCTTTTTTAGTCTTAAAAATTATTTTTAATAAAATTTACTTATTTATGTTAATATATCTATATATTTTATTTTTTTGTATAATTATAAAATATTATTTTATTTATCTTTCGGATCTTTGCTGCTGCATGGGCTTTACTCTAGTAGCTGTGCTCGGGTATCTCATTGTGGTGGCTTCTCTTGGTGCAGAGCATGGGTTCTAGGGCACAAGAGCTTCTGCAGTTGCAGTCCCAGGCTCTAGAGCACAGCCTCAGTAGTTGCAGAGCATGGACTTAGATCCCAGAGGCATACAGATTCAAGTGCAACAAGTACTGATTTTTATAATTAGTAAGACAATCACAGCCTTGGATCAGTTTTCTATTTCTTTTGTAACAAATGATCTGAAGCATAGTACCTTAAAACAACAGAAATATACTCTTACAGTTCTGGGGGCCAGAAGGCAGAAATGATAATTCTTACGGGGCTTAAGGGGCCTTCCAGGTGGTGGCAGTGGTAAACAACATGCTTGCCAAGGCAGGAGACACAAGGGATGCATTTTTGATCCCCAGGTCAGGAAAATCCCCTGGAGGAGGGCATGGCAACCCCCTCCAGTGTTCTTGCCTGGAGAATCCCATGGACAGAGGAGCCTAGTGGGCTATAGTCCATGGGTTGCAAAGAATCAAACACAACTGAATCAACTGAGCGCACATGCATGCTTGGGGCAAAAATCAAGGTTTGGCAGAGCTGATTTCTCCAGGAGGCTACAGGGAAGAATTCATTCCTTGCCTCTTCCAGCTTCTGGTGGCAGCTTGCCTTCTTTGACTTGCTATCACATTACTCCTATCTGCTTTTGTCATCACATTGCCTACTCGTTTTTGCAGTCAAATATTCCTCTATCTCCCTCTTCTAAGGATACCTATGATTACATTTAAGGTGTACCTGGGTAATCTCTCCATCTCAATATCCTTAACTTAATTACATCTACAAAGTATCTTTGGCCATATGAGGTAACATTCACAGGTTCCAGAGATCAGGATCTGGATGGTTTGGGAGACAGTTTTCAGCCCACCACATCCCTTGGTTAAAAATGTCTCTTTCTCTTCTAATATTAGGAAACAAATCCAGTAATCAATTGTTCAGTTGCTAAGTCATATCTGACTGTTTGCAGCTCAATGAACTGCAGCACACCAGGCTTCCCTATTCTTCATTATCTCCCGGAATTTGCTCACACTCATGTCCATTGAGTTAGTAATGCCATCCAATCGTCTCATCCCCCGTCACCCCCTTCTCCTCCTGCCCCCAACCTTCCGCAGCATCAGGGTCTTTTCCAATGAGTTGGCTCTTCGTATCAGGTGGTCAAAGTATTGGAGCTTCAGCTTCAGCATCAGTCCTTCCAATGAATATTCAGGGTTGATTTCCTTTAGGATTGACTGATTTGATCTCCTTGCTGTCCAAGGGACTCTCAAGAGTCTTCTCCAGCACCACAATTCAGAAGCATCCATTCTTCAGCGCTCAGCCCTCTTTATGGTTGAACTCTCACATATATACATTATTACTGAAAAAATCATAGCTTTGACTAAATGGACCTTTGTCAGCAAAGTGATGTCTTGGCTTTTAAATATGCTGTTGAGGTTTGTCATAGTTTTTCTTCCAAGGAGCAAGCATCTTTTAATTTCATGTAATTAATCAATACAGAGGTAATGGTACAACTGCCCTTGGGCCTGTATCTGTGACAGTGATACTGATTACTTTTTTACCACTTCTGACTGAGTGGGAAATGACCACCATAATGTAAACCCTTAGCTGAGGGGATGGGGAGGCAATTCCAGTCCAGAGTGGAGAAAGAGGCAGATTTGGGTACAGGATGCTAATAACAATGTATAGAAAGCTTTCTAGCTTCAGGAAACTTACATCTTTTATCTTGAAAAGACAATTTTGTGAGGTGGGCTTTATACAGAATATGGACATTGAAACCTAGCATGGGTAAGCCACCTGCCCAAGGTCACAAGGACAATAGCAAACAGGATCAGAATCTGAACTCAGTTCTGTATAATGTGGACACCAAAAGCTCAGACCCTAGCCACTACATCAAGCTGCCTCTTGAGAAATGGAGGCTCCCCAGCTTCTAAAATGTTCCCCCTCTTCATGACATTTGCCCTGGTGGTTGTTAGACCAGAATAACAACCCAGAGATCTTTTCTACATCTCAAGAAGCCCAGCTCAGTCATCTGTGATGCCTCAGGGACCAGAGTTCACAGTCTGTGCTTGGCACTCCCATCAAGGCTTTGACAAGCAACATGTTTGTCAGACACGATATCCTTTCAGAGCTCAACCAAACAGCCCCAGCCTACCCGCACTGACCAGCAGAGCAGGCCCTCAGGCTGAGTCACCACCCAGGCTGTTTCACAACCTGTTTATGCATGGAGGCCACAGAGGCAGGGAAGGTCACTGTGGATGGCTAGCATCTTCTTGAGTCCCTGGGCCGAAAGGTGGTTCCCACAGACAGGGCCAAGAGAGCTTGTCTCACTCACCCCGTGCCCATCCAGTCCTCATCCAGAAATTTCTTCAATGTCTGCTAGGCTCACTCTTTGACCGTGGATACAATCCTGAGCCAAGGGAAGTTTCAACAAGCCTTGTTTCCTCCTCTGTAGAACGGGAAATGTTCCGTTCCATTCCGTTCAGTCGCTCAGTCGTGTCCGACTCTTTGCGACCCCATGAATCGCAGCACGCCAGGCCTCCCTGTCCATCACCAACTCCCAGAGTTCACTCAGACTCACGTCCATTGAGTCCGTGATGCCATCCAGCCATCTCATCCTCGGTCGTCCCCTTCTCCTCCTGCCCCCAATCCCTCCCAGCATCAGGGTCTTTTCCAATGAGTCAACTCTTCGCATGAGGTGGCCAAAGTACTGGAGCTTCAGTTTAGCATCATTCCCTCCAAAGAAATCCCAGGGCTGATCTCCTTCAGAATGGACTGGTTGGATCTCCTTGCAGTCCAAGGGACTCTCAAGAGTCTTCTCCAACACCACAGTTCAAAAGCATCAATTCTTTTTTCTCATGATGTACTCTGCATATAAGTTAAATAAGCAGGGTGACAATATACAGCCTTGACGTCCTCCTTTTCCTATTTGGAACCAGTCTGTTGTTCCATGTCCAGTTCTAACTGTTGCTTCCTGACCTGCATACAGATTTCTCAAGAGGCAGGTTAGGTGGTCTGGTATTCCCATCTCTTTCAGAATTTTCCACAGTTTATTGTGATCCACACAGTCAAAGGCTTTGGCATAGTCCATAAAGCAGAAATAGATGTTTTTCTGGAACTCTTTTGCTTTTTCCATGATCCAGCAAATGTTGGCAATTTGATCTCTGGTTCCTCTGCCTTTTCTAAAACCAGCTTGAACATCAGGGAGTTCACGGTTCACGTATTGCTGAAGTCTGGCTTGGAGAATTTTGAGCATTACTTTACTAGCGTGTGAGGAGTGCAATTGTGCAGTAGTTAGAGCATTCTTTGGCATTGCCTTTCTTTGGAATTGGAATGAAAACTGACCTTTTCAGTCCTGTGGCCACTGCTGAGTTTTCCAGATTTGCTGGCATATTGAGTGCAGCACTTTCACTTTCAGGATTTGAAACAGCTCCACTGGATTCCATCACCTCCACTAGCTTTGTTCGTCGTGATGCTTTCTGAGGCCCACTTGACTTCACACTCCAGGATGTCTGGCTCTGGGTGAGTGTTCTCACCACCGTGACTATCTGGGCCGTGACGATCTTGTTGAATTGTCGCACACTCCACATGCGCCATGTAACTGAATGTTTATAGTAAGCCAGTGGGATGTTTCATTTTACCAGTGTAGACACCGAGCGTCAGAGATGTTACATCCCATAGCTAGTTTTCGCAGGGTCGAGAATCGACCCCAAGTCTGTATGACTAGAGAACTTGGGTTCAGAAGGAAGGAGCCAGAGTAAAGTCTGGCCATGGTCCACGGCTTGCCATTCTGTGCTGAGTCATTTAGGCAGGTCCCTTCTGCCTGTGGGCCTTGGGTTCCCTGTCTGTTCTGTGGAGTGGGGGAGAGGGAGTTGATCATGTCTACTGCGTGGCTTGCAGGAAGGACCACAGTTCTCCAACCAGGGACTGAACCTGGGACCTGGCAGTGAAAGCATCAAATCCTAACCACTGGGCAGCCAGGGAATTCCCAGAGTTGATAATCTTTAAGTCTATGATCCTGTGCTTTCATGTCAACAGGTCTTTCCCTAAGTCACCCCTTGGGCATGGTCTCTGTTTCCTAAACAGCCCACTCTAGGGGAAGAGCGGGCAACAGTAGTGAATGATTCTTCCAACCTGGAGATTTGTCAGAAAGTCTCAGCTCTTTCTTATGTTCTGTTTTTCTTATGACTTCCACTGAGCCATGTCCACATCCATAAAATTGGGATGACTGCCATATCAGCAACCCAGTTACTGGGTTACATACCAGGGTGCTAGGTGTGTCATATACATGTCCTTTCATCCCCACAATGGCCATAGGAGGGGATGTCACCACCTGAGATCATCCGGCTTATAGGAGGTGGAGTTGGCATCTCGCACGGGTGAGGTGTGTCTGCCTCTTTGTCCTTTGCCGCACATCTCCTCCTCTTACCTCTTATCCCTGATGGTGAGAGAATGGAGTGAAACGAATGAAAAGCACTTGGCGAACTTCACACTAGGAGTCATTTACTAGTAATCTTATTCCCACTATGGTGGGAGAGGGGCCTGAGTCTTGCACCATTTTGCATCCCCAAATAATGCCAAGGTGGGACTTTCTATGGGTTCTTGGTGTGTAATTGCTGACTGATAGCATTCTATTCATAAAGGACAATCAGTCAATCAACAATACTCGCCAGTCACAGGAAAGACAATGATGTTGGGAATTAGCTCCCTGGTTGACTTGGTCATTACTGAGAACCCTGTGCCAACTGCCTCCTTCATTTATTTTCAGCTTTTCTCTGCCACCATGATTTTTGTCATTGCCACAGTCTCACTCCTTCCCCCAAAGGGAAGGGAGGCCAGAACCCTAAGAGCAAGTATAAATGCCAGTGAAATACAATTCCTTATCAGTTCACCTCTTCTGATATCCGGTCTCACTTCCTTCCCACCTGTGGGGATCTCATAAAGGTCACACACCTGTCCTGCCATCTCTGAGGGCCTTGTCTCCCACAGGGCTTCTCCTCGATTTCTGTAGTTCTTACTGGGTGTAACATTCTATTCACTCTTCTAGTTTCTTCATGGCATTAATTCTCTCTTTACTATTTTTTTTTAACCAGTATTTATTGTGTACCAAACCCTGTGCTTAGATTTGCAGTGACTCTCCAATTTCTCAAGATGGAGAATGTAAACTTTGCCTAAATATTTGAACTTTTTCTAACATATTAGAATTTCTGGGACTTTCCTGGTGGTCTAGAGGTTAAGACTTCACTTTCCAGTGCAGGAGGTACAAGTTTGATCCCTGGTTGGGGAGCTAAGATCGCACCTGTCTCATAGCCAAAAAATCAAAGCAGAAGCAAGACTGTAACAAATTCAGCAAAGACTTTAAAAAATATCATGAGATGACCAGTGCAAGTTCAACCACAAAGCAGGACACTCAAAGCTGATGCTCTGGGACAACCCAGAGGGATGCAATGGGGAGGGAGGTGGGAGGAGGGTTCAGGATGGAGGGACAATTGTACACCCATGGCTGATTCATGTCAAGGTATGGCAGAAACCACCACAATATTATAAAGTAATTATCCTCCAATTAAAAAAATTTAATTAATTTAAAAATAATTTAACATCTCAAAAATAAAATATTAGAATTTATTATAATAAGCATGAAATGCTATTATAACCAGAAAAAAGTGGAAAATTTTTCATTATTTTAATCAATTTTATTGCAATACTTTTACATACAATTCAAATATGCCCATTTAAAGGTACAGCCTGATCAGTTTTGACAAACACACACCGCAGTAACCACCGCCACAATCAAAAGAGAGAACATTCTCATTTTCCCAAAAAGTTCCCTTGTGTCTGTTTGCAATTAATCCTTCTCATTCCTTACTCCAGGCAAGCCGAGATCGCATTTATTTCACTACAGACTAGTTTTGTCTGTTCCAGAATATCTTGTACATAGAATTACAAATTATATATTTTTTCATGTTTGGCTTCTTTCACTTAGAGTGTTTTTAGAGTCATCTATCTTGTTGCACCAACCTAGATAGCATATTGAAAAGCAGAGAGGTTACTTTGTCAACAAAGGTCCATCTAATCAAGGCTATGGTTTTTCCAGTGGTCATGTATGGATGTGAGAATTGGACTGTGAAGAAAGCTGAGTGCCGAAGAATTGATGCTTTTGAACTGTGGTGTTGGAGAAGACTCTTGAGAGTCCCTTGGACTGCAAGGAGATCCAACCAGTCCATTCTGAAGGAGATCAGTCCTGGGATTTCTTTGGAGGGAATGATGCTGAAGCTGAAACTCCAGTACTTTGGCCACTTCATGTGAAGAGTTGACTCATTGGAAAAGACCCTGATGCTGGGAGGGATTGGGGGCAGACGGAGAAGGGGACGACAGTGGATGAGATGGCTGGATGGCATCACTGACTCAATGGATGTGGTCTGAGTGAACTCCAGGAGTGGGTGATGGACAGGGAGGCTTGGTGTGCTGAGATTCATGGGGTCGCAAAGAGTCGGACAGGACTGAGCGATTGAACCGAACCGATCTTGTTGCATATATCAGTTCTCTGTTCTTCTTTTTATTGCTGAATACTATTGTGTTGGATGAATATATCCCATCTTATTTATCCATTTACCTCTTGATGAACATGTGGCTTGCTTTAAGCTTTTTAGGTAACACATGCTCATCAAAATTTGGAAAACAGAGACAAATAGAAGAAAAATAATTTCTGGTCTCATTAACCAAAATCAATTATTGTTGGTGTTAGAGGATTTTTCCTCTATGCAGAGATACTTTGGAGGCTATATAGCTAAAATCACATCATACATAGGATTTCCTGGCTTTTTAAAATTGACATCATATGGGTTTTTCACATAATTTCCTTTGTAACCATTTTCATTAAAATGGTAATGTTAATCTCTAAAATGTAGGCCTGTCAGGGGAGGGATTTAGGTTGTCTTGCTCTTTCTTTAAAATTTTTATTGGGGTATAGTTGCTTTATAATGTTATGTTAGTTTCTGCTGGTCTTGCTTATTCTTGTATTTTAAGAGCCTAGTACAATGCTTGGCCTGAAGCAGGCACACAATTAATATTGATGAAACTTTATGCCACAGCTTGCCTCGCTATGTTTGTATAAGGACATGTCATTCTCCCTAAATTTTTTTAAACTTTTAAAACAAATTGTAATTGCAGTATAGCTGCTTTACAATGTTGTGTTAGTTTCCACTGTACAGCAAAGTGAATCAGCCATACGTACATATGTACCCTCTCTTTTTTGGATTGCCTTCTCATTTAGGTCACCACAGAGCCCTGAGCTGAGTTCCTTGCGATATACCCTAGGTTTTCATTCATTCTCTATTTTATACATGGTATCAATAGTGTATACAAGTCAATCCCAATCTCCCAGTTCATCGCATCCCTTCCCCCCTTGATAGCCATTGATTGTTCTCTACATCTGTGTCCTATTTCTGCTTTGGAAATCCGATCATCTATACCACTTTTTTTCAGATTCCACATATATGCATTTGTATATGAGCTCCTTAAAATTTTATTTTTAATTGTTCTCTTTTTAATGTTTTTGCCCTGCCTCCACAACCAAGCTACTTGAAGGCACTGTCCGCAAACACTCATTACATGCTCAACACACTGTATGTGCCATCATGTACTCTTCATTGCAGTCCTGTCAAGTGGATCATTTCCCTGTTTTACAGGTTAAGAAACAAACTCAGAGAAATTAAGTGACCAGTTCAAGGCCACACACCAGTATGCAGCTGGGTCCAGATAGGACCCATGTTTGTTTGTTTTTAACCCACATTTAATAGAATCCAACTCCTAAAATCAAAATGAGCATAGTTAAAATTACTATTGATACTTGCTATGTGCCAAATGTATCAGTCAATCCTCATAACAACCTTAAAGGGAAGCACTAGCATGTCGCCACTGGAGAGAGAACGTGAGCTTCACAGAGGCAAAGCCAGTTGCCCAAGCTTACATGGCTAGACAGTGATAGAATTTTAACCCAAGGAGCTTGACTTCAGGATCTACCTTATGTGCTAAGCACTAGTGTGTTGACCCTGGCCCTTCTTCTTCTCCATGGAGTCCCCTGGGCTTCTTTAGCTCCTCTGGGCTATATGCAGAGTGTCCTACAGGAACGGTTTGGGTTGACAGTGTATAATCCTCCAACCCAAAGAAGTGGGTAATGACGATGAAATCTTAGGGGATCTGAAACTCTTACTTCCAAAGATACCACATGGCAGACTCACAGTTCTTGTAGCTATGAGACTGGAAGAACACCACCTGCTTCAGAAGGTGGGTGTGGGGAGTAAATGAGTGATCTGGATTCACTGAAAGTGCTTACCCCAGAGTCTGGTACAGTACACAGTAAGCCCACACTAAAGGGGCCTCTGTCTAGGAAATCTGAGACCCAGTGGGTTAATTATCCTCAGATAGAAAACAACACTGACTTCCCCACACAGACCTAAGAGGGAGAAACCCAAACAGACAGTTACAGTTCAGCTAAAACAGAGCTAATCTTTAATCTTTTATGGATATGTGTAATACATTAACTATTATAGCCTATCCCCTGAGGCACCTTGACACCTGGTCAACCAGAGGTTGGGTTGGCTGGACTAAGTGGAAAGCAGCAAGTAAATAGGCCAATTACTCTTCTGCAACAGACTTTCTTAGGTCCCCGCCTTAAGATTAAGAGGTTGAATTGGCTGATGCTGCCTGTCATACGAGGGTGGGGTAAGAAGGTGAACTCTTGAGTCAGCAGCCAATGACGAATACTAGGCACAAAATAACCTGGGGTGTTTTACCTGTCTCTCTGCAAACCAAACACCTTTAGAGCCAGAATTGTATTATTTATTATTTGTCATTGGGTGTTTTGCTCATGATGGTTACTATTAATAATGATGTCGGTGTTTTAATAATAGGAAAAAAATCCAGAAGCGAAGAATTACTAAAGCTAGGTGTTCTCCATGAATTATGATATCATAAGTTTCAACTACCTTATTTTTTCAACTCTAAGATGAACTTGGTGCCCATGTTTATCAGACTTTGCCTTTTAATACATATGTACTTGTTTATGGAGGTGTTTCTCAACTGCCTAAAACTTTTTATGTAAATGCTGTGGCTTAACAGTGACTATTGTCCAAGAATCAAAGCAATGTAAACATTCAGTCTCCCACTCCAGGTAAGAATTCTTTCTACCATAATCTCAGCTTCAATATTTCCACTGGAAAGGAATTTATTTATCCAAGCAGTCCTCTTCATTACTAGACATCATCACTGTGACCAATTGTTCCTTATATGGAGCCAAAATCTGTCTATAATTTTTTCCCATCATTTCTAGTCCATTCCTCTGGAACTACACAAAATAAATTTTTCTTGGGATGCAGAGTGGCTCAGAACAGTAAGCAAAATATCTGAAGGCAGACAGATCTGGGTTTTAACCCTGACTCTATCAGTTATTAGCAAATAACTTAGTTTCTGTTAACTTATTTATAAGTGGATTAAATTACCATTGTTGTGAGGTTTAAATTAGACATATGAGTACAAAGTATCTGGCATCTGATGCTCAATAAAAGTAAGCTATTTCCTTCCTCTTTCTCTATACTCTTTCCTTGCTAAATTTGTTATAATTTTATATATTTGAGGACAGATATTATTTCCACCCTCTCAAGTCTTTTCCAAATTAAACATTCCGCAGTTCCTAAAGCATTCTCCTAATGATAGCTCTGATTCATTGCATACCTACAATACACAGTATGTGCCAGGCACTGCTGAAGGCCTAGGAATGTAAATAACTTGCCTAAGGCCATGTAAACAGTAGCCAAGATTCACACCTAGATCAGTCAGGCTTTACATCCATATCTTCAAATCTAGATCCTACAGCAGTGCTGCCCAATAGGAATAGAATGTGAGTCACATATGCAATTTTTAATATTCTAGCCACACTGTAAAAAATGAGAAACAAGTGAAATTAAATTTAATCATTTATTTTATTAAACACTAAATATCCAAAATATCATTTCAACATGTAATCAATACAGTCAACAAAGACAAGACCGGGAGCTGACTGTGGCTCAGATCCTGAACTCCTTATTGCCAAATTCAGACTTAAATTGAAGAAAGTGGGCAACACCACTAGACCATTCAGGTATGACCTAAATCAAATCCCTTACGATTACACAGTGGAAGTGAGAAATAGATTTAAGGGTCTAGATCTGATAGATAGAGTGCCTGATGAACTATGGAATGAGGTTCGTGACATTGTACAGGAGACAGGGATCAAGACCATCCCCATGGCAAAGAAATGCAAAAAAGCAAAATGGCTGTCTGGGGAGGCCTTACAAATAGCTGTGAAAAGAAGAGAGGTGAAAAGCAAAGGAGAAAAAGAAAGATATAAGCATCTGAATGCAGAGTTCCAAAGAATAGCAAGAAGCGATAAGAAAGCCTTCTTCAGTGATCAATGCAAAGAAATAGAGGAAAAGAACAGAAGGGGAAAGACTAGAGATCTCTTCAAGAAAATTAGAGATACCAAGGGAACATTTCATGCAAAGTGCCATGTAGGTGGTAGTTAATTTTTGTGGTGTGTGAGGGCTCGAGGCAGGTTTTTTGAATGTCTACAGTGGATATGAGGGCCCGCCTTCAAACCAGCAGGACCCTCCCCTCAGCCTCCAAGTTGTTCACTGGCTTCTGGTGGGTGGCCACTGCCCAGTTTCTTAACTCTCCTGACTTCACTTTGTATTCTATGAAGCCACTGCCCACCAAGGAAGCTTGGATGTGGTCTTGTATGTGGCCCAAGATAGCCTTCTCTGGCCAAACAGAGGTGGCTTTCTTCTCTACCTACCTTCTGTGTTGTCACATTTTCCGTGTGATAGTCTCACAGATCCCCTGACTGTGAAGAGCTCTCCCTCGCAGCATGTGTTTGGGTTAGGCCGGTGTTTGTCCAGCTGACTGAACAAATGAAGGAGAAAGCCTCTTTTCTTCAAGGCCTCTCTTACACAGTTAGGAGTCAAATTTCTCATAAGCTCGGTTGCCTCCAGGGAGGGTCCCCTGAAAGAAGACGTGTCCCCAGTGGTTCTCACTGGCGGTGTTCTATGAACTGCACGCAGCTTCGAAAATGGGAAATCCATAAAGCGGCTCTTGTCACCACACTTAGCAGCCTCTCAGCCCCTGCAGGCCTGCCCCAGGCTGCAGGCCTCACTGAGGCCCCAGCTAAGCTGAGAACAGGCTCCCATTCATGGGCTCCCATGGCGAGCTCACCCACATTTTAAGGGTGCTCTGACAGGCCCATGTGGCTAGGAAATGCCATTGAATTTCCTGGCTGCTTTTTTCAAATCCAAGTTGTCTTTTTTATTTACTTAGGTATAATTTATACTGGCCCTACTGGTAGAAAAGAAAACATATGCTGAAAGTATCTGAATTATTTCCCTTTTAAAAGGACATTGGCGATTTCAGAGTAGGTAACTTGAAGAAGCTTCATACATTACCATTTCTGGGGGCTTGTCTAAGTGCACAACCCACCCTAGATTCTTCCTGTCCCAGCCACGAGCCCAGCCCCAAGGCTGGCTCCCTTCCCTCAAGGGCTGCTGAGAGAAAGTATTCGTACAACCTGAGCCCTCTGAGGTCTTTCATAGCCAGTCTCCTTCTCTGTTCTCCTCCAGAATCCAGTGGGGTTGGGGAAGAAATGCTGAGTTTCTTTCTTTCTTTTTTATTTATTTTTTCAATATTAAAAATTGAAGTATAGTTGATTTACAGTGTTGGGTTAGTTTCAGGTATACAGCAAAATGATTCAGTTATATGTAAGTATTTAATATGTATCTATTCTTTTTCAGATTCTTTTCCCTTCCAGATTCTTCCAAGATACTGAATATAGTTTCCTGTGAGAGTGTATCTGTTAATCCCAAACTCATAATTTATATTCCCTCTTTCCCCTTTGGTTAACTATAAGTTTGTTTTCTGTGCCTGTGAGTCTGTGTTTTATAAATAAGTTCTTTTTAGGTTCCACATATGAGCAATATCATAATGATATTTGTCTTTCTTTGTCTGGCTTACTTCACTCAGTAGGACAATCTCTAGGTCATCCACACTGTTGCGCATTAGCACTCTCACTAATAATGTTTCCAATGGCCAACATTTACTGAGTGCTTCCTGTGTTCCAGGCCCTTTCCCATTATGAGCAATATCATAATGATATTTGTCTTTCTTTGTCTGGCTTACTTCACTCAGTAGGACAATCTCTAGGTCATCCACACTGTTGCGCATTAGCACTCTCACTAATAATGTTTCCAATGGCCAACATTTACTGAGTGCTTCCTGTGTTCCAGGCCCTTTCCCAGGGGCTGGCACATGAATTATCTTAGTGAATCTTCACAGTAACCTTTTGGTTAACTCTCACCATGCTCATTTCCTGATAAGGAAACTGAAGCTCAGAGAATCAAGTGACTTGTTCAAGATCCCACAGCTCATAAGGGGCAGCTGTTCACAACCAGATCATTCAGTTCTAGATACGGAGCTCTTACTGGGCTTTCCAGGTAGCTCCATGGGAAAGAATCCACCTGCCAATGCAGGAGATCTGGATTCGGTCCCTGGGTCAGGAAGATCCCTTGGAGGGGGAAATGTCAACCCACTCCAGTATTCTTACCTGGAAAATCCCACAAACGGGAGCCTGGCGAGCTACATACCATGGGGTAGCAAAAAAGTCGGACATAATTGAACATGCATGCACAGAGCTCTTAGCCATTTTCAAAATACAAGCACATGTTCTGTATTTCATCTCCATTTTCAGTTGGGAAAGGGAACCTGGCTAATCAGCAAAAGACCTAGACAGGTGGTTGTGAAGGAGGGGGTGAGACTGAGTAGGAAAGTCTCCCCCCTATACACACACGGGGTGCCCTGAAACAGAGCTGTCCCCCACAAGCCGTCTCTCTGTCCTAGTGTTATTTCAACTCAGCTGATACAAATAATATTTCTTTGTTTCTGGAGTGAATACATCAGAGACAAGTGCCACCAGCCAAAATGCAGAGCGGAGAATGTCAGTGTGTGCACATCGGTCAGGCCAGAGTTAGGAACTTCATGGGGCAAGATATGTGTGTGTGTGTTCAGAGGGTTCTCGGCTTTGACTTCATCGTAAAGCAGCATTTATATTAAAGGTGGAAACGGGACAAAGAAGGAAGGAAGGAAAGATTAGATGGAAGGCAACCAGGCAGTTATGCACTGGCCTTTCACAACTGTGACTCAGGTTCACTGAGTCAAGTGGGTTCTTAAGTTTTTACTTTAAAACTAATTTTTTCGGGGGAAAAAAGGCAAAACTAACTTTCTAATCACAAATGTACTGTGGTAACTTTTGAAATTTTACAAAACACAGAGAAGCATTTAAGACACAAAACCACATGCACATCTAGGTGCCCATACTAAGTTTTACAACCTAACATCACTTGGCTTTTTAACAAGTAATAAACCATATATGGCACCCCACTCCAGTACTCTTTCCGGGAAGGTCCCATGGACGGAGGAGCCTGGTAGGCTGCAGTCATGGGATCGCTAGGAGTCGGACATGACTTCACTTTCACTTTTCACTTTCATGCATAGGAGAAGGAAATGGCAACCCATTCCACTATTCTTGCCTGGAGAATCCCAGGGACGGGAGAGCCAGGTGGGCTGCCGTCTATGGGGTCACACAGAGTCGGACACGACTGAAGCGACTTAGCAGCAGCAGCAGCAGCAAACCATATATATCTTTACTGCCATTTCATGTTCTACTAAGAAATCATTTTATGCCTCAAGAGTATCTTTTTTTATAGGTGTTTCAAATCTGTTAAAATTTTTGGACATTTAGATTGTCGCCAATCTTTCACTATATGTAAATATCACATTGAATATCCTTGCAGCTTAACTTTTACATGGATCATTGATTATATTCTTAAAATATATTGTTGTGGGTAGAATGACTATATCAAAAAGTCCACTCGATTTTAGGGTTTTGATATCTGCTGATAAATTTCTGCCAGAAATGTTATGCCCGTTATGCTCATCTGCCACCTTTCCAGCTACGGAAGTGGGTGCATTCTCAAGATAATAGGAGGCAGAGCCGGCCAAGCGTGAAGCTGAGACTCCGCCAGCTCTCCACCTGCTAGTTCTGTGGCCTTAGGCGAGTTACATTAACCACTTTGAGTCTCTATTTTCTCATCTGGATGGTTGTGAAGCTCACCTGAGATGCATCCAGAATGCTAGACAAAGAGCCTGGCCCATAGTAAGTGCTTAGTAAAACAAAAGCTCCTCTAGATTTACAATCTTTCCTGCCCACCTTTGATGGATTATTTCTGGGAACTGACACACGGAGCAAAGGCTTCTGAAATCTCCCTTAATTTTTATTTTATTTATTTGGCTGCACCAGGTCTTAGTTGACACACAGATCTTCGATCTTTGTTGCAACAGGCAAGATCTTTAGTTGTGGCATGTGGGATCTAGTTCCCTGACCAGGGATAGAACCCTGGACCCCTGCACTGGGAACGCGGGTCTTAGCCACTGGACCACCAGGGAAGTCCCAGAAATCTCTCTTTTATAGCCAGTACCTACTCCATCCTCCATATCAGCCCTGAAGCACCGCTGCTTCCCAGGCTCCTTGGCTCTGGCCTTTCCTCCCCTCCCTTCTGTGATGACTGAAGACAGAGAGACTCCTCAGGCCCCCTGCGTTACCATTTGGCTTTTTTCCTGGTTGATCCTGTAGAGTGTTGCAAGCCAGGAGAGAAACCCGTGAATGTGAGCCTATGGTGCATTTCTAAACCAAAATAATAATTAATAATATTAACCACAGCAGTAGCTCTCACTTCTTGAGTGCCTATAAGGTCCTGGGCACCATGCTAAACCTTTTACATGGATTGTCCCCTTCCATCCATGGGAGGGGACATGCTCGGTGTCATTGGCTGTTAAGGGGAAGCCTCTCTGAGGGGTTGACATTGAAGTTGGTGTGTCTAGAAGCCAGCCTGGAACGGGTGTCAGGGCCACCATGCAAGGACAGAGTGTAGGGAGGAACTTCTGGGGTAGAAACAAACTCCTTGATGCCTAGTGGTGCTTTCTAGAAGGTTCTGGGGCTCTCAGAAGCATCTATCGATTTGCTTAACGGGTGGGAGAGTAGCTTGACATTTTCATCCTAAAGGGATAGGAAGGAAATGGGGACTTGTGCTCTCTGAACAGGACCTGGTCTTAGAACCAGGGGCTTCATGAATGCTAGAGGCATGGATGGAACTAAGAGGCAGGGGCTAGATGCTCACAGTAGGAGTCCAGGGGTTGGAAGCCTTTTGTATTCCTACTGAAAGAAAGATCCACCCTGGGGGGAGGAGGGGAGGAGCAAAATAGGGGAAGGGGATTAAGAAGTACAAACTACTATGGACAGAAGTTACAAGGATGTAATGTATAGTTCAGAGACTATAGTTAATATTTTAGAATAACTATAAATGGACTATAATCTCTAAAAATATTGAGTTACTCTGTTGTATACCTGAAATTAAAATAATATTGTAAGCCAGTTATATTTCAATTTTAAAAAAGACTAAAGCTGCATCCACTTTAACACATCATAAGATATGGGGTGGTTAATATTTCATAAACACTGCCTAGTATGGACTCACATCTGAAGGAAAAAAATAGAATATGAAAAACCTAGCCTTCCCTAAATGTCCCCAGTGTTCTTGCTTGCTCTCCATTCATTAGGGTAGGCTGGGGTTTGAGAAGGCAGTGGAGTCTTGCCTGGGGCTCTAAGAGGGGGAACTCGGGTAAGGAAGTGTCACCAGGGCCACTTATTTGCACCGGCCACCATGAGCCAGTCCAGTGGTTCTCCGACTAGATGGGTGTGGCTACTGGAGCAGTTTGTCCAAGAAGCCTGAGAAAGAGACCACCAAAGTCCAGGGTGTCCACTCCATGGGACACCACACCCAAGCCTGCCCTGGAAAGGTGACTTTTCTGGGCCCCCCAAGGCCTACAATTGGGTTACTGTGAATTCGGGATAGGGACTCCTGTGTCTTCCCACATATTCCCATCTAAACTGTGCTCTGGGGCACTCAGTGACCAAGTGGGACCTTGGACAGGCACATCCACCCACTCCCCTTAACCTTTCAGTCAGACAATTCTGGAAGGGAAGCAGTTAAAGAAAATATTCAAAACACGCTGGGGCCCTGCCTTCTACATTTCAAGCCTTCCAAACCTTGGTCCTATGTATGAGATCTGGAAGGCCAGTTCAGATGGAAACTGCCCAGTTGTCAAAGGCTAAACATTGTTTCCCATTTGTGCTTAGGACATGCAGTACCCTCATTCAATATGAAGCAGGAACAGTGATTAGCCTAAGTCAGCTTAATCATTCTATTTGTGCTACACAGTGGCCCTGAATTGCTACTACCCCACATAGATAACTGCCTGGAATTGCTACTACCCAGCAGATATCAGTTTTCAAAAGTAGCAGTCATCCTCAGGAACAAATCTTGCTAATTGTTTCATTGCCCTTGACCTCATTAAAAGAAGCCAACCGTCGCCCATCGCTCATGAACAATGTGAAAAGTTGAGCAGAATATCTGTGCTATGTAGGGTAGGGCTTGTTTTGCCCTTACCATCTATATTACGTGAAAAGCTGTGCTGGTGGATGAGACACTCCAGCATCACTGGGCAGACCTATCAGAAAAGATCCAGGCAAACTGAACATTCAGGAGCGCTGGGTGAGGTGCACGAGGAAGGGAAGGGGGCCAGACGGCCTCTCCAGCCCTCCAGTCTCCCTTTGTCTCCACACCCACGCCCCCTTCATTATCTTGGATAGATGAGAACCTCCAGGCTTTAAGCACCATCTGCCAGGGCTCTTTCCCGCCTCCCCTCTTGCCTGAGTGGGTGTTGAGAATGAGGAAAACATCCGTTCATGTCAAGCTGCCCAAGACTCTTTGAGAACTCCAATTTAGCTGCTGTTAGAGGCACAATTTGAATAGTGTCTCTGAGACCACAGGAGACTCCATCCCCATTAGCTAATCCACAAGAATTTTACAAAAAGAACCTGGTCACCACTTAACCTTGAACATTTTGCTTTTATAGGAAGAAGTCCAAGAAACTGGGCTTCCCTGGTGGCTCAGATGGTAAAGAATCAGCCTGCAATGTGGGAAACCTGGGTTTGATTCCTGGGTTGGGAAGATACCCTGGAGGAAGGCATGGCAAACCACTCCAGTATTCTTGCCTGGAGAATCCCCATGGATAGAGGAGCCTGGTGGGCCACAGTCCACAGGGTCACAAAGAGTCAGACATGACTGAGCCCACGAAGCAACCACTTTCCTACCCATCACTGACCCCCTCCAGCTCCGATCTTTGCTTGGCTAATCTGCTTTGCCAACTTGGTCCAGTCTCTTAACATCCCCATGGCCCAGACTGTTCTTGAAAATGAAATTTCAACCCCAGACTTGTATGATACTGGCAACCAGTGTTTGGAATACATTGAAGAGGAAAGGCTTCACAAAACTTTATGAAGGGTTCTTCTCTTCAGTGTATTCAAAACACCAGCTATAAAATAGAAGTCAAACAATGGCAACAAACCACATAAATAACCTTTAATCAAGTAATTCTTCTTCTAGAAAAGTTTCCTTGAGGGGCTAGTTGGACAAGTATACAGAGATGTATATATGAAGATGCTTATCCCAATGTTGTTAATTTAAAAAATGGAATAACTGAGCTGCCCAGGTATTCTGTTTGTTAGTCATGTTACTGCCTTCTGATGGCATGCCATGCAGTGATTTGAAAAGCTGGTGTTGGTTCTATTTGTTGCTATAGCAGGATGTTTGTGATATTTTAATAACATGAGAACAACTGGAAAAACAATGTGTATATATATAGAAACATCCTGGAAAGAAGTACACTTAAAGATAAACACTGATAGTCTCTGATATTATGCTTATAGTGATTTTTTTTAACCTTCTCTACATTTTTCACATTAAGAAATACATTATATTAACCATACATAGTAGGTGTGTGCATTCTCAGTTGCTCAGTCATGTCTGACTCTTTGCAAACCTTTGGACTGTAAGTCCATGGATTCTTCAGGCAAGAATGCTGGAGTGGGTTGCCATTTCCTCCTTCAGGGGACTTTGCAACCCAGAGATCTATCAAACTGGCATCTCCTGAATCTCCTGCATTGGCCGATGGATTCTTTACAACTGAGCCACCTGCAAGCCTCTGTGTTAACCATAAAAAAAGCTAATTCCATTTTGAAAACAATAAACAAACCTGTCTTCTAAATCTTTCCTTCCCAGATAGTGACATGCCTCCAAATCAGTGGCGTTTCTCTGCTCCGTGGACAAAGCCACAGCCGGAAGTATATTTCGCAAATGGCGCCACCAGCTGCAGCTTGAATGGATCTGGTCTCATGCCTATGGATCAGTACCCACTGTCCCTGACTGGGGGCCCCTCCGTTCAGCCTGGCGAGCTGTGGCATTTCTCCTCCCTCGCCAGCCCCAGCTTCCCAGAGCCTGGCTACCCTCATGCTTTTTCCACTGGGCACTTTGTTCCGGAGCCCCAGCCTGAGGGGAAGTATGAGCCCCTCCTAAGTCTCCTCCAGCCAGAGAGATGCTTAACCCATCCTCAGGAATCTGCCTCGTGGGAGGATGGCAACTCTGCCCAGATGGCCGGAAGCACAGGATTGCTCTTCAACCTGCCTCCCAGCTCAGCCCACTGTAAGGAAATACCTCCAAGTACAGTTGGAGGGTTGCTTCTGATTGGTTGTGGTTGAGAGTGAGTTGGCATGAGATGGGATGGGAAGACTAATTGCTACCTCTCCAGCTGTGGGGCTTCTGAGGGACAAAACATCTATCTTCACTAGGTTGTATTGATAGTCACTATTTCATGACTAAAGGGTTGCGTAGATAGCCAGCCAGATGCAGTTGGCCCAGAATATTCACCCTGGTCTGCTGACTCGGACTTAGCCTAGAAAAATGATGGACTGCTGCCTAAAATCTTAGGGTTTTGCATTCACCTCACTGTGAACTGCCAGATAACCCATGTGTAAAACAGAACTCAGTGATACACCTACAGGCTCAAAACTATCCTCCAAACAGGTTGCAACTTGCAATAATTCCAGACTCCTAGGTAGAAACAAGGGCCATCTATACCAACCATCTGCCCACACATTAAAATTCAAAGAAACAGTGGAGGCCGCCCCCTTGCTGCCTGGAGCCTGTGATGGTGCCTGGCTGTCTGGGGCTTTTGCTCCCTGACCCCTACCCCTCACCCAAGCAAAAACCTCCTTAATGCTCATTCACTGTTTTATTCCATTTACTCACTCACCTGACATATTTAATTAGCACCTACTAGATGCAAAATCTTGCCAGGAGAATCCCAGGGACAGGGGAGCCTGGTGGGCTGCTGTCTCGGGTTGCACAGAGTCGGACACGACTGAAGTGACTTAGCAGCAGCAGCAGATGCAAAATACCCATCGAGAAATAAGACTCCCTTCTTTGTAAAAGGATGGGAAGGAATTGGCCTGAAGTGTACTTTGACCAAAAAACACAAGTGACTCTCCTGCAAGATTTGCCCTTCACATGAAATATTGGTAATAATAGACGCTTCATAGTTTCTTGGGGCTGAGTCTCCATCTTTGGCTTTCTGTACCTTGGATGAGTTTTCTTTTACAGCTCCCTGGTCTGTGCCTGAAAGAAATTGCCAGAAGCTGCTTTTACTTCTGAACTAAGTATATTTATGTTACTCCGAGGCCTAAAGTCAGATGCTATGTTCCATCCTAATGTCAAAAACAAATTTTCTGTTCAAATACCATTCCATCATTGCAGAGTTTGATTAGCAATGTACTTAAAGAGTAAATCATAAAAATGTCAAGCTTGGGAAACCTATGAGAATTCCTACCCTTGTACTCTTTTTCAAAAATCTGTTCCTGCTGGATTCAGAGAGGAAAATGAGGCCAACTGTGTGTACATGCTTGTGCGCACACAGCGGAACCCTGTCTTGATGGATGGTTAGAACACAGCTCAAATCATCACGTCCCAAACAAAACAAGCCCATGCAGTTCAAATCAAATTTAGCAAAGATTTCGCAAGCATCTGGTATATGCCAGGCACATCATAGCAAACCACAATGCCAGCATTATTAGAGTCCCAAAAGTTCTAGATGTATTCTCAAACCAATATTCATCACCAAAGTCTCAACTTTTGCCAACTCTTTACACTCTCCAACTAACGCTGATATCCACCGGATGAATCAGTGGCTGACAGTCCAGGATCTGTTGAAGAAGTCAGCAACCCTTAATCAGAAACACGGCCCATAATATGGGAACAAAGCCCCAAGGGCATACAAAACAGAAGTGTGTCTGTTTTTGCAGCATCTGATAAAACACGTCACATGTCTAAATTGAGGAGCACATGATTTGGGGTTCCTTGAGGGGCTACTGTGCACTTTCTAACCCAGTCCCTGATTTCATTCCCAGTCATATTTTCTTCTTTCCTAGTTAAGAAAATCTATTTCCCCCCTGATGGTGGACCTGCCGGTGCCAGCTTTGCAGTTGAAAGTGAGTGTCTGCTTCTGTCTTTGATATCTTGTCTCCGCATTCTGAGAACAAACTTATAGCAGAAAAACCAGGATCTCCAGCAACTGAAATGACCCTCATTTCTGTTATTTAGTGTTTTTACCCTTAGAATTGGTTACCTTTAAGTCTCAAAGAGCCCATGCACTTAGTATCTTGTAAAATGTTTTGCCCATTTTCTAATTTGGCTGTAAAAGCAATTCTATTGAGTTCTTTTATCTGAGCTGAATTTAGTGAGGTAACCAAGGTGATGCAGGAAAATGAACAAATTCATGAAGGTTAGCCTGCTCTTTCCCAGATGTTCAGTTTTCAGCCTAGAACATAGGGCCACCCCAGGACTCTGCAGTCAGAAAATGCCACCTGATACCAAAGGCTAGGACTCTGGGCTCCACATTCGATTTGAAAGTGGTGTCAGTAAGAACTGCCCAATGAGGACAATCTCTGATTTGACGTGAGGGACCTTCATGGCTCAGGTTTGAATCCACCTTCATTAGTTACTAGCTTCAGGAAATTTAACCACATTTCTTCATCTCTCCGTACCTCAGTAGCTTTATTTATAAAAGGAGGATTGCCACCTCATCAGATTTCTGATAAGGATTAATTTACATATATGTATTGACATGTAAATTCTAATGGAAATGAGACTCTAGTAAGTCAGCACACGGTAAGGCAGCAAAAAGTGCCTTTAGGGAGGGCATCCGTGTGCCTTTAGCTCTTCTCACTCTGTGTGTCTGAGAGGCATCAAGAGAAGAGCTGCCACCGCAGGCTCAGATCTCTGGCACTTTACAGTTTGGTGTGGAGTGGGGGTGAGCAAAATATACAGACCTCCCTAAAACGTCCACTCCTTGAGGGCCAAGACTTTGAGAGGTGTACTAACCCATCCTGGCACCTGTGGCAGTGCCTGGCATGGAGGTCAGAACATACGTGCCTAATGAATGAGTGAGCAGATGCCAGAAACAATAAAAGAACATTAAAAAAGGAAATGGTAAAAATCTATCTACTGATAGAGTATAAATTAAATTTTTTTGATGCTGTTGAGTGAAACAAGTAAGTCACAAATCACCCTCCGTGAGGAACTGGTTGTGCCCAAGTGACAAGATAGATTAAAAGCTGACCCAAGAGCCTTAGCAGTTTCATCAGGCTTCATGGACGTCTTCCTGAAGGGATGAGCTCTGCTCACCTTCTAATGTATGAAATCAGGATTATCAAGTCTCCTAAGTACTTGTTAGCTTATACATTTAAAAAATTGTAAGCCTTAAAATTACCAAAAGCCTGATGCTTTCAATTGCTCATAGGCCCAAATTAACAGCAACATCATGTATTGGTGGTGGCTATGAGCTCAGTCCCCACAATGACCTTATGATTCATGTATGAAGACGTCTTAGGTGCCTTACATGAGGCATGCAGTAAGTAGAGGTTGGATGAGTGAAGAAATGAATATACCCATTTTATAGATGAGTAAACTGAGTCTCAAACAGGTGAAAGGACTTGGCTTAAGATCATATAGCAAGTGGCAGGGGTACAATTATTTCTCTGCTCTCACAGTGTCATAATCATCAACATCATAAATTACATTAAACATAATCAAAAACAATCCAACTTAAATCAAGTGTACAGCAGTGAAGACTAGCAACTGGTATGATTGCTTCACTGTATATGGGCTCACTGTCTATCTGTGAACCAGGACAGTATCCTGAGTAAGGTGAGGGGGCACAGAAACTTGGAAAGCATGCAAAGGAGCAGTATTACCCTGAGAAAGGGCCATGTGGAGAAAAGTTGACAGGAAGTGTGGAATGGGTGCCTGGGTATGCCAACAGCCCCCGGTTGGCTATTCTGCCACTGTGGCTCTAGGCAGAGGGAGGCAGCAGGACATGGAGAGTGGGAAGGGGGTGACTTTCTAGGTGAAAAAAGGACCAGGAACATCCCTCAAAGCCCACATTCTTAAGAGAGCACAGCGCACATTTCCCCATCTTGCCTGATGCTGAAAACCAGAGAGGAGCTTGTGAAACACCCAGATTCTGCGCCATCACTTCCTGGTTGAGTAGTTTTGGCATGGAACTCAGTAGCCTCTTTATATGTTTGAGTCTTGATATATTTTATATTAACCTGATTTGGGATTTTTGTTTTGTTTTGGCCATGCCAAATGGCTTGCGGGATCTTAGTTCCCCAACTAGGGACTGAACCTGGGCCCTTGCAGTGAAAATGCTGAGTCCTAACCATGGAGCCACCAAGGAGTTCTCATATATTGACCTGATTTTGAAGTGAGCTAGATGAAACTGTCAGGAAAGATTTTGGTAGTCTGAAAGATTTCCTCTGTTAGGCCCCAGATAAATATTTGTTGAAGGAAGACCCCCTCCTGCCTCTCCAATATGGTCTAGTCCTCTCGAGTGGGTACCACACACCCACATGAGGCAGAGACCATGTGGAGAGAAGAGCAATCTGCTGGAAGCATAGTTGGAGGGACCTTTCTGGAGGGACTCCCCAGAACTGGTGCCAAAATATTTAGTGAATTTGATTTTTTTTTAATCTGCAGAAATAGACAGTGGTTCATTGTACATTCCTTCAATGTCTACAGAAAATATTGCCAGACATGGTGTACTTATATATATATATATAGCTGCTGTTAAATCGCTTCAGTCGTGTCCGACTCTGTGCGACCCCACAGACAGCAGCCCACCAGGCTCCCCCGTCCCTGGGATTCTCCAGGCAAGAACACTGGAGTGGGTTGCCATTTCCTTCTCCAATGCATGAAAGTGAAAAGTCAAAGGGAAGTCGCTCAGTCGTGTCTGACTCCTAGCAACCCCATGGACTGCAGCCCACCAGGCCCCTCCGTCCAGGGGATTTGCCAGGCAAGAGTACTGGAGTGGGGTGCCATTGCCTTCTCCGATATACATACATATATATATATATATATAATGGTCCGACACAGAGTCAGACACGACTGAAGCAACTTAGCAGCAATGGTGTAGAAAACTCTTCTTGGTCCCTGCTCTCACAGTTACTAGTCTAGTGGGGAAGGTAGACTCCACCAAAAAAAAAAAAAGGACAAAATAAAATGTTTGCAAGTTATGGTAAGTCTGAAGGAAACCTACCAAGCGTTGAAACAGAGCAAAACAGAGGTCAGCTTTGGATAAAGGGGGTCAAGGGTGGCTTCTTTGTTGAGGTGATGTGTGAGCAGGGACCCAGATGGACTGAGGGATGCCGGGAGCTTTAGGAAGAGCTGGGATGGGGATGGGGGAGGCTGCCCTGCCCAGACCAGAAGTGAGTGAGGACTAGGAGAAACATGAGTGTGGGCAGAGTGAGCCCTGGAAAGGTCAGCTGGGGCCGGGCGACACAGCACCTTCTGGATCATGGTGCGAGGTTGATTTTCTCTTCTAAGTGACTCAGTGAGATATGGCAGGGTTTGAAGTATGATCCAATTTGCATTTAATAAGGCCACAGAGCTATTGTGCAGAGGATGCATTGGAGAAAGAACTAGTTAGGAGGCCAGAAGCACAAGATGGTGGCCCAAATCAAATGGCAATCATGGACACTGGATGAAGTGAATGTGCTTGAGATCCATTAATATGTGGGGTATTTAGGTTTTCATTTGCCTGCATGAGCAACTCTGTGGATACTGGTACATGTGCGGAAATGAGCAGATTGTAGGAGAACACAACTCTGCCTTGGCCGCATTCACTCTAGGTGATGATAAGACATGCAAGTGGTTGGCCCTCTCCAACAGTTGTGTGTAAGTGTGGAGTTCAGAAGCGGGGGAGAGCCTGAGCAAACTTTTGAGATTGTTCGGTATGAAAACGACACTACAGGCCACTGAGTGATCACCCAGGCAGAGAAAAGGGCAGAGGACAGAGTCCTGGAGTGTGCCAATATTTAGAAGCCGAGGGATATGAGAACCAGGCAGACGATTCAGAGAAGGAGCAGCCCCTGGGTAGGAGAAGAGCCAGAGAGTGTGGTGGTACAGGAACTCAAAGAGGAAGAAGTTTCCAAACACAGAGAGTGATTACCTGTGTCAAAGGCTTCCAAGAGATCAAATAAGAGAAGGCCAGAGAAATTTCTATTGGATGTGGCATCAGAGATTTTGATAACGTAGTTAAGACCAGTTTTTGTTACTAGCATGTGGACAAAAGCTGGATGGGGCGGGTTGAAGAGGGAATGGCAGCTGAGAATGTGGAGATAGTAAATGGCAGTAGCTTCTTGGAGAAGCTTAGCCTTGAGGGAGGTGAATAAAAATAAGGTGGTAGCTACAGAGATTAGTGGGGTGGAGAGGGCCTTTTATTTATTTATTTATTTTAAAGAAGGCAAATATTAGAGCCTATACAAATTAGCCTCCCCTCCCCCAAAAATAAAACCCTCAGGTGACCAGAAAGAAAAAATAAAAATAGAACCTATACAGAGATGAAGAGATGGATGACAAGACAGTGACAATAACTTCACGGCTGGAGACAATTGCAAGATGTGGGGAAGCATTGGCATTTGCTAGGAGGAGGGGACATTCTACCATTGAAAGCAGACAAAAGATGGGGAATTAGGACACAGATGCCATTAGATTTGCAGGCTTGTTTGTGGGGAGTCGGAAACATACTAATCAAATGATTTTGAATCAGCTATAAAGGCTGACATCATGAGTTTAAGTGGAAACAGTTGGCTGACTTGTGTGATTTTTTTTTTTTTCTCACCAAGGCTGTTGGGTTAATGTAACGCACAGAGAAGCCAAACTCTGGCTCATCCAGGGTTGAGATTTTGACAAGTGACCATGATGAATGAGGGACCATAGCACGGGATCATGGTATCTAAGCTGCTCAAAGAAGGAGATGGAGGCAGGTGGAAGGTGCTGGATAGTACGGGTTGATGGATTGGAGGATGAGATTATGGAAAAATGTGGTGATAAGACTGCTTAAGCCATTGACATCGGGAGATGGTGGTTTGAAATTGAGATGGTAGGGGCGCCACCCGTGTACGTGATGACAAGGTCTAGTGTGTGGCCAGGGCGAATGGCTGACTGAGGCGCCATGAACCAAAGGTCATTAGAAGGTGTGGAGAATGGCAAGAACCACAGAAATGAGGTAAAAGAAGAACCCATAGCTTGCTACAGCATGGGTGCTGTTTTTATCCTCATTCACAGATGGGAACATGAAGTTTTAGGGAGGTTAAGTAACTTGCCCAGAGTCAAGGTAAGTGCCAGGGTCAGTTTTCTGTCCTTGGTCTTGCTGAATAAGCTAGCTGCAGTGTGACCACACGATAATTCTACTCTACTCCATATAAGGACACTACCTCTTTAACAAATATTACTGAGCCTATCTGTGCCAGGCACTGTTCTAAGGGCTTTACATGTGTTTAACTCATGTAGGCAATAGGTATCATTAGTATTCCCATTTACCAGATGAGGAAAGAGGGGCTCAGATAGGCTAGGTAACTTGCCTAAGGTCACACAGCTAGGAGTGGTGAGGTCAAGACTCAAACCTGGGTTCCTTGGGCACCAAGCCAGCTGCTACCTCATCAAGCTTATTCTATTTTTCAGGAAGCCAGTCTCCAGAGAGAAGACGAGATCTGTTCTTTTACTGAACATGGGTTTAAAGAAGAGAATTCCTTTTTCCGAACCTGCTTCTGGTTTTCTTCTGTGAATCCAAAGGGTCTGGAGATATCGCCGTCCTTTTTTCTTGTTGCCACCAAAGAGCACTGGGTCAAAGCAAGCTTGTTTCTGTTCTCCCTGAAATTCTATACTTTTTCTTGGCACCTATGCCCCACAGCATGTTTTTTTTTTTTTTTTTTAAACTTGTTACGTGAATCTTGAGCATATAAGATGGTTAAAAGAGCTGTTTAGTGGTGGGGAGCAAACCTGTAGATTGTTCCCAATAAAATGACAAATTTCACCCTCTGTTTTCACTGCCCTCCTACTTAGCAATTGGCCAACTTGCCCTCCGTCAGCATGGTTGCCCACATCAACAGTGACCACGTGGTACCCAATGGGGTTGTCCCACTCTTCCAACTGAATAGAGAGATTCCAGAAACAGCCTGACACATTTTAGCCTTAACCAGATGATGCCCAGCTTCCCTGTTAATGGCATTGGCAAGACCCACAGAGAGTGGCTGGGAGGCAGGACGGTTCCTGCATCCTTGAAGTTTGAAGGGAAGCTGAAGAGGTCTCAGGCTGGCCTTGATGAATGAGATACTGTCACTTAGAAAATTTGATCACTTAGTTCCAAAACAGTGATTCTAATCACTGAGCAATCTGACAAGTAACTCGCAAATGAGTAAGCAAACTGTCCCATCCCAAGCCAGGCCTAGAGTAAGTTCTGTATCCAGAGCATTCTTAGATGAGCTCCATGACTTCTTGGCTGCCCTCCCTCCGAGGAGGACCTTGGGTCTCCACACCCCAACATGTGCTCGTCTGCACCTGCCAGCCTTACACAGGGGCCTGCCTGACTGCCATCACCACGGGATCTTTCCTGTAGCTCTTCCACTGTCAGTGACATTGAGAAAACACTAACTTTCTTTTTAGCACAGAACCACTGGGGCTACCTGGGTGGATAACCACATGGGTCCAAGACCAGGCAGCAGGACCTCCCTGCAGATTGTTCTGGATGAAATGACCAATTTCTCCAAATTCTTCCATCTCTCCAATCTGGTAGACAGCTCACAGTCCAGCATGAGCTTGGTACTTAGCTCTGACAATCCCGGTATCCCTGCCCTCAGCATTCCCCACAATATACCCCCTGTTCCCATAGCTCAAAGGGTTAATAATAAGGTGAAAATTCTGGATTAAGCTATTCTTAATTCTAAATTCTTTCACGTCCATGATTTCATGCAAACTTGCCAGCAACTTTGCGATTGACATGATTACCTTCACATAATACACATGGGTACTAAGACTCAGAGTTGGCCAATGACCTGCCCAAGGTCACGGAGTCCAGATCCCTGGTCTGATCTCAGGGCTCTTTTCTTTCCACCATAATACTTACCAAGGGTTACCATCAAGGTGGCTGTTAGATATTTAGTTCTCCCATCTGCTGTGTAAATAAAGACCACAGCTTTTACATGAGTGAATTGGTAACCTTGGTAGTAAAAGAGCAATTCTCTTGTCTCAATCAGTTTTTCCAATGTGTTACATGTGTTTCTGAGATTAACTAAGAGGGAAAGAAAAAGCCAGCACATTTTCCTTCAAAGTTATTTTCCTTCGAAAGTGCTGTTCTTTTTTAGGTGATGGTTGGGAAAATTCTGGGTGGAGGCTGACTCTAGCACTTGTGATGTATCATTATACAAGGGTGTTTATTTTGGCTCACTGTAGAAAGATTCATCTGTGTTAGAAGGTAACACGTACCATCAGAATTGAACTCTTAATTATGCTATTTAGGGGGAAAAAAGAAATGATTCCAAGCGGGCTGGCATTTGATATAACCTGGGTAATCTGATGTTATTTCCCGAAAATCCCTCAGCCTGGAAGTTCTCTCGTATAAAGCTGAAAGTAGTAGTCAATTTTCCCACATTTAACAAAGAGGAAAAAAAGGCCTCCTGTCTCTGAAAGACCCCAGCTCTTCTGATACAAGTAAATCCCTGCCCAGATCATCTCTCTAGAACCATCTTTTCTTACTTTCCCCCTCACTTCCAAAAAGGTAACTTGAAAAGCATTTCTTTGACTACTTTTGGCATTTTACTCTTGCTGACTGCACACACATACACAAGCCAGCCCCATGTATTATCTGTGGGGCTTAATCTACACTCCCAGTTGTAATCTTATGAGATGCTAGCTAGCTGGGGAAGGGGTGGAATCAGGTGGATCAAGGTTTGAAACTGGAAAGTCGGGCCCAATAGGGCAAGAGCCCATAAATACATTTTTCTCTACAGTTTTGAGAAACTGACAAGTGGCTTGATCCACTCTGACTCACTGGCTGCAACCCTTCCCCCTCCAAACACACCCATTCCTGAACTTTACGATCTGAAAGAATGGGAATTGTTTCCAATGGGCTGGAAACTCACTTGAATGATACCTGGGTTAAAAAAGCAACAAAAAGTAACAATTTCCTTTTTTCAGTAAGCAAAAACTTTCAAGAATTCCAAATAAGGATGTTTGCAAAGCCAGTTGAGACTTGTGTAGAAGCAGTTTTCCATTCTAAAAATCAAGTGTAACACAGAAAACAAGTAATCACTCCAGAGATAAAACTAAGTAGCTATCTTTGTATCACGAATCTTTCTCCCATATAAACAGTAATCTCCGCCTTTTCCATAATTGTTTCTCTAGCTTGACATAATTGAAAATAATTTTGTAACTCATTTGTTTTTTTCAAAATATGAAGATCCCCTGGAGTAGAAAATGGCAACCCACTCCAGTATTCTTGCCTGGAGAATCCCATGGACAGAGGAACCTGGCGGGCTACATTCCAGGGATCACAAAGAATCAGATACAACTGAACACACACGTACAGGTCACTTAACAGAAACTTATTTCTCACAGCTGGGAAGTCCAAGATCAAGGTACAGGTAGATTTGGTGTCTGGTGGGAACCTGCTTCCTGACTCAGTTCAGTTCAGTTCAGTCTCTCGTCGTGTCCAACTCTTTGCAACCCCATGAACTGCAGCACACCAGGCCTCCCTGTCCATCAACAACTCCCGGAGTTCACTCAAACTCATGTCCATCGAGTCGGTGATGCCATCCAGCTATCTCATCCTCTGTCACCCCTTCTCCTCCTGCCCCCAATCCCTCCCAGTATCAGGGTCTTTTCCAATGAGTCAACTCTTCACATGAGGTGGCCAA
>SJXQ01004489.1:11118-27893 GCA_006408695.1 Aepyceros melampus | reverse complement strand
TCTGGGAGTTGGTGATGGACAGGGAGGCCTGATATGCTGCAATTCGTGGGATCGCAAAGAGTCGGACACAACTGAGCGGCTGAACTGAACTGAACTGAAAGGAGATAGGCTGGAGAAGGAAGAACATATTTGACACAGGAGCCCTCACATGGAACTTAGGTGTCCGCATTCTGACAAAGACGCCTGGAGCCAGTCCTAAGAGTCCACTGAGATGCCTAGAGGGCACACCCTCCACTAAGATGACAAGGAATGCATGCAGGATGGCTATATGAACAACTTTGAAAAGCCTGCAGAGGGTCACACTTTTTAGAGGAGATTTGACAGTGAGAGATGTCATAGAAGTCGGCTCCCTCCTATCAGTGAGGATAATGGAATGAGAGAATCACAGAGATCAGGGGGCACCCAAATTAAAAAAGGAAAAGAATGTAATCACTGAAGACCAGAATAACAATCAAGATACTATTAGTGCTTGAGTGTAGAGATGTGTGGTGATGACTACTGGATCACATGTTGTCAGCACAAAACAGATGGGAAGCCAACCAGGGTACCACTCAACTTGTACAAGACTGGGAGCGAGTCCTTCATTCAGCTCTCAGATCTAAATCATTCTCCGATGAAGGAGAGCCTGGATCCTCTTGAAGGAAGACTCAGTGATGATATCACAAGCATTATGTAGGAAACTTCCCCCATCTTTCCCCCAAAGTGACGAGATTTCATCTGCCGAAGTCACTAAACCCTGGGGGAGAAACCTAGACAGTCACCTCCTGGACTATTAGCTATGGGTCTGAACTGACATAGATGGCAGATCTGAAAGGCCATTATGCTCCTCCAGTTAGAGTTGGGAGATATGATGACCAGATGATAAACAGAATATTTCCCCAGTTCATCTCTGTCTCCAGGGAATGCTGCCCAAGGTAAAGGACCACTTAATGCAACTTGCACTTCTCATCACTAAGAAGCACGTGCTTGACAAGGTGCTCCAGATCCTAGGGGCATCAAACGTGACGCTGGAAATACTCCTCTGACCCACTGTTAGGTGAATCCAGATGCTACCAGACTGGAGTGGGTCACTAAGCAAGAGCCATATAACCCACCAGGTGCCAGATGATTTTGGAACAAGGACTCCCCCTCTCTTTTGTTGAAGATGAGTCTCTGCTGTCACCACCGACAGTGGTCGAAGTCATGTCTCAGGACATCCCAGGAGTCATCAAAGGTTAGGAACTTGGGAGAGACTTCAGGAGCAGACCTGGTATCTCCATCAGCCCCTTCTCGTTCCTGCTTGCAAGGGACTGACTTCCAGCAGATGTGGCCTTGAACCCTGCCTCTGCTTCTTAGAGAGCCTGTCCTGCAAAGTCACCCACTCTGTATCCAGAATTCACATACTGAGCGGCTGAACTGAACTGAACTGAAAGGAGATAGGCTGGAGAAGGAAGAACATATTTGACACAGGAGCCCTCACATGGAACTTAGGTGTCCGCATTCTGACAAAGACGCCTGGAGCCAGTCCTAAGAGTCCACTGAGATGCCTAGAGGGCACACCCTCCACTAAGATGACAAGGAATGCATGCAGGATGGCTATATGAACAACTTTGAAAAGCCTGCAGAGGGCCACACTTTTTAGAGGAGATTTGACAGTGAGAGATGTCATAGAAGTCGGCTCCCTCCTATCCGTGGGGATAATGGAATGAGAGAATCACAGAGATCAGGGGGCGCCCAAATTAAAAAAGGAAAAGAATGTAATCACTGAAGACCAGAATAACAATCAAGATACTATTAGTGCTTGAGTGTAGAGATGTGTGGTGATGACTACTGGATCACGTGTTGTCAGCACAAAACAGATGGGAAGCCAACCAGGGTACCACTCAACTTGTACAAGACTGGGAGCGAGTTGCAGGATGGCTATATGAACAACTTTGAAAAGCCTGCAGAGGGCCACACTTTTTAGAGGAGATTTGACAGTGAGAGATGTCATAGAAGTCGGCTCCCTCCTATCCGTGGGGATAATGGAATGAGAGAATCACAGAGATCAGGGGGCGCCCAAATTAAAAAAGGAAAAGAATGTAATCACTGAAGACCAGAATAACAATCAAGATACTATTAGTGCTTGAGTGTAGAGATGTGTGGTGATGACTACTGGATCACGTGTTGTCAGCACAAAACAGATGGGAAGCCAACCAGGGTACCACTCAACTTGTACAAGACTGGGAGCGAGTCCTTCATTCAGCTCTCAGATCTAAATCATTCTCCGATGAAGGAGAGCCTGGATCCTCTTGAAGGAAGACTCAGTGATGACATCACAAGCATTATGTAGGAAACTTCCCCCATCTTTCCCCCAAAGTGACGAGATTTCATCTGCCAAAGTCACTAAACCCTGGGGGAGAAACCTAGACAGTCACCTCCTGGACTAATAGCAGATCTGAAAGGCCATTATGCTCCTCCAGTTAGAGTTGGGAGATATGATGACCAGATGATAAACAGAATATTTCCCCAGTTCATCTCTGTCTCCAGGGAATGCTGCCCAAGGTAAAGGACCACTTAATGCAACTTGCACTTCTCATCACTAAGAAGCACGTGCTTGACAAGGTGCTCCAGATCCTAGGGGCATCAAACGTGATGCTGGAAATACTCCTCTGACCCACTGTTAGGTGAATCCAGATGCTACCAGACTGGAGTGGGTCACTGAGCAAGAGCCATATAACCCACCAGGTGCCAGACGATTTTGGAACAAGGACTCCCCCTCTCTTTTGTTGAAGATGAGTCCCTGCTGTCACCACCGACAGTGGTCGAATTCATGTCTCAGGACATCCCAGGAGTCATCAAAGGTTAGGAACTTGGGAGAGACTTCAGGAGCAGACCTGGTATCTCCATCAGCCCCTTCTCATTCCTGCTCACAAGGGACTGACTTCCAGCAGATGTGGCCTTGAACCCTGCCTCTGCTTCTTAGAAAGCCTGTCCTGCAAAGTCACCCACTCTGTATCGAGAATTCACATGCTTGGATTCACTGTGGGGCTCAGTCTCCCCAAGGACAGAACAGAGGATGGGTGAGCAGGTTGCCTATCCCCACAGGATCCTCCACCACATGCTCACCATGGCATGGGCAGGAAATGAATAGGGCCCAGAAATGATCAGGAAACCTCCCCGGGCCTTTTTCCTCACCCGGGAAGTGAGGATGAGGTTATCTGTCCCACAGATAACCAGTGCAACACACCCGGAGCACAGTCACTACTTGCTGGTCGCCTGCCATCTCTTTATCCCCAGGGCCAACTTCCAAGCTGTTCACATTGTTTGTACAATCATACAATCAATTTTGTTAACCTGCCAATTTTGACTTAAGCTTCATAAGGATTTTCAACTCCCAGGGGTAGAGCTCCCTGCTGTTTGGCTGCTTCTGTGTTGCATCGAGGGCAAGACCACAGGTACGGAGGCCCAGACAGGCTCGTGGTGGGATGTGAAGACTCTGAGGTCCCCTCACTTCTGCCCCCTTGTCATCAGGCATTATCTCAGCAGCCACAGACCCATCAGGGAAATCTGCCCTTCACCCCGTGCCAGGCCATTCTGCTCAGACTTTCAAATCAGGCCATTACCAGCCTGGAGCTCAATTGTTATTCACTGGGCCTCAGCTTCCAGCTCTTATCTAATCAAGGCACAGACCTAGTCATTCAGCCAGTATTTATATAACCCCTTCCTGCTTGAGGCCCCTCTATCCTCCAGCTGCTCCCCTGGACACAAAGCTATGGTTTCACTTGATCAAATGTCCCAGGTAACAATCCATTCCCCACACACCCCCAACCTGTTTTGTTTTAGCAGGACTGGCAGTCAGGGAAAGAAAGCACTGAGGCCTCTCTCCTGGAGCGGGGCCCCTGGAGAGAGCCTGTCCTGCAAAGTCACCCGCTCTGTGTTCAGAATTCACATGCTTGCATTCCTTGTGGGGCTCAGTCGCCCCAAGGACAGAACACAGGCTGGGTGAGCAGGCCGCCTGTCCCCATGGGATCCTCCACTGCATGCTCACCATGGTGTAGGCAGGACATGCTCAGGGCTGGCTGTGCGTCAGCTTCAAACTCCTCACCCAGCTCTTCACTCACAGTGTCTTCTTTAGTTGTGACCTCAGCTCTGCCAAGTGTTATTATTTCTATTGTTCAAGTGGGAAAACAGAGGCAGGCTGCTTATGAGTGGCTAAATCATTCTGACTGTGAAACTGGCTGACTGGCTGCATGTACACCGCGGCCCCAGTCCAGCCTTGCACAGCGGGGTCCACCCCTGAAGATCCTGCTTCATTAGATTTGGGGTAGGCCTTGGAAATCTGCCTTTTTAAGGCTCTCCAGGTAATCCTGCTGCATTACTAAGGTTGGGATGAGCCCCAAGTTTCTTTCCATCTTTGCTTGCTTTAGCTGCGAAGTCATGTCCAACTCTTTGTGACCCCATGGACTGTAGTCTGCCGGGCTCCTCTGTCCATGGGGATTCTCCAGGCAAGGATACTGGAGTGGGTAGCCTATTCCTTCTCCAGAGGATTGTCCCACCTCAGGAATTGAACTAGGGTCTCCTGCATTGCAGGCGGATTCTTTACCAGCTGAGCTACCAGGGAAGCATGTGTCGGAGAAGAAGCGGAGCTACCTTCCATCTTTAGAAATCCTCTAATTCTGAGAGATGGTAATCAGAAAGGGCAAGTTAGAGGCCCTGGGCCCTCCTTCACAGGCCCCCCTTCACTGCTGTCCCAGCCCTCTCAGTGCCCCCACCCCAGCCGCATCAAGTCAGGCAACTGGTGTCACAGGACAGCTGAAACCTCTGGGTGGGCTGGCTCTGCACATAAGGCCAGCTTCCTTCTGAAGCCTGCTTGCTGCCTGAGGGGAGGGGCCCTCAAATATTCTCTCCTTCCAGCCCCAGAAGACAGAGGACAGAGGAAAAGTGTTGGGTGGTGGTGCCAGAACTCGGGCAAGATAGAATTTACAAATTTGCACCATAAATTTGCCACTCACCAACGTATCTTCGGAGCCTAAAAGGTAGGGAGGACCCATCTCTGCTCAGGGTCAAGACCCCCATCCTCACCCTAACAGACCCCACTGACTGGCTGCACGCACCTGTGTAGGAACAGTCTAAAGCGAGGGCTGAGGCTGAATACGAGGGCTTTGGGAGAAGTCTCAATGGAGAGTCCCATCCCGCAGTGCGCCTTTAAAACTGTCTGGAAAAAAGTCCACACAAGTGCAGAAGTGACGAGTATCCCTGAGCAGATGCCCTGGGGAGAACCCTGAAAGCAGCTGGGAGGCCCCGGAAGGTCCCTTCCCAAGGGCCCCTGTGCCGCACCGCCGGCCCCATCCGGCCAGGCCGCAGGGGCCCCCGGCTTCCGGATCACAGCACTGAGATGAAGGCGAAATCTGAGTGAAGCAAGGTTCAGGGTGAGATCCTCCAGGGTGGCACTTCTCCACGCGGACGAGAAGTTTGTGGTGCCTGGGGATGAAGCCCACCTCCAAGGAGGGGCAGCGCAATGTTCGGCTTCCAAATCTTGTGCGCAGAAGGTGGAGCACTCTCGGCGTCTGTGCTTTCCTCCCCGAGGTCTGAGCCGAGAGGACGCCATGGAGGCGAGGATCTCACACGCACGCGCACCTGTGCCCCTCCGCATCCTCACCTTCCCGTGTGCGCACTCGCCGCCTGCTTGACCCTTCCTTCTGCCTCTTCCCTCTGTAAGCTGGGGACCCCAGACGACCTGGGCCTTTCCCTACCCTCTGCAAATAGCACCGAGGGAGTCTCAGTGAGCAGAGAAAGGAGGCCGTGTGGACTTATGACGGTCTAGGCAGGAGAGCTCTCCCGCTCCGGGTGAAGAGCAAACAAGCTCCAGAGGGCGTCCTGGAGGCCAGATTCAAGGCCTGTACTTGGAACGAGGTGCCCTTTGGCTTGAAACCGGTCTCTGGGTTCCTCCCCTTCACGGGCCGTTGAGGACCTTGTGCTCCCAGGTGTCAACTGCTCTAATCTCCCAGCACACATGAAGGAATTTCTTTTAACTCATGAGGTTACAAATCAACAGTCTAATAAGGTGAACAAAATTGAATTCATTCTATAGTATAAAATATCAGTGGGTTATTAAACAGTTCAGTTAAACATAAATACAGCAACGTTTAGATGTATCACCTTCATGTGCTGAACACACATAGCTGCAGTGGGAGCCTCTGACCACCTCGCCTCCTCTTGGCTCTCAGCCAGGGGCCCAGCCCTGGTTTGTCCAGGTGCTTCCCTCTTGGCGCCTGCTGTTTCCTGCACCTGTGTGTCCGGAGCTAGTCCAGACTGGCCCAGGTCAGGCTGATCCCCCAGCGTCAGCAGGCCCAGGCTGACTGCAGAGACCGCTCAGTTCTCTGTTGCCCTGGCTCAGGGTTCAGCTGTAAAGGGACACAGCCTTCCTACAGAAGCACAGTGTGTCCTCAAAGTCACGCCCCCTGACTGACCAGGGCCGCAGCAGGAAGAAGTGTGCAGACCTCAGGGACGCGGAGCAGGGGAGAGGGCTCCCTTGTGCCTGTCAGGCTTCCTCTCTGTGATGGCTCCCCGTCTCTTCCTCAGCATCAAGTCTCTCCACCCACCACTCACAGGGATAACATCCAGAGCTAAAAAGCAACCACTCGGTGCAAAATCTGCCTCACCGAGGTTGCGGGTTTACCCTTTTCATGCTGAGTGTAAAGTGACCAAGATGTGTGGGAGGATAAGACTGTTACCAAACCGGGTTTGTTTCCCTGACACCCAACAAGCCAAACACTGAGAAGCCGAAGTGTGAGGCAGAGAAGGGGCTTATCCATGAGGCAGCCACTGAGGAGATGAAGATCAGATCTCACATCCACCTCCCCCAAGGCAAGAGCTTGAGACACTTATGGGATAAAGAAACCGAGTGGTCTGAGGCATGGGGAAAGGCGACTGGAGAAAGGGGAAAGGCGAAGTAATTGGCATTTTATGCAGGTGTATCTGAGTTACATGCTTCTTTATGGGATGGATGTTCAAAGATGAAGGCACTTAGCGTGCTCTGAGGTGGAGTTTTGACACTCTGACACCAAATGCTGTCCAACAGACACCTGCACAGGCCCAGTTTTAAGGTCAGAGATCCCAACCAATCTTAACTGGCTTGAACTGGACAGGAGCTGACTCCAAGATCCTGGAAAACAGCTTATGCCCCCATTACTATAGCAGCCCAAACATCAGCAGTGCTATCTATGGGCGGCAGTTAGTGAGTCCAAAAGATAACTAAGGCGAGCTTGGTCAGTGAAGGCAGTTTCCAGGCGGAGGGGGGTTTACCAAGCGGTTCTCTCACCTGCTGTTCTGTAAGACAAGCTCAAGAATTTCTGTTAGTCACCAGTTTCTGTTAACCCTATGGGGCACGGTTTCAGGACAGATTTTTTAACCCTAAAGGGCACGATTTCAAAGCAGCTAGACTGCTTAAGGTATAATCCCAGAGAACCAAAAGTACCTATTAACTGGGTTTTAACAAGAAAAACCTTCCTTTGTTTTGTTTTAGCCCTAATGACTTTTTAAAAAATCTTTCTGAAATGTAAACAAGCAATATCATGCACAAGGAAACAAATAGGGTTGTTGACTGGGCACCAGGAGATCTGGGCTATGTTTTGTTTTTTAATATTGGAGTATAGTCGATTCACAACGTTGTGTTAGTTTCAAGTGTACAGCAAAGTGATTCAGTTATACATACATGAGGAACTTGAAAAAGAAGAGATCTGGTTTCTTTGTCCAGATTTTACAATTATTTAGCCATGTCTCCAGAAGTGTATTCTGGGCCTGCGTCTCCTCTATGTAAAGCCAGGGAACTGGATTGGATGGTTTTCAATGCCCTCCCCACGTGTATGCGTCTAGTTCACTTTTCTTTTTTATTTTTAATCTACCTATTTATTTTAATTGGAGACTAATTACTTTATAATATTGTGGTGGTTTTTGCGATACGTTGACATGAATCACCCATGGGTGTACATGTGTTCCCCATCCTGAACCCCCTCCCACCTCCCTCCCCATCCCATCCCTCAGGGTTGTCCCAGTGCACTGACCTCGAGTGCCCTGTCTCATGCGTCGAGCTTGGACTGGTCATCTGTTTCACAGACTGTAATATACATATTTCAATGCTATTCTCCCAAATCATCCCACCCTCACCTTCTCCCACAGAGTCCAAAAGTCTGTTCTTTATATCTGTGTCTCTTTTGCTGTCTCACATATAGGGCCATCGTTACCATCTTTCTAAATTCCATCTATATACTTTAATATACTCTATTGGTGTTTTTCTTTCTGACTTACTTCACTCTGTATAATAGGCTCTAGTTTCATCCATCTCATTAGAACTGATTCAAATGCATCCTTTTAAGACATCAGATCTTAAACTCATCAGTGACTGACACCCAGAACAGCAGAAATGGGAACGCATTAGCCAGATTTAAATATTTAAATCATAAAAGGTTTCAGTCTGTTGTCCATCAAATGTTAGAAAGCGTCAGACATAATTTCCAGTTGAGTAAGTGAAGCCATGATTAAAGGGGAGAATATTCTTGGGGAACTTTGAATGCAAAGCAAACTCCAAGTCATTTAGTAATTGCTGGGTCTCTGTGTGCCTGCCAGACTGACTCAGACCCCTGACAGGACTTCATGACAGTGTCCATTCCCCATAAGCTTCCTTTCCCCTCACATTCTGAGTTGGAGCACAGGGCCCCGTAAATGTTCAACTTACCCTTCAAAGCAGAACCAGGGATTCCCTAACGGCTCAAGTGGTGAAAAATCTGCCTGCAATGTGAGAGACCTGGGTTCGATCCCTGGGTCGAGAGGAGGTAATGGCAATCCACCCCAGTATTCTTGCCTGGAGAATCCCATAGACAGAGGAGCCTGGCAGGCTATATATAGTCCATGGGGTCACAAGAGTCAGGCTCGACTGAGCAACTAAACCACCACCACCACAAAGCAGACAGACCAACCTGGGACATTAAGGCCAGAAAGTTAAGTTGAAAATCACACGGTGAGAGCCTCCATTTTAATCAATGTTCTATTACACACACGGCTATTGATTTTTAAAACTGGTTTCATGTTAGGTGTATCTTACATTGAAAACAATATAGCCCATATTCACATTAGTGTGCAATTTCCACTAATTTCTGACAAAGAGAAAATACACATACTCAACTTTTTTCTGGCACAAAACCTTGATTATTCAGCTGTGGTCGTCAGAGCCAAAGGTGCTCAGAGTCTTCGTAAAGCACTTCATCTACCTTCACATCATTCTCATCCACCGGGACCTGGAGGCGGATCTGCTCTTTGAAAGCCAAGACCAGGGTGTCATGTCCTGGGACTGCAGACAGCACTTCAGGCAGGCATCATAGTAGCCCTTGCCCCGTTCCAAACGGTTGCTCTGTTTGTCAAACCTGAGAACTGGCACGAAGATGAGGTCAAGTTCCCCTGTTGACAAGGCCTCCTCCAGAACCTCATCCTCACTGGGCTGCTGAATGTTCCAGGAAGTTCTGGGCAGTGAAGTGATTTCCTCTGGCGATGCTAACTTCACCATATCCATGTGATTGCTCTGCAACTGGTACCGCAGGATAAAGCAGGTTTCGCCTTGTGGGAAAATGTCTTTGATGATCTCCTCTGTCTCAGTTTCATCTGGCATGCTAGTTCACTTTTCAATCTAGCGCTGAGGACCATGCAAATCTCCCTTTGATCATAGAGGGCTGTGCAGTGTGTGACTTGGGAGCCCTGGGCCAGTATAAGAGTGGGTGATGGGTTTCCCACCATGCTCAGAGCTAATTTGCCTGCTAGAGGGGGTTAGAAATGAGGGAAAAGAGATCTACTCCAAGGGGATGGAGCGCCAGATCCCTCCCCCACTTCAACCAAGGCAACCCCACTTACACTTTTATATGATAGGATACAGTTTCAGCTCTCGTCTAACAAAAGTTACACTACAAAAAACAGTGCATAGAGGATGCTGAAGGGAGAGGTCATGTTGGATCAGATAAGACCCTGGAACTCACTCTTTCTTTCTGTTTCCTTAAATGCCTAATGGGAGCTGGTTTTCTTATCAGTTACCCTCCTGATGGGGGATGGCGCAGGTTGGGGAACTAATGTAGGAAAGATTTCAATCAATTGGGAGAATCTGCTTGGTTGTGACTCCGCCATCTATGGCCTTCTATGCCAAGGCCAGCAGTAGTGTGTAAGTTTGACTGCTTCCCACAGCAGCCTCTGGTTACCCCATGGAAAAATGACACCCCAACATCAGGAAAAATTCCTTTGCAGAGATTACCTCCTGCTCTTGTTTTCTCCAATAGAAGTGAGGTGGGCAGCTGGGAGAAAATAATGTCTGATTCTGGTGAAGCTGATATGCTTTCTGGGTGCTTGTGCACTCAGCCACAGTCACATCTGACTCTGCAATCCCATGGACTATAGCTTGCCTGCGAGGCCCCTCTGTCCATGGAATTTTCCAGGCAAGATTACTGGAGCAGGTTGGCATTTCCAACTGCAGGGGATCTTCCCAGTCCAGGAATTGAACCAGCCTCTCCTGCATTGGCAGGCAGATTCTTTGCCACTGAGCCACCTGGGAAGCCATATGCCTTCTCCTCCACCTTCAATAACACTCCCTCCTAAACCACACAGCACCTTGTTCCAGCTGCATTGAACGCGTGGATGGGCTCAAGACTATGCTGTGTTTCCCCTTTTCATTTATCTCCTCACCCCTTTTATCCTTCTTTTCTGATTCCTTAAGGGTGGTACCTGCCACAGGGATATAAGTTTTTCTACAATTCACGATGTACTCCAGTTCAGCCCTCCTGAATTTACTCAGGATGGTCCACACCTGCAGCAGATTTTCTGCTCCAGGACAATGGTTTGTTCACTCATTCTCTCAGGAAACATATTTTGGGTACTTCCACAGTGCCAGGCTCTATTTTAAGCACTCAAGATACAAAGATAAATGCTGCACATTTCTTGACTAAAGCTAAATATGAGATAGTAGGGGAGACAGACTGTCACAAAGCATGATGCTGCTGAGAGCAGTGGGGACAGAAGGGCCAGGACCTCAGAGATAGCATCTCACCCAAAGAGGCAGAAGCTCCCTGAGAAGTTGCTCTACAGCTGCATTCTCAACACCCAGTGCTTCAGCAAGGAAGACACAATGGCTTGAGACATCTAGCTCTCCTTACCTCACATAAGGAGCAGTGGCCTGCACAAGGAGCTAGGTCAGGTCCCAACACTGCCTGCTGGCCAATGGTAGGTACTGCCCATGAGCAGATCCATGAAAGCACCATAACTGGGCATGTGTTGCTGGATGGTGGTGGTGGTAGGCTATAGCACCCAATCTTCAGGGTCGGGGTGGAGGCCCCCCAGTCAGCACAGACTGTCCACAGAGGCAATCAAATAGGACCCTTGACTCTCCTGCTGCAGTAAATGTTCTGGCCAGCCATCCTGATATTGGTTACACAACAGGCAGGCCAGAGGACCCTTAGGACAATGATATAATGAGAAAGACTCAATTTTTCATTGATTTATAAAAGCAATTATACAACCTAGATGTAGAAAACCACAACTTTGTTGGACTGCCTGCACTTATTCTGTGGTTTAGACTTGTTTTGAATCCATGGGGTCATGAACAGACCAAATGTTCTCAGTGCTTCGGGCTCCCCAAAGATCTCACTCAGCCTGTCCCAAGTGTAAGGAACCTGTGTGCTGACAAAGCTTGCCCTGCTTGCCTACCTGCCTCCAGGTCCAGAGAGTGGGGACTGTGTTGCCCTCAGTTCACTCTGCAGCCACCCTAATGGGTGACTGAGTGACTGCCCCACACACCTCCACATTCTCCTCTCTCTGTCATTCATTACCACCTCAACTAAAATTAGGCACAGTATCTTGCAATTTCTGAGAAATGAGCAGACCTCCCTGAGGGTGGGGTGGGGAAACATCATGTTTTAAAAAGCCTCCTTATCCAACACCAGTAGCATCTCATTGGTGTCTCTGAATCCATCTGGACACTGTTGTTTCTGTGGCTCTCTGATGGAGTTCCCTGCTCTGCTGCAATGTCAGACCACTTTCCTTCAAGCCCCTATTCTCTGCCCAGAATTCAAGGCCCATCTTAAAATGTCAGTTCATCTAAGCCTTCATTGTCTATCCCAGCCTTCACTGAATACTTGCCTCTAGATTCCTAAAGCATTTTCAGTCATTGCTATACAACTTACACTCATAAATATGCCCAGTAGACCCCAGAGCTCCTACAATCCAGTTTCAGCAGGCCTCCATGAAAGGATTTCCTGTAGCATTTTTTTCTTTTAAAGAGCGGTAAAGCAATTTGATTTAAAACCTGGGACAGCATTTGTAAACTATCCTGTCCTGTCCTCTCTTTTTCAAGTCTCCTGCACCCACAGGTGCTCTGAAGCTTCCCACGCCCTGAATATCCCACCCCTCCTCCATATGCCCCTAAACCTTAAATATCCACAGTGTTTCCAGATCCCTTGTTCCCATCCCCTGTTTATCAACTCTTGATGATATACATAGACTTAACCTCTTTACCAACCACATAAGGCTGGTTTACACTCCATGGCAGAATTCCCTGCTCAGAAACATTCTCTCCAGCTTCAGTCTGTTCTGGGTTGTCAGAACTCCAGAGGCAGAGCTTCAGAAGCAGCTCTTCCCTGTGACATGCTGGTCTCATAGCAGAGGAGTGAGAGAGATGGTGTAGCCACGCAACTGCTCTCAAGTCTCCTACTCAGAAATGGTGGAACTGAGCAGTACCCTATGGGGCTTGTGGGCACAATAGCCTTTCTGTGTCCCCTGCATTTTAGTTGTCTTCATTCAGCTTCCATGACCTTCCCTGAGTTCCAACTGGAAAGTTCAAACAGTTGCAAATCAGGGATGGGAGGGGATACAGAGACAAGGGAGAAGTCATGAAACAGCAATGTAGCCTTGCAGCCAGGTCCTGGTTTCCCCTCAAGGGATACATATTATAATATTTTTAAGCTGTTTGGCAGATACGAAACCCCCACCAGGTTGGAGAAGTTAACTCTATGCTTCCCACAAGTTCATTGACCCCCGGTAGGTTTGAACTAGAAGGTTGATGATTCTGACTCCCTCTTACCTCACTTACCCTCCCACTTACCACAACCATTCAGAAGAATGTCCATGAGCTGAGCACACCTTTCTCTTTGAACCATTTCTATAAAACTCCTCACCACCCACTCCAGGTCAAGTAATACAGGTTTGAGGGTGTGAGCCCACTGTGGTCCCCTTTACCTGGCAAAACAGTGAAACTCTTCTCTTCTACTTCATGAGAAACTCTATATCTGAGAGTCAACTTAGTAACAGGATACAGAGGCTGGATTTCAGCGACAGTGGCTCCACATTGACCATCCTGTTTCAGGGCATTCTATGTCCAGGAGGAATGATGACCTCTAGATTCCCTCCATGATGTGGTGGAAGACTCATGGCAAAGGATCTAGAGATCAGTAAATGAGGTCATCACTGGCGCAGGTCACTCAGGCAGTGACCCTGCCCCTGTCATCCCAACCAGCCACCGCTTGTCTGGGGCCTGGCTGCTGCCTCGTAGCAAATCTGGAAGCAAGCCAGTCCTGATACCGCTTCATGCTGCAAGAAAACTTGTGTCAATAACAGGTTCCTCTGCCCCAAGTGGTGGGGATCTTCTTTCTAGATCTGTGGTCCCCTTTACCTGGCAAAACAGTGAAACTCTTCTCTTCTACTTCATGAGAAACTCTATATCTGAGAGTCAACTTAGTAACAGGATACAGAGGCTGGATTTCAGCGACAGTGGCTCCACATTGACCATCCTGTTTCAGGGCATTCTATGTCCAGGAGGAATGATGACCTCTAGATTCCCTCCATGATGTGGTGGAAGACTCATGGCAAAGGATCTAGAGATCAGTAAATGAGGTCATCACTGGCCCAGGTCACTCAGGCAGTGACCCTGCCCCTGTCATCCCAACCAGCCACCGCTTGTCTGGGGCCTGGCTGCTGCCTCGTAGCAAATCTGGAAGCAAGCCAGTCCTGATACCGCTTCATGCTGCAAGAAAACTTGTGTCAATAACAGGTTCCTCTGCCCCAAGTGGTGGGGATCTTCTTTCTAGAAGCAGAGCCACCTGGTAAGCATTCTCTTAATCTTTAGTCCAACTTTTGCTGGATTTTATAGGAAATCCTATTCTATTCCAGCCCAGAGGTGGAATAGAATGATGAGGCCATCATCAGCCAGGGGAAAGTTCCTTTGAAGCAATTTATTTGTTTTCTTTTCTCTCATGCCTCCATTTTGTCATTCTTCAGTGAGGAAAAAAGTACTAAGTTGTTCCATGAGATAATTAAGGGGGAAATGATTGCACAGCATTTTAGGAAAATATCTCAACAAATGAAAAATAGCAGATTTGCTGGAGGAGGGCAGTTGAGAAAACAGGTCTTTGACAAGAGTTCAGAACTCCCTGATAAGCATTTTGCTGAAAATATTAGTCTTTACTCTTCCTGCCAAAATTAGGCACCACTATTCTTTCTCTGTAATAACAACCTTGGAGCTTAATAAACAATTGTGTTGGGAAAAGAGTTATGTACTTTAAGTGTGGAGGTTCATGATGTAGAGGAATACTGAAAGTTTCCAGAACCACCCTGTCCAGGAACTATTTTCCCTTTTGCCTCTGACCAGATATCTCCAAAGAACATCTGCTCTTCAGGGAAGGGAGGAAATGACACAAGGAAAAAGACTTGCACAAATAAGTAAGCTCTGCCCAGGAGATCACTTATCACTAGAGATTTTGCGAGGTGGGGGAGTAAGGAAAGAGAGGGAGACTCAGTAACCCCACTGATCAGCTTCAGGGATGCTCAAAGTGTCCACACAGATTGAGCTCACACACCACCTCTTCAACCCATCTGTGATGGCACATAAAATATATTTGACTCTCTCCCTTCTAGTAATACCAGCCAGGGTTCTTGGCCTTCCCCAATCAATAGAAATTGACTAGAAGCCAGACAAGAAATTCAGGCAAGGCTTTTATGGGGTGAGGGTGGTATGTCCAGGAGTTGGGCTAGAGGGGTGGCTTCGGTGGTTTTCCCGCCACTTTGGTGATATTGTGTGCAGGGGGTGTATGCAGTTCTCTGTTTTCACTCCTGACACCATTTTTTGCTTCCAGAAGTGCTTCATAAGTGGCAATTGGGGTTTTTTGGTCTTTTTGTATCTTGTTGTCTATAACTTGCCTCAACTGAGCATGCTTGCAGTTACTTTTAGTCCCTTATAGTTTCTTTGTATCCTGTTGCTTGAAGAGCTGTTTATTCAGGTGCAAGCCCTGCAGCAAAGGGTCTCAGGTCCAATCTGTCTCACTAGGACTGGGCCTTCCCTCACTCAACACACAAGGGAACAGATGAACAAGGAGTAACACACATTTTGCAGCCCTTCTGCCTGACTACTTGGATACTATCACAGCCTTATCTTCTAGCATCCCAAGATGCTAACTCCATGACCTCATACTTTTCTACCACTTCCCAGGTGGTGCAGTGGTAAAAAAAATCTGCCTGCCAATGCAGGAGACACAGGAGACATGAGTTCTATCCCTGGATTGAGAAGATCCTCTGGAGAAGGAAATGGCAACCCACTCCAGTATTCTTGCCAAGGAAGAGAGGGGCCTGGTGGGCTACAGTTCATGGGGGTCACAGAGAGTCAGACACGACTGAGTGAGCACAATGCACACTTTCCAGGAAAGGGGCAGCAGAGGACGTGCCAGAGCCCAGTTCACAGCAGGAAACTGTGAGGCAGCTTCAGCAGAAAGAGAGATTCAGGGAGGTAAACGGTAGCGATGATGTAAAAGCAAAGAAGGAAAGACATCATTTCTTGGGCAATGGCGCTTCACAGATGCTTTATTGCTAGGAAGGTTGCATTTACACCCAACGACGGATGCAGAGACAGCCTGTGAAAGAAACAATGGTCCACTATATATTAGTAAATCAATCTAATTAGATACAAAAATTTAAGTTGTTCTCCCTCTTGTCCCACCTTTGATCTGGTGGACAGGGATTGAAAACAACCTTCCCCAGAAGGGCTCAGCCAGCAGTCGTGTTAGCGTGTGGAAACTTTACCACAGTAAGGAAGGGAGAGTTGCTCTCCTCTATCACTAATGATTTGAGATTCCTGTTTTAAAGCCTCCTTCTGACTTAGTTATCATGGCTTTTGGTGAAAGAAAAGCCTGGAAGATGCCTTGAGTGTGGAAAAGGAACAATGGATCCAGGCAGATGATGGCAGGAGCTGAGGAAGGGAATGATAAACAGAGGAGGTAGGAGCAGTCAGAGCAGGGAACCAACTCGGCACCTGCATGAGGGACGTCCATCTCGGTTAGTGGAGCTTGAAGGCCCAGAAGCTCCTTCAACTTGCATGTTTTCACCTGGTCACTACAGCACCCTGTCCAGCCTTATATCATGATCTTGGTTCCACATACCTTGCACACAGATACACACACATGTGCACACACATGTCATAATACAAAGGAGTCTCCTGGTATTGTGCACAGTGGAAGACAGAGTGCCGCCTGTGCCAGGGGTTAAGTTGAACAACTTGAGTTAGACATGGGTGTCAGCACTCATTAGGAATAAACATTCCTTAAGAAACAAAGGGATTTTGTGTATCTGTAATAAAGTAAGTTTGAGGCAAACTATGAAAATGAAGATCATGGCATCCGGTCCCATCACTTCATGGGAAATAGATGGGGAAACAGTGGAAAAAGTGTCAGACTTTATCTTGGGGGGCTCCAAAATCACTGCAGATGGTGACTGCAGCCATGAAATTAAAAGATGCTTACTCC
>SJXQ01004489.1:0-10815 GCA_006408695.1 Aepyceros melampus | reverse complement strand
GTGGTCATGTATGGATGTGAGAGTTGGACTATGAAGAAAGTTGAGTACCGAAGAATTGATGCTTTTGAACTGTGGTGTTGGAGAAGACTCTTGAGAGTCCCTTGGACTGCAAGGAGATCCAACCAGTCCATTCTGAAGGAGATCAGCCCTGGGATTTCTTTGGAAGGAATGATGCTAAAGTTGAAACTCCAGTACTTTGACCACCTCATGCGAAGAGTTGATTCATTGGAAAAGACTGATGCTGGGAGGGATTGGGGGCCAGAGGAGAAGGGGACGACCGAGGATGAGATGGCTGGATGGCATCACTGACTCGATGGACGCGAGTCTGAGTGAACTCCGGGAATTGGTGATGGACAGGGAGGCCTGGCGTGCTGCGATTCATGGGATTGCAAAGAGTCAGACACGACTGAGCAACTGAACTGAACTGATGTACCATAAACTCTACCTAAGATTGTGTAACATTGTGGTGGCCAGCCTCCAGGTGGCCCCGAACATCCTGACTCTTGGTCTTCACACCCTTGTACACCCCCCCCACACTGATTCAGGGCTAGTAAGCATGACCAGTAGAGAATGGCGGGGGTGATGGTGTGTGATTTCCAGCTCGAGTCATGTAAAGCACTTCAGCTTTTGTCTAGTCCTCTGGGGAAGCCACCATGCCCTGAGGACTTTGGTGATGGACAGGGAGGCCTGGCGTGCTGCGATTCATGGGATCGCAAAGAGTCAGACACGACTGAGCAACTGAACTGAACTGATGTACCATAAACTCTACTTAAGATTGTGTAATATTATGGTGGCCAGCCTCCAGGTGGCCCCAAACATCCTGACTCTTGGTCTTCACACCCTTGTACAGTCCCCCCACACTGATTCAGGGCTAGTAAGCATGACCAGTAGAGAATGGCGGGGGTGATGGTGTGTGGTTTCCAGCTCGAGTCATGTAAAGCACTTCAGCTTTTGTCTGGTCCTCTGGGGAAGCCACCATGCCCTGAGGACTCTCGAGTATGGGATCGCAAAGAGTCAGACACGACTGAGCAACTGAACTGAACTGATGTACCATAAACTCTACTTAAGATTGTGTAATATTATGGTGGCCAGCCTCCAGGTGGCCCCAAACATCCTGACTCTTGGTCTTCACACCCTTGTACAGTCCCCCCACACTGATTCAGGGCTAGTAAGCATGACCAGTAGAGAATGGCGGGGGTGATGGTGTGTGATTTCCAGCTCGAGTCATGTAAAGCACTTCAGCTTTTGTCTAGTCCTCTGGGGAAGCCACCATGCCCTGAGGACTCTCGAGCCTCCCCATGGTGCACATAGGAAAGAAGTGAGGGCTCCCATCAGGAACCAATACCAATTTGCCAGCATCTTGAAAGTGGGTCCTCCAGCCCAGTCAAGTCTTCAGATGATCCAGCCCCAGGAAACACCTCAACTGCAACCTCATGAGAGACCCTGAGCCAGAACCACCCAACAAAGCTGCTTACAAATTCCTGACACAGAGAGACTATGCTGTTGTTGTTTAGTTGCTAAATTGTGTCCAACTCTTCTGTGACCCATGGACTATAGTCCACCAGACTCCTCTGTCCATGGGATTTCCCAGGCAAGAATACTGAAGTGGGTGCCATTTCTTTCTCCAGGAGATCTTCCCGACCCAGGGATCGAACTCACATTTTCTGCATTATCTTTTGTCTGGTCCTCTGGGGAAGCCACCATGCCCTGAGGACTCTCGAGCCTCCCCATGGTGCACATAGGAATTCAGAAGTGAGGGCTCCCATCAGGAACCAATACCAATTTGCCAGCCAGGGAGGTAAAAGTGGGTCCTCCAGCCCAGTCAAGTCTTCAGATGATCCAGCCCCAGGAAACACCTCAACTGCAACCTCATGAGAGACCCTGAGCCAGAACCACCCAACAAAGCTGCTTAACATTCCTGACACAGAGAGACTATGCTGTTGTTGTTTAGTTGCTAAATTGTGTCCAACTCTTCTGCAACCCATGGACTATAGTCCACCAGGCTCCTCTGTCCATGGGATTTCCCAGGCAAGACTACTGAAGTGGGTTGCCATTTCTTTCTCCAGGAGATCTTCCTGACCCAGGGATCGAACTCACATTTTCTGCATTGCAGGTGGATTCTTTACTCCTGAGCCACCAGGGAAGCCCTGCAACTGTGAATAGGAAACCTACTGAGGTCACATCCAAGTAACAAGGAAGGATGGAAGGGAGAACTCTCTTTAGACAAAAGGACACTTTTATCTAAAATCCATATGTTAGAGATGTTAAAGAGCATCTGAAGCGTTACATCATCATCAAAGGTTTGGTGATGCTTCCACCAGGCCTGATCTGGATATCTTGGGAAAACTGTCTCATCAGATGTCATCTGTTTCAATTCCAGGAAATCTTTACTTTCAGGTCGCAGGATGATGTGCAGGTCCAGTCAGGGTTTGAGGCTTTCTTTAGGTCCATCCTGTGAATCCAAGTGTCTATTCCTTGAAGTTTGGCAGCACAAGGTTTGATTGGCAGGACTTAATAAAGGCCTTTTCACTGAAGTTAAAGAGAGTTATTCTGGAGATACCTTTTGAAATAGCGGAAATCTCCAGTTTGCCAGACATGACACTCAAGGTCTTCATCTCCTGAGGACACACTATGAAAAAGTTGCTCTGCCTAAATATGGTCATTTTTAGTAGAAGCAGTTAGGCCTTTGCAATACTGGAGTATCACCTTTTTGTCAGTTGTGAGTCAAAAGCAGTAGTAGCCAAGTGCCTTGGACACCCTCTGACTATCTCAAAGGTTGAGCTTATGGTTTCAAAAGGAGTGGATCTGAGATTAAGGACTAATGGCTGTGCTTTTGGCCAAGGTATTTGAGGGCCTCTCCAAATTTTGCAAATTGAATTTCAATAATGTCTTTAGTGTATTGGAGTAAATCAAAGGATTGAGGGTGGTAAGTATTTGAAAGTGTTTTAAAGCCAGCCAAACATCACAGACATATTAAAACTTCTCATCAGTAAAATGGGTTCCCCAATCACTATGAAGTTCAACAGGAGTGTCCCACGTATGGATTGTCTTTTTCTGAAGGACTTTGGCCACAAGAAGAGACAGTAGCCTGTCTGCAATGGAAGACTTCAGTCCAGTGTGAAAGCATACAGACCATGACTAAAGTAAATTTATATCCATGAGATAAAGGGAGTTGTATGAAATCCATTTGCTGGACCTCAAATGGTCCATTAAGCTGTTCAAAATGTCCCAGGGCAGTACCAACAGGCTTCCCTGGATTGTTCTTTGGACAAGCAGGATAAGTGAGGAAGGAACTTTTTTCAGCCTTGTTAATGGTTGTCCACCATATTGATTCATGAAGGCTCTTGCTGTGTCAGTAGACTATAATGGCTTAATGCATCTACAGTGGTAAGGGCTGGAAATTTGGAAGACTGAAGTTTGCCTGCTATTGGTCTCTTTAAGGACAGCATTCCTTGCAGAAATGTCAGCAAGATGATTTCCCTAGCTTCAAGAGAGTCAAGATTAGAATGCCTGAGAATCTTAAATAATAGCTAAAGTGGTAGGCAAAATTATTGCATCTAATAATTCCTGAACATGGGGGCCAATTTTAATTTCTTCTGAAAGGAAGGGAGCTACTTTGCTTCCACACCATTACAAAATTATGAACTACTCCAGAAGCAAATCTGTTATCAGTTTAAATATTGGCAGTTTTGTCCTTGGCCAAAGTACAACCCATTTAAGAGCAAATAATTCAGCCTATTGGGCTGAAGGAACCATAGATAAAGAGCTGACGAAGATCCTGGAGAAAAAATGATAAAGGAGAGGGTGACCTGACTGTCCCCCTAGGTGTCAGGTCGACTAGGGGAGAAACACTGAGCCAGTTTGTTTTCCACCATCCTTTATGGCCACTGGGGAACCTGCACCCAGAAAGAACTCATTTCCTTTCAAGACGGGTAAGAGGATCCACCCTGAGAATGCTCAAAGAGCTAGAAGTGAGGAAGCCTGAAAGTACAGCACCCAAATCACCCTCCCAGGTGCCTTCCAATTGAAAGGCCTGTGTGTGGGCAGAGGCCTGTGGACACTGGGCGCACTTCCAGGCCACAAGCGTGCCACCTGTGACACAGACCTAACCCCTTTCAAGCCTCACTTCTTCCATTTGCTAAATGGGCTAACAGTACCAGCCTCACAGGACTCTAGGTGGATAATGTGAGAACAAGAAGCCCAGGCCCTCCTTTCCCACCACCATGCTCTACGTATGTCAAGGCTGTATATTTTCACCCTGCTTATTTAACTTACATGGAGAGTACATCATGAGATATGCTGGGCTGGATGAAGCATAAACTGGAATCAAGATTGCTGGGAGAAATATCAATAACCTCAGATGTTCAGATGACACCACCCTTATGGCAGAAAGTGAAGAGGAACTAAAAAGCCTTTTGATGAAGGTGAAAGAGGAGAGTGAAAAAGTTGGCTTAAAACTCAACATTCAAAACATGAAGATTATGGCATCTGGTCCCATCACTTCATGGCAAATAGGTGGGGAAACAATGGAAACAGTGAGAGATTTTATTTTGGGGAGCTCCAAAACCACTAGAGATGGTGACTACAGCCATGAAACTAAAAGATGCTTGCTCCTTGGAAGAAAAGCTATAACAAACCTAGACAGCATGTGAAAAAACAGAGACCAGAACAAGATGGCAGAGGAGTAGGGAGATATGGAGTACATCCTGGATACATCAGGAATATACCTTCAGACACACAGAAGTGTATGCAGAACACCAGCTCAGAGCAGACAGGAGTACCTGACCAGCAGAAAAGAAAATATAGAACCATGCAAAACTCAGTAGGATGAAGGAACTAGGGTAAAAAACAGGAGTGTTAGTAGGACTGGACCTGCCCTCGGTGGGTGGGGGAACTGAAGCAGGGGTCCGATCCCCACATCAGGGCAATTTTCTGAGTCAGAAGAGTCAGAGGAGAAACATTTAAGGCTGAGAGTTGACTGTGGCAACCTAAATGGTCGGAAGGCACAGCAGCTGGGAACTGGAGTTTAGCGATTGTGGAGCAATCCCAGGGTGAGGGCTGCTGTTGACTGCAGAGAGACCAATCAAGGGGATTTGAGGGAGGAGAATGTGGTGGGAAATGCTGGTGGAGGAAAGCCAGGCAGACATGGGAGCAAGGCGATAATGCTGAGTCATGAGTAGGGAGTGGAGCCATTGCCATAGCCTCTCTCTCTCCATACACCAGCGTCGGAAGCTGAACAATAGACAGGCTGGCCCATCAAACTCCTGACACACTGAACTACAGAATAGGACCCCACCCAGGGTGTCCCTTTAAGTGCCTGATGTGCTGATCTACAGAGTAGGAACCCAGCCAGGGTGCCCCTTTAAGTGCCTGATGCCTGAACAACAGAGAAGGACCCCAGGCAAGGGAGCCCTCTAAGTGCCTGAATTGGCAGAGCTATGGAGAAAGAGTGGCCAAAGAGGCCTTCTGATCGCCAGCTACAAGAGGCTCAGAAAAAGACCTTGATAGGACCATAGCTAATGCAACAGAGGCAGTCTATGTCCCTACACACTTGGTACCAGCAGGGTCCCCACAAGCTTAGCAGCTGTGCCACATTCATGCTCAACTCTCACTGAGACAGAGCTGACAGAGACAAAACAAGTCTTGCATCTATGTGCACAGGGTCGCTTTGGTCATGTCCAACTCTTTGTGACCCTGTAGACTGTGGCCTATTGGAGAAGGAAATGGCAACCCACTCCAGTGTTCTTGCCTGGAGAATCCCAGGGATGGGGGAGCCTGGTGGGCTGCCGTCTATGGGGTCGCACAGAGTCAGACATGACTGTAGCGAATTAGTAGCAGCAGTAGCAACAGACTGTGGCTTGCTAGTCTTCTCTGTCAGGGGGAATCTCCAGGCAAGAATACTGGAGCGTATTGGCCAGTACTGGTTGCCATACCCTTCTAGAGCACTATATTTCCCGCTGCCCTAGCCAGCAACTCCCCTGAGTACCTGGTGCTGCCAGATCCCTGCAACCCAAGCAGCTGCACCACCTTCTGGCCCCCACAGGGGCAAACCCAAGTCCTCCAGGGCAGCCTCAGAAGCAAACTCCAAGGGACAACAGACATGAAGAGGGGAAACAAAACTATTATTGAAACCCAGGGGCAGTGTGGCTAAGGAAGAAGACCCAAAACCTTCCCACCAGCTGCACAAGCTGCAGATTAAATCCACATGATCAACTAGGCAGACTGTGTCTGTGGAATATATAAAAGGCCATTGAGAGCTCCCACAAAAGAAAATGCACTAGTTCTGATAGCTGTGGACATTGGAGGCAAGAACACACAGGAGTAGGACCAGGTTAGAACCTGAGCTGCCCCCACAGCAGGTCCAGAGACCAGCACAGTGTTGGAGGGCATCCTAGGGAGGTGAGGTGGACTGTGACTCCCAGCGAGGGAAAGGACTCTCACAGCAGTGACTTAAGAAAAACATTTATTATCCTTATGTTTTGAATTGTTCTGTAGATTCTTTTGAATTTTTTCTTTCCTTTTCTTTTTCTCCCTCTGTTGTAGTTCTTAATTGTATTGGCACTATGAAATTTAATTAAGCTTTTGAGCTTTTTTTCTCCCCAGTCACATTTTTTATTGTTGTTATAAACTTCTGCCTCTGTGTTGAGCTTTTGCAGTTTTGTAGAGTTGTCCTTTTTTTCTTCTTTTTTTTATTTTATTTTTTAAACCTATTATTACTTATTTTTAATTAATTTTTATTTTTTTAGTTTGTTTTGCTTTACAATACTGTATTCGTTTTGCTACACATCGACATGGATCAGCCACGAGTGTACATGAACTCCCAATCCTGACCCCCACCTCCCCCCTCCCGCCCCACACCCTCTCTCTGGATTATCCCCGTGCATCAGTCCCAAGCATCCTGCATCAAACCTGGACTGGTGATTCGTTTCACTTATAAACCTATTATTACTTTTTCTACATTTATTCCTTTGTTTGCTTTTCCTACTGTTCTTTTCCCTTTGTGGTTAATCTTTAATGTATATAAATCTTCTTTATCTACCTCTATTTAACTTTGCATATCTATTCTTTCTTTTTTTTTTCTCTCTCCTTTCCTCTCAGCATATTTGTTAGTTTTATTTTCATTGCTTTATTCCCCAGTTGGCACCCTGCTTTAGATTGTTTTCCACTTTGTGCTTTAGTTAGTTTTGTTCTTAACTAGTAGATGTAATTTTTGGTTTCCTTTATTCACTGGGTCAATCTATTGTACTTTATTTTTGTTAGACACTTATGGGTATATGTGTATATGTGTATATTCACTCACACTTTTTTTGTTGTTATAAACCTCTGCCTCTATGTTGGGCTTTTACAGTTCTGTGGAGTTTTCTTTTTCTTCTTCTTCTTCCCTTTCTTTTCTCTCTTTTTTCTTTTCTCTTTCTTATAATGTTAATTTTTAATTTTTTAAACCTATTGTATTTAGTAGATGTAATTTTTGGTTTCCTTTATTCACTGGGTCAATCTATTGTACTTTATTTTTGTTAGACACTTATGGGTATATGTGTATATGTGTATATTCACTCACACTTTTTTTGTTGTTATAAACCTCTGCCTCTATGTTGGGCTTTTACAGTTCTGTGGAGTTTTCTTTTTCTTCTTCTTCTTCCCTTTCTTTTCTCTCTTTTTTCTTTTCTCTTTCTTATAATGTTAATTTTTAATTTTTTAAACCTATTGTATTTTTTCTACATTTATTCCTTTGTTTGCCTTTTCCCCTTGCAGTTAATCTTTAATGTATATGAATCTACTTCATCTACCTCTATTTACCTTTGCATATCTATTCTTCTTTCATTTCCTCTCAACATGTTTATTAGTTTGTTTTCATTGCTTTATTCTTCCACTTGGCACCTTGCTTTAGTTTTGTTTTCCAGTTTGTGCTTTAGTTAGTTTTGTTCTTAACTTGTAAATATAATTTTTGGTTTCCTTTGTTCACCAGGTCAATCTACTGTACTTTATTTTTGTTGGACTTTTTGACATTGCTTATGGGTGTATATGTATATATGTATATTCCATTATTCATTTTTTGCCTGATTTTGTAACTGCCATTTGTCTGGGGTTTATCTTTGGTTTCTCATTATTGGATGTTTGTTTTAATCTCACTTAATGCCATAACAAACCACTTGTGGAATCTTCGTTCCTGACCAGAGATCAAGCCCTGAACCTTCGGAGTGGAAGCACTGACTCCAAGACCCTAGACTACCTGAGAGCTAATGCTAGGGAGTATCAAATAGTGAGAACTCACACAAAGGAAACCACTCAAATACAAGACTTATCATCACCCAACCACCAGTAGCACCCTCATCTAAACAACAAACAAAACAAAAATACAAACCAAATCATCAGCACACAGGATTACCACCTCAGCCTTGCCCATCAGAGGAAAAATGAATAAACAAAAACTCAGCACAAATCTCACCCTATTCAAAGTTTACACAAGCCACTGGACCAACCTTGCTGCTGCTGCTGCTGCTAAGTCACTTCAGTCGTGTCTGACTCTGTGTGACCCCAGAGATGGCAGCCCACCAGGCTCCCCTGTCCCTGGAATTCTCCAGGCAAGAACACTGGAGTGGGTTGCCATTTCCTTCTCCAATGCATGAAAGTGAAAAGTGAAAGTGAAGTCGCTCAGCTGTGTCTGACTCCTAGTGACCCCATGGACTGCAGCCTACCAGGCTCCCTCCATCCATGGGATTTTCCAGGCAAGAGTACTAGAGTGGGGTGCCATTGCCTTCTCCGGGACCAACCTTAGGAGGGTAGGAATCAAAAGGAAGAAAGAATTCAACATTGAAGCCTAGGAAAAGGACACCTCAACACAATAACTTTAAAAAATAATAATAGTGGAAAGACAGACAAATACTACACAAATGAAGGAAAAAACTAGAAACACAGAAGTCCAAATAAATGAAGAGGGAATAGGCAAACTACCTAAAAAAGAATTCAGAATAATGATAATAAAGATGATATTTTGAAAACAAAATGGAGAAAATGCAATAATCAATTAACAAAGACCTAGAAGAATTAAAGAAAAAGCATACAGAGACAAAAAACACAATTAGTGAACTTGAAAATACTCTAGAAGGAATCAATAGCAAGCAGAATATATGAAACAGAATATTGAATCAGTGGGCTGGAAGATAAAATGGTGGAAATAACTTCTGAAGAGCAAAATAAAGTAAAAAGAATGAAAAGAACTGAGGGTAGTCTCAGAGACCTTTGTGACAATATCAAATACACCAACATTCAACTTATACAGGTCCCAGAAAAAGAGAAAAAGAAAGGGTATGAGAAAATTATTGAAGAGATTATAGTTGAAAATTTCCCCAACATTGAAAAGGAAATAGTCAATCAAGTCCAAGAGCCGCAGACAGTCCCACACAAGATAAACCCAAGGAGAAACACACCAAGACACATACTAATCAAACTAACAAAGGCTAAACACAAAGAAAGAATGTTAAAAGCAGCAAAGGAACAGCAACAAGTAATATACAAGGGAAACCTGATAGGCTTAACAGCTGATCTTTCAGCAGAAACTCTGCAGGCCGGAAGGGAATGGCAGGATGTATTTAAAGCACTGAAAGGGGAAAATCTACAACCAAGATTACCGTATCAAACAAGTTCAGTTCAGTTCAGTCGCTCAGTCATGTCCAACTCTTTGTGACTCCATGAATCGCAGCACGCCAGGCCTCCCTGTCCATCACCATCTCCCAGAGTTCACTCAGACTCATGTCCATCGAGTCAGTGATGCCATCCAGCTGGAAACCTGATAGGCTTAACAGCTGATCTTTCAGCAGAAACTCTGCAGGCCGGAAGGGAATGGCAGGATGTATTTAAAGCACTGAAAGGGGAAAATCTACAACCAAGATTACCGTATCAAACAAGTTCAGTTCAGTTCAGTCGCTCAGTCATGTCCAACTCTTTGTGACTCCATGAATCGCAGCACGCCAGGCCTCCCTGTCCATCACCATCTCCCAGAGTTCACTCAGACTCATGTCCATCGAGTCAGTGATGCCATCCAGCCATCTCATCCCCTGTCGTCCCCTTCTCCTTCTGCCCCCAATCCCTCCCAAAATCAGAGTCTTTTTCAATGAGTCAACTCTTCGCCTGAGGTGCCCAAAGTATTGGAGCTTCAGCCTCAGCATCATTCCTTCCAAAGAAATCCCAGGGTTGATCTCTTCAGTATGGACTGATTGGATCTCCTTGCAGTCCAAGGGACTCTCGAGAGTCTTCTCCAACACCATAGTTCAAAAGCATCAATTCTTTGGTGCTCAGCCTTCTTCACAGTCCAACTCCCACATCCATACGTGATCACAGGAAGAACCATAGCCTTGACTAGATGGACCTTAGTCAGCAAAGTAATGTCTCCGCTTTTGAATATGTTATCTAGGTTGGTCATAACTTTTCTTCCAAGGAGTAAGCTTCTTTTAATTTCATGGTTGCAGTCACCATCTGCAGTGATTTTGGAGCCCCCCAAAAAATAAAGTCTGACACTGTTTCTACTGTTTCCCCATCTATTTCCCATGAAGTGAAGGGATCAGATGTTATGATCTTCATTTTCTGAATGTTGAGCTTTAAGCCAACTTTTTCACTCTCCTCTTTCACTTTCATCAAGAGTCTTTTTAGTTCCTCTTCACTTTCTGCCATAAGGGTGGTGTCATCTGCATATCTGAGGTGATTGATATTTCTCCCGGCAATCTTGATTCCAGCTTGTGTTTCTTCCAGTCCAGCGTTTCTCATGATGTACACTGCATAGAAGTTAAATAAGCAGGGTGACAATAGACAGCCTTGATG
>SJXQ01004488.1:180618-201474 GCA_006408695.1 Aepyceros melampus | reverse complement strand
GGCAGCCGGCTATTTCTGTTCCGTCCCTTGTTCTGTGCGCGGTCCTGGCGGTGTCTTATGTTCGAGCTTTTCGCGTGGTAACTGTCCCACGGTCTGGTGTGCTAGCCTGAGTTAGTTCGCTCCGGTTACGCGCGGGCTAAGCGCGGGCGTTCCAGCCCGATTCTTAAGAAGCGCTGCCGCCCGAGTCTCCCGCGCCTCCTTGCCCAGCCCCCACTTGCTAGTGGCGGATGCAGGCGTCTGCTCTGCCTCTCCGCCGGGGGAATCACTGCCGGGCTCGCAACCTGCTGGTCTCAATCACCATTCATTTTTCCTCCCTGCCATGTGCCTTCAAGACTCGCCACAGATTCGGCAGTGAGAGTGCTTCCCGGCGTTTGGAAACTTCTCTCCCTTTAAAACTCTTTTCCCGGGACAGGACTCCCTTCCCGGGACGGAGCTCCCTCCCCACCTCCTTTGTTACTCTTTTCGTCTTCTGTATTTTTCCTACCTGTTTTTGAAGACAATGTTCTGCTTTTCTGGATGTCTTATGTCCTCTGCTCACATTCAGAAGCTGCCCTGTAGAATTTACTCAGCGTTGAGATGTTCTTTTGATGAATTTGTGCAGGAGAAAGTGGTCTCTCCGTCCTATTCCTCCGCCATCTTCCCAGGGTCTTTTCAAATGAGTCAGTTCTTTGCATCAGGTGGCCAAAGTATTGGAGTTTCAGCTTCAGCATCAGTCCTTCCAATGAATACTCAGGACTGGTTTGCTTTAGGATGGACTAGTTGGATCTCCTTGCAGTCCAAGGGACTTTCAAGAGTCTTCTCCAACACCACAGTTCAAAAGCATCAATTCTTCGGTACTCAGCTTTCTTTATGGTCCAACTCTCACATCCATACATGACCACTGGAAAAACCATAGCTTTGACTAGACAGGCCTTTGTTGGCAAAGTAACATCTCTGCTTTTTAATATGCTTTCTAGGTTGGTCATGGAAAAGGCAATGGCACCCCACTCCAGTACTCTTGCCTGGAAAATCCCATGGACAGAGGAGCCTGGTAGGCTGCAGTCCATAGGGTCGCTAAAGAGTTAGACACAACTGAGTGACTTCACTTTCACTTTTCACTTTCATGCATTGGAGAAGGCAATGGCACCCCACTCCAGTGTTCTTGCCTGGAGAATCCCAGGGACAAGGGAGCCTGGTGGGCTGCCATCTATAGGGTCACACAGAGTCGGACAAGACTGAAGCGACTTAGCAGCAGCAGCTAGGTTGGTCATAGCTTTTCTTCCAAGGAGCAAATATCTTTTAATGTCATGGCTGCAGTCACCATCTGCAGTGATTTTAGAGCCCAAGAAAATTAAGTCTGTCACTGTTTCCACTGACCCTGTAGAACCATAGTATTTATTATCAAAAATTATCCATCCCCACAATTCAAGCCCGTAGTGTTCAAGGATCAACTGTATTCCCAAAAATACATTAAAAAATGGATAACTGGTCAGAGCAGAGTTTCAGGTAAGAAAGACCCAAATTGGCATGTGTGGCAGGTGAAGGGCACGGCTGGGATTCATCAGCACCCAGTCCTCCTCTGCCCCACCCCCAGGAGAATGGCACATCTGTGACCTTCACATCAGGCCTGGCCGGTGATACTTGCTTTGGCCAAGGAGACATGAGTAGAAGGGATTAGAGGTGGGGAATGTTGCTTCTGGGAGGGAGGAGGGAGCATTTCAGACCCAGAGCTCAAACTCCTTTCCCTCCTCCTTCCTGAAGTGGCCTTGGATCCACATGTGGGAACGCCAGCATCCCAAGGTGCTTCCATCAGCCTGAATCCCTGAGGGCCTGTGATGAAGAAAGCCCTCCTTGCTCACTGCAGTGGACACGTGACCCCAGCTTTATTGTTTCAGGAGAGGGAGGAGGTTATCAGAGCATACCCCCGCTTATCCTGACAGTCTGTATTAGAAGCCCAAAGCTTTCATCTGATGCCTCAACATCTTTGACCTTCTCAGGACCTCAAAGGCCCACCCAGAGTTCCCCCACTCCTGCCAGACATGCCCCATCCAGCTAGTTCCCCAATCAGCCACAGCAGCTGTGCTCCCCAGACCCTCACCTAATAGGTTACAGCTGCCAGCCAGAGTGGAGTTTATTCAATCACACCCGTCACATCCTCTGTGGGGACCAAGAGGCCCTCACCTGCTTGCTACTACTAAGCCTGCCTCCCATTGCCCCTCCTGGTTCACTCTGCTCCCAAGTGCAAGTCTCGTGTGGTCGTGCATGGCAGGCAAGATCCTCCTCTCCCAGGCTGTGAGTATACACGACTAATAAGCTGCTGTCCCTCACATCTGTCCATTGTGTGTTTAGCCATTTCATTCTACTTAGGATGGAGGGTCCCTCCCTCACCAACGATGGGGAGAGGAAATGATCAGAACACAGTTACACAAATGGGAAATGAAATATGAAAATATGTACTTGTGTATAAATAGAAAAAGAATAAGAAAAAGCATTAGCTTCTGTCTTTGGAGGTGAGAAGCCAGTGCTTTACATACAATTTTGCACATATTCAGGGTTTTACAGTAAGTATGAGTTACATTAAAAGAAAACTCGATGTTTTTACCGAGAGCTCCGGGCTCTGGCGAGGCCGTCCTGTCCCAGGCTGCATCTCAGGTTCTGGGCTCACTGAGCGTCTGTCCCGCCCAATTAGCCCTTTATTACTGATCGTTTTGTTCTCTAATTGTCCGTCCTGCATAATTTAGCACACTCATATACTGTCTTGTTCTCAAATGTTTAATTTAGGGTTTCTTGGCCTCAGTTTCTCAACGCCAAGTGCAGTGGTGGCAGAGAGATCTTTAGAGGCACCCCTTTGGGGCCTGGACTAGTGAGAGCTGACTCTGCTCAGCCCTTGACATGCACTGTTTCACTTCTTTGGTTCAACAATTCCACAGAGGAAGAATTGTTGCTAACTCCTCAATTTACAGACAAAGATACTGAAGCCCAGAGAGGTTTAGAAACTCACCCAAGGTTGCACAGCTCAGAAGTGCTGGAGCCAGGCCTTGAACCCCAGCAATCTGCTCCCCAGTCCCTGCTCTTCCTGCTCTACTGAGAGCTGACCTTTACAGTGCTGAGGGCTTGATGTCTAACATCCAGATGTGGGGTTTGCCCCTGCAGGGGCCCCTTGGCACAGGGCAGCACTGATCCAGAGGGAAAGCACCCTTTGGGTCTGTGGCCAGCACTGTCTGCTGGGCGGAAGCTGTCAGGGGTGGCTGGCGACTGCCTTAGCTCCAGAAACTCAGCGTCAGTCCTAAATCCTTTGGAAGTTTATGGCCCAGCATGATTGTTCTAATTGCCATTGTCATGGCTAATAGCGTTATGTGACAGACATAAACTCAGAAAGTCTGAAGTGGACCCTGGAGAAAGGAGCAGCTGAAGACGATTTGGATGGGATTCGAAGGGAGGCAGGAAGGCTCAGGTTGGAGGAGGGGGGGAACTGGCTGGGCATTCTGGGGGCACAGTGTCTTTTCATAGATTTCTCTGAAAGCAACACTCACAGAAAATGAGAGTCAAAGCAGGTTAAGCAAAGTTGGATGACGAAAGGTTAAAATCACTGTGTATTATGAATGCAGAACCTAAGATAGTTACTGCAATTGTAAGAGATACAGAACAGGACAGTTTGATGGGGCACTTCTGGACCCTCAGGACATTAGCATCACAGGACATTAGGAGCAGCACAGCAGCTTCTGGAGCTCTGGGAGGTGGAAGCAGTATGAGATCAGGGACAAAGCTGGGATTTAGTCTCAGCTCTGCTGGGATTTAGCTCTGGGATCATTTACCTCATACAAAAAAAAAAAAAAAAGGGAGACTGGAAGCTTCCTTCCTGGAGTTGGTGACTGATGTGATGGGTGAACAGTGCAAAGCATAATACGATGCACCTCACTGCGATGGAAAGGTGTGGGTGCAGATATACACAGATGGCGGGTAATTGATGATGGATGGTAGATAGATAGATGGACAGGAAGTCATAGCTAGGACTCTTCTGCACTCTCCAGACCTCTGACTTCCCGTTGGAATCGCCCAAGGGCTCTAGAGCAACCTTCCCGGCCCCGGCAGGGCCCCACCAGCAGGGCTGGCCAGGTCTGTCGCTGAGTCAGGGCCCAATAAAGACTATCGAGTGGATGAACCATGCGTAGAAGATGAAGCTTAAGAGGCAGAGCTAGTGGCTGCTGTGGACTTCGAGAAAACATGGGAGATGAAATCCTTGCCGTAAACCCTGGCGCCTCCGTTTCACCTCTGCAACATCGAGGTGGGGCTAAGATAGCGCCAGCCTCAAGGGGACTGTGAGTCCCTGGAGAGCTGTTAGGCCTGGCGCAGCATCTCTGGGAGCACCTTCTGTTTATTTCCACCCCTCTATGCTCACCCGCTCTCCAGCCAGGAATTCCCTTGGAGGGTGGAAGGGAGGCTGGAGGAGGCGTGCACTGAGGCCCAGTTTGGGGGCCTGAGTTCTAGCATCAGCCAGAGGTGTTAGGACCTCCCCAGCAGACTCTAGAGAGCCTTTTGTTGTCTCTGCACGGGGCAGAGCCAGCGGCCCTGAGCCTGCTGTCCAGGGCATCAGTTCCCGTCTGTGTGAGCCTCTGGCCTCTGTGATATGGGCAACTGGCTGACCCGTCCAGGCCACTGAGCTGCCCAGAAGGAGATCCCAGAGACTTCCAAAGAGACCATCCTGGCCAGTGCTTGAGAACTCTCTCCAGTGAGACAGAGCTGCACCCCTACCCTGCCCCCAACTCTTCTTTGACCCCAGGCCCCCCAAACAGGGATCTCTGCCCAGAGCCGGGAGTTGAAGCCTTCATTACCACCCTTGTTCCTCCCTATGCAGCCGGATTTCTCACCTCACCCCGGATCCTGTGCACCAGGCCTGCCTGTCTGCCCCCACCTATGCCCCGCACCCCCAGCCTCTCCTTCCTCACCAAGTTTGTCTGCCTCACGCCCTCCAAGTCCCCAAGGCCACCATGCCTGCTGTTCCCTCTGCTCAATGGAACGGCCTTTGCCCTCCCCCCGTCCCCCCTCCCCACCCTCCAGACCCCCTGCAGCCATAACCTCCATGCAAAGCCGCCTGAGCACCTGGCCTAGGCAGGTCCTAAATATTTCCTGGGACATCCCGGTGCCTGACGACTATGGATGGTTATTTATCTAACCCCCAAGTCCCTAAGGAGTTCCTGAGGCTGGGGACCCACCCTTGCTCCTTTTTGCTTCCCGTGCCCTAGCATGGGGGCCCAGCCCGTGACCCAGAGACAAACATTTTCAGAACCCAAGAGTACATGAAGGAGTGTCCTCTCTGAGGGGGCTCGGTCTCCCATCCGCCAAGCCTCTGCACACTTTACCCCCGGGGGCCAGCATGGTTGAGCCTTCAGCTCTCTGCTCAATGTCACCAGCTCAGCTCAGTGTCACCTGCTCAGCGAGGTCTTCTGGGCCCCTGCTGCCCCTTCCCGTCAGTCTCTCCCGCTGCCCATGTCCAGCCTCTGCTCATGGCCCATCACCACCTGGCACTGCTGTCTCCCCAGAGGGAACAGCAGCTCATCCCGGTGCCCGGAACAGAGTCTGGCAGGTGGCAGGCACTCAGCACACTGTCGGGTGTGAGAGTGATGGGGGAAGCCTCAGTTTCCCCACCCAGGAAGGGGAAGTCCCCCTCTGTGGTCTTCAGGGTCTCTCCCACGTCCATCCGCCACAGGATTTGTCTGTCTTGGAGTCGGGAGGACCAGGTAGACCGGAAATGGTGGGGATGGGCACAAGTCTGAGTGGGGGGCCAAGGGGGTGACAGCCAAGGCCCCCTGCAGGGCTGGGCAGCGGTCTCATCTCACGCTTGGTGTCCAAGCCCGCGTCGCGGAGCTGGCCAGGAGCCTGGTGTGCAGTTACTAACTGTGATCTGCTGTAGGTGTGTGACTGTCAGGTGGCTTTACATATTTTGACCCATCTGTAAATGTGGATGCAATTAACCATCATTAGCATATGCTTATACTCCGCATATGCGTGCATTGCTTCCCCGAGAATGCGAGTTGCCAAGTCACAGTCAAGACACTGGGGCCCCAGGTTCATAGTCACGTGTCCCCATCAGTCAGGACACGGAACCTGTCCACTCATCGTCCTGGGGAGGAGGCGGAGTAGGGACGGTGGGTAAATCTCCTCACATCCCAGGCAGGTCCTGGGGCCCTCTACCTCCAGGAGGGGTAGAGAAAAGGGTCAGGAGAAAGGTCAGCCCCAGCCACCAGCCTGGACCAGGTGACAGAGAACAGTTTGCTGAACACCAACCTGCCTGAGGCTCCACCCAGGGGCCTTCAGGGCGCCAGAGCTGGAGCCTCATCTGCCCTCACTCGCCTGGGGTCACCGCTTAGCCTCAGTTTCCTTGGCTGTAAAATGGGGATGAAAACAACTCCCTCCTCACAGGGTGGCGATGAGGATTAAGGGAGTACATGCAAGTGAAGGACGCCCAGCACACACAGAAAGTGCTCATTGTGTGAAATGATGCATCTGCTGTTATCACCCCAGGACTGAGAAAAAGAGGCACATATGTCCATTTCACAGATGGGGCTAATTGCTGCCTTGGCTCCTGGCTGCTGACACACCCTTGATCAGCCCACAGGGGACAGAGGCTCAGAGCAGGGCTTTCTCCCCGCAAGGCTCAGGCTGGGCCACCACCCCAGACCCCACACTGTCCAGGACACATAGCCACAAGCACTGATGAGAAAGTGGCAGATGTCTGTGGCTGCCTGCTCAGCAGCCCATCCCTCCTTCCTTCTCTCACAGAAGCGTAGCTTTGTTCTGCAACAGCAGGCTCAGAGCTGGTTCCCTCCCCAGCCCAGGAATGTAGGCAGACCTGGCACTCCATCCCCCTTCTCCAGACACTGTTTTGGGAGTACATAAGTGACCCAGATATGGCCATTGTGGTACGACAGGAAAGCTACTGATAGAGGGACTACATTTGGGAAATGCTTTTTCTGCCTCACTGTACTCCCTTCTTCTCAACTTGAATGCTGCAATGCAAGACATGATGTTTGGAGCTGTGGCAACCATCCTGCAACCATGAGGCAGTAAGGGAAAAGTCCAGAATGGTCAATGACAATATTGAGAAAAAGGGAAAGACCTTGGTTTTTTGGCATCACTGATATCTGTCCCACCTTAGGACTACCTCCCTCCAGAAGTCTTTTTGGGCTCAATCATTTTACATCTTAATAACTTGAGTCCCTGTTGTTGAATTTTCTATTACTCGATACTCAGTACATCCCAACTGATCTATGTGCCCAGCTCACGTTCTCATAACCCTCAACACACAGAGTCAAGGCTATTTGTCTACATCTCTGTCTCCAATGTCAGACTCTGGACTCTAACGGTGAACATTGTATCTTGTTGCATCTGACCCCCAGAGCTCCACGTGAGTCACAGTCCCTCAGCAGTCCCATGACTGTCATGAAGTGAATAATGTAGACGAATGAGGGAAGGAGTAAATTAATGGCTAAGTGAAACTAATGGATTTAAAAGTGCTTTTCAAATACAAGGTAAGGTTCTGAAGTTACATGGAGATGGAAGTGGAAGATGGTGCAGGGTGAAGAGCAGGGACTAGAGGAAAAGATTATTCAGAGAAATAAGGCTGCACCTTCTCCCCAGATGGCCCCTGCTTCTCAATCCTGCTGGCACAGACTCCAGGTCAGAAACCCTGCCCACCCCGTGCACAGCCCCCTGGGCTCCCGGAGCCTTTGACAGCCAGCGCCTCCTTCCCCAAACTGGAGAAACAGGCTTTGTGCTTTCCCATTTCCCCGCTAGAAATTGTTGCAAAAACCAAATGGTTATCACTACTTCTGCAGCAATTCTTTGCTGCATTATTTTGTAAGAGACAGAGGACGGGGCATGGGGAGAAGAGAAGGTGGGAGAAGTGAGGAAAACCATTAAGGGTGAAGAGGCTCTAAAATTTCAGCTCCAGGTTTTGCAGAGAAACTGAATTAAAGAATCAAATCAAATGAATTTTGCCATCAGAGTCAGAGATCTATCTCCCTGAAATGCCTTACTTTGACAGTTGGCTTCAAGAGGTTTGATAGAATTTATTTATCCAGCAAATAAGATCAAGGTATGAAAGAAGACTCATTCTATCGTGAGAACTCTGTTAAGAGCTTGACATAATTGTGGGTTATCCAGAAAGAGTTTTTGGCAAAACTGATGAGTCTTTTTGTTGTTGTTCTTTTTCCTACTGATGCCTCGCATTTCTGGGGCCTGGAAGGGTCCAAGGAGATAAGAATCAGGAAGTATGTGATGTGGGAAGGTGTGGAGGCTGGAATCCCATCCAGCACAGCCTTCCTCTTCCTGCTTCTGCAAGAATCAGGAAGAGGACCAGGAGGGGAAGAGTAAAAACTCCTCCTTTGAAAGCACCATTAAAGAGGTCACCAGAGTGGACATAAAAGATCCAGCATTAGCCAATTAACTTGGTTTCCTCATCCGTAAAAGCCATGGCCTTGATGACGTTTACCCTTTGGGGAGCTGCAGGTTCCATGACTCACAGATGCAAGACCTGTGCACAGCCGGGCACACAGTAGGACCTCTAGAAGCAGATCCCCCCCCCCCGACCAACCCACTGCACAGACCCCTGGGACATGGCCTGGGGACCCCTCCTAAGCCACAGAAATGCCTCTGGGATATTCCCCATAGCAGCTCCCTCCGCCACCCAAACACTGTCATTCCACTGTACCTTCAGAAATGACAAGAATGACCGTGTCTCCATCTCTAAAAACAGGCTCTCTACCTCCCACCCAGGGTGTGCAAGGGCACACGTGTGTGATCGTGTGTGTGTGTGTGCCAGGCCCCACGGGGGAGGACCCTATCTATACCTCACATCCTTCAAGTCCTCCGATGTGATCTCCTGATATTGTCTCTAAAGTAGGGCCCTAGGGACAGGCGGAAAGAAGGCCAGGCCCCACTAACCCCCTCCAGCCTGTATCCCCACTCTCATCCACTCTGCCTCACGTGTGGCAGAGATGTGCTTTTCATAAACCCCGTGGTTGTCTGTGAATCCCACAGTTATAATGCATCATGTATTTACTGATTTCTCGATGACTCACAAAGTGCCAGAGCCTTTCAAAGGGTTGATCTGTGACGTCCCAGGCATCTTGAGAGGCCGGTGGTGTTATCCTCATTTTAGAGATGAGACCACTGAAGCACAAAGCGGTTCACCACTCCCTGGAGTGGGCGGCAAGAAGCCCACCGCACCAGAGGGGACGAGGCAAGGAGCCCTGAGCCTCTGCAGCCTCCGGGCACCCACCCTTGCAGGGCACAGTCAACCCAGGGCACATCCTGAGAGGGGCCCCCAGGAGTTTTCTTCGGTAACTCCAGGTACTATGGGAGACAGGGAATCTCTGTGAGGGAGACATCAGGGGTTTTTTTTAAGTGGGAGAAAAAAGAAAAAGGAAATCTAAAATCTCCTGGGAAAGGACAGGACCCATTTATCAATTTCTCTGTGAATCCTCTGAAAAAAATTAGACTGTAACCACAGTGTCTCTTTAAATATTGGTTCAGGGAGTGACTGAGCAGTTAGCCCAGGACCTGCAAGGCAGAGGCCTCAGCTCCCTGCTGTGTTGTCCCGGGGGCAGCGGGCACCACGTGGAAGGAACACTCCGCTCAGGGAACCACCTCCAGCTCGGCCCAAGATCACTGTGTGGCCATGGGAAATCCCACTCCCTCTCTGGGCTCCTCTATTCCCTGTCCCTTAGGAGGAAGGGACGAATGGAAAACACAATGGAAGAAAAAGCAAGAGGAAAACTCTTACACCTGGAAGATGAGGAAGGGAAAGACCAAAGAGGGGCAGCCCCAAGGACCGTGACCTTCCCCCAGGCCTGGTCCCGGGTCCTGGCTGCCTGGAGGCTGCCCCTCCTCCAGGAACCCTGGGGGTGTCCTCTGTCCCTCCCACTGCTCCCACCAGCTTCTTCCATTTCCCTCACGTCTCCTCTCAGCCTCAAGGACCACCACTCAGGCCCTGAATTCACCCGCCTCCCACCACAGGGCCTTTGTACAAGCTGTTTTCATGGCCCAAGGCACACACTTCCTCCCCATCTTCCCAGAGTTTCCCCTCCTCTCCCTTCACCCCTCAGATCTCCTCAAGGAAGCCCTCCTTGACTGTCCTGACAAGGCCAAACCCTGGCACAGTCTTCTGAGCCCTGGGAACCTTGTCCTGGGCACGCTGATCACAGGACAGCTTCCAGGCCATTCAGGGACTTCTGTGCCCCCAGCAGGCAGTGAGCTCAGGGTCAAGGATTTCGTTGCTTTGCTCACTGCTGTGGCCCCTAGAACAGGGCCTAGCATATCGTGGCTGCTCAGTGAAGACTGGAGGGAAGAAGGATGCAGGGAGAAGAACTGGCCGAGTTTATTGTGTTTAGAGAAGGTTTGTGCAAAACAGGACAATGATACAGGGTGAAGGGAGGAGGACCAGGGGCCCCGCCACAGACGGGAACCAGGGGCATGTCGTCTCCAGCCAGCGGTCCCTGAGGTCGCACTAGAGGACAGAGCGTGAGAGTCACTCTGGGGAGCCCCAGATGAAGGCCCGAGAGGTGGGAGGGCCAGGAGGGACACGATCTCCACTTAGAAGCACAGTCTCCACTCCGGTCTCCCATTCCTGAGAGGCCCCACCTTCTGACCCCAGGCCTCCCCTGCTCCAGAACCATCCATGGCTCCCAGCACCACCTGCTCAACCCACCTTCCCTGCCTCGCCTCCCTCCAGACTAAAGCTTCAGGCCTCCAGACCACCCCCTGGCCCCTAATTCCCCGCATTCTTCAGCTCAATGTCCCCTCCTCCAGGAGGCTTTCTCTGATTCCCTTTGCTACTTGTCCCTCCTCTGTTCCCAGAAAACCCAGCTGATGTCCCTCCTGTGGAGCTTGTTTCAGTCTCACCACTAGTCCAGGAGCTACTGGCACACAGCTCAGCATAGTAACTCTCAAGGTGGGCAGGGTTGATGAATGAATGAATGAATGAGTGAACAAATGAATGTTACTAGCTTCCATTTATTCAGGATCCGCTGCATATCAGGCATCATGCTGACATTTTATTCCATAGCACCTTATGGAAAAACTCAAACAAAAATTTTGGCCAACCTCAAACAAGCATCATTTCATTAATCCTCCCTACAGCCTGTTGTACAGTGTCCTGATATACACCCATAGTACAGATGGCAAAACTGAGGCTCAGGGGGTTGGGTCATTCACCAAAGTCACGTAGCGAGTAAACTTAGGAAGTGGAATCTTCCTGCTCAGCTCCATCCTCAGTCTCCTAGCTGAGCTGAACCCACAATTCATGGTCACATCTGGGGCTTCCCTACCAATCTCTCCACTCACTTGGAACCCACACTGGCTGCTTTGGCTGAATTCATGATCAAAAACATCCAGCCTCAACTCCAGAGCAACAGAGAAGCACCTGCCTGTTCCCAGTGTGTGTGTGCAGGCCTGATGGTGTCACTCAGGGACCCCTGCATAACTGACAGGTGAGTCCACAGAAGACCCCTCAGCCCTGTCCACAGACACTCTCCATGCTCACTGTTGGAAGAGACCCCTGTGCCCTCCCCACTCCCTGGGCGGTGGCCCTCCCAGGCCAATGTGGATGCTGGTAGCTCCCTCTCCACTGCTCCAGGAACATCACCCATAGATCATGAAAGACTGAGGCTGTAATAGCAGGGTTATTTGCGCATCTCCAATGAGCAGGGGCTGCAGGGCTCCTCAGATCCCAGAGATTCTAGGAAGGAGAGAGAAATACTCAGATGCAAAGCAGAGGGAGCACAGAGGAAATAGAATGTGCCAGGGAGATTAATCCTCTGCTCAGACATGAAAGAAGTACATTCAATTATGTTTTATTGCGTTTCATTTGAATGTACACATCGTAGTTAGCTGCCTGCAAGCCTCGGATTACCCAGAAAGAAAGCACAATGAGAGATGAGAGAATAAAAACACACACAAAGAAAATGCTCCTGAAATTGAAATCACTAAGACCAAGAAATAAAAGCCAGACATGAGACAAAAGCAGCTGCTTGGCACCAAGACCCTCTCAGCACTGAGGCCAGACCCCCAGGGCACACAGCCCAGGACCAGGCACCCTTGGCTGGATTGTCCTGATCTCCGGCATCAGAAAAAGACTCAAATGGAGTCAGAAGATCCAGGCTGTCCTGAAATGCCGCAACATACTGTGTGACTATGGGTAGTTCACTGCCCCTCTCTGAGCCTCATTTCCCCAGAGGAGCAATAAGATGCCTAAACCAGGTGTTCTTAAAGAATGTGGTCAATGAAGAGCAAGAAGGAATTCCATGAGATCCAGTTCAGGGAAAAAGTAGCCCTAGAGACACCCCTGGGAGTTGTGATCTCTTCAGCAGAGCCCCTTGGTGAACCTGTGCCAAAGGGCATCTGCTGAATCAGGGCACAGGGTGGGAGGGAGGGAGGGATCTCTGGCACTTCTTATCTCCCTTCCAGCACATTCTGTCTCCCTCAAGAGTTCAGTCCTCTGTCCCTCCAGCATCAACACTGCACTGGGGAAAAGCCCTGGAAACCCCGAAGGTGCCTGGTCCCCCAGGGAAGCATCTTCTACTTTCTGAGTCGTCAGAGAGAGAGGACTTTGGTGGAAGGGGACCCTCCAGCTCTCTAGTCACTGATTCTGCCCACCCTCAAGGCCAGAAATCATGGGAGATGCAAGGAGTTCAGGACGGGCCGTTAGTGTAATATCTAGCTGTCGTGCGTGAGTGCACGAGAGAACGTGTTATGGGCGCGTGTGCAGGGGGCCAGCACCTCAGGCACAGGGCACAGTGGCAGGCGGCTCACACACTTTATTAACCTCAGGGCTGGGTCCTCCTAGCTGCCCAGAGCAGGAGTGAGGCCCCCAGGCAGTCTCCAGAAGCACGGTCGTGAATCAGACACAGCCCTCCTCCAGAAGCATCGGCAGCTTGGCCAAGGTCCCATCAAGTCCAACCAGGAAAAACCCACTCATGTATTCATTCAGGCAGTATTTAATTGAGCATCTACCATGCACCAGGCCCTGTCCTAGGCACCCGCGATGACAATGGGCAAGAACACAAAGATCTCTTAGGACGCTTACATTTAAAGCTCTCTGCGAATGGCAAGCAGTAGCCCACATTTGCTGACACCTGCTGGGCGCTGGGTGTACTGCTCAGCATTTTGAGTGGCCTGTCTGAATTAGGCACCATCTGTGTGTCAGGGGAGGGAGGGTGAGTGGTACCCACTCCCTGCCCAGCCCAGCCTGGGTATAGCCCAGCCTCTCCAGCTGTGGCAAAAGGCATAAATACTTTTCCTGAGAGGATATAGGGACCGATCTTATAGGAACCCCAATGCCCTAGAGGGCGCCCAGTGACTCTCTGCTGGTTGTCCTCATCCAGCCATCCCTGGGGAGGTGTCATTCTCTCCAGTTTACAGGTGAGGAAGCCAAGGCCTGATCACAGGATGGTCAGTAGATGAGGCCTGATTTCATCTTTGCTGCCAGAGTTCAAGGTTGCACCCAGCCTGGGGTCCATCTCCTGCCCACCCTGGGCAAGTACATTGCACCTGTTTCCCCATCTGTGAAACAGGGGTAATAGTAGTACCCACCTCACAGAGGGAGCAGCGGAACTAGGCATCTGGACTATGGGAAAGACTCAACATAGAGCCCAGCTCACAGAAAGTGCCAGGGCCCCAGTCCCCACCCTCCTCAAGCCCAGGGCCCTTTTAGTTTCCTTAGAGTGCCCCTGCCCTGGCAAGTGGAGGATGTTGCTTCTACACGGCACACTCGTGACCCATGAGACCCCCATCTGCCCTTGACTGATGGCCCAAGGGGACGCGGGAGGGGGTGGGGTGATCCCAGGCTCGTCCCACCACACTGCAGGTGGAGTCTCCAAGCATTCACAATGAAAACAATAAGTGTTATTTGAAGTGAAGGAAAAAGAACACTATGCTTTAGAGAACCATGTTTCATTTCAAAGAAAAAGACAAAGCGTTAAAATATTATTTTCATTTTTTAAGGTCATGGTTTCTTTGCATCCTCTCAATTTTAGTGACAGTCGACTGCCAAGCTGTGTGCCTCAACAGAGGAAGGTGTGAGTAGGAAAGAGGGCAGCTCTGGACAGACACCAGGTCCAGCATGTGTCTGCCAGGAGAGAGGGTGTGGGAAGAAGGGAGGAGGGCAAGGCTGCTCCAGGGTCACCTGCTTCTGCTCTGGGGCTCTCAGCTCTGCACCTGTGTGTATGCACTAAGGGGCCATACAACCTGGCATTTGAGAGCCCAAATTTGAGGGGAACTCAACAGACCTGGGGCTTCCCTGGTGGCTCAGATGGTAAAGAATCTGCCTGCAATGCAGGATACCCAAGTTCGACCCTTGGGTTGGTCAGGAAGATCCCTTGGAGCAGGGAATGGCTTCCCACTCCAGTATTCTTGCCTAGAGAATCCCATGGACAGAGGAGCCTGGCGGGCTACAAAGAGTCACAAAGAGTCGGTGAGCTGCTAAAATTTTCACTTTCACTTTCAACAGACCTGAGTACCAGTCCCAGTCCCGCCACTTGTCAGCTGGGTGAGCTTGGGCATAAAAGCCCACCTCTCTGAGCCTCAGATTACTTGTCCATGAAATGAGCATCATAGCAGCACTCACCCCACAGTCTCTGCATTCTTAAATGAGATGCTGCAAATACATTGGCTATTCATTCTACAGTACTTTAAAGATCTTTCTCAAATTTTACTATTTCTAAAAAGTGGCGTGTGTCTCACAATGAAACAGCTCATGTTTCTTTTTTTGCTAGATACTGTTATAAAATTGATGGGGGACCTCTAAACCCACAGTATCTGAGAATGATATGTATGGCTGAGTCCCTTCGCTATTCACTTGAAACTATCACAATATTGTTAATCAGCTATACCCAATACAAAATGTTTTTGGTGTTAAAAAAATAAAAATAAAAATTTAAAATAACAGGATTTAAAATATATGTTAAAGAAAAGAACTGCGTTAGGAGGAGGCCTGCAGGTGTGCGGAGCCTGGCAGGATCACACTCTCCATATTGCTCTCAGAAGTTACACCTGGCTCTTGGACCCAAAACCCGTGGAGACTTGAGATGGTTACTTTGTTCAGTCCTGGAGATGCAGAGAGTTGTCTGCCCCACCCATTTATGGCCGTAGGGAAAACCGACATGCCTGACTTTTGCATCCAACCAGGATGGAGGAACAGAGTCTGGGCTTATCCTCCTGCCAGAAATAACTGACCAATCAACCCAACAAAGTCAGTTTTTGAAACACTGAACTCCAGACAATGAGAAACGGTGATCCCAAGACACAGGAATGGATGAGGGGAGTCTTGGTGGATCCAATTAATACAACAAGAGGGTTTCAAGATACAGGGAGGCAGAGCTCAGGAGTTGGTGGACACAGTGAACTGAGACGATGAGCTGTGAGTTCAGGGGAACAAGAACACCAGGGTTCACAGGACGGAGCACTGTGGAGGAGGGAGCGATAGAGAGAGAACACCGGGAATTTGCAGAGGTCCTCTTGAAGCCTCAGCTGATTACTAACTAGCATATATTTGTGAAGGGTATACCCAGTGGCTCAAATGACATAGAATCTGCCTGAAAGGCAGGAGACCTGGGTTCAAACCCTGGGTTGGGAAGATCCCCTGGAGAATGGAATGGCTACCCACTCCAGTATTCTTGCCTGAGATGTTCCATGGACAGAGGAGCCTGGTGGACTACAGTCCATGGGGTCACAAAGAGTCAGACTCAACTGAGTGACTAAGGCTACTACTACTGCTCCTTAAAGCTGGGGAGGAAACATTCAAGAGGATTAGAGGGGATAGTGCCTGGAGTCTAGGCTAGGAACAGTCCTATTACCGTTGCCTGACTCACAGAATATAGGGTAGAGTACTCAGAAGAATCTTGACTAAGAAGGGGAGAAATTAGCCCTAAGCTAAATGGTCTCACCTAACAATACCTCAAAGCAAGACCCAAAAAGACAAAACTGTTTCCAGACACTTTAACTGGGTCCCAGTACAAAACTCAAGAATACTTATAAGTATATGAAAATATCAACCATCTTACAAGGCAAAGTTGAGAATGGTATCCAATTAAAAATTAGCAGTCATAGAGTAGAAATATATGACTCATAATGAGGAGAAAATCAATCAATTAAAACAAACCCTGAATTAACTAGATGTTACAATTTGCAGACAAGGCCATTAAAACTGTTGTTATCACAGTATTCCATATGTTCAAAATGCTGTGTACAGACTTGTAAAATATAAAATAAAGAGTCAAATCATATTCTAGAGATGACAGTTACTGTGTCTGATGAAAAATCTACCAGATGGTATTAATACATTAGAAATTGCAGAAGAAAAAGTTGATGAATGTGAAGGCACAGCAATAGAAACTATCCGAAGTAAAGCACAAGGAGAAAAAACGATTACAGACATAAAAAGAGTATCCATGAGCTATAGGAGAACTTCATGCTGGATGACATAATGTAATTTCAGCTCCTGAAGGAAAAGAAGGGAAAGAGAATGAGAGAAAGGTTTCAAGAAGAAGAAAAAAAAAAAAAAGGCAATTTTTTTTTTCTAAATTCAATACCACTCTAATCCCAGAGATCTAAGAATCTCAACAGATTCTAAACACAGGAAACAGGAAGAAAACTATACCAAGGCACATGATAGTCAAATTTTCTAAAGCCAGGGATAAAGAGAAGATACTAAAAGCCAACACAGAGAAAGTAAACCTTAAGTACAAAGGAACAAAGATAACAATGACAACAGATTTCTTTTCAGAAATAATGAAAGCAAGAAGACAGTGAGGCCACATCCTTAGAGTATTGAAAGGAAAAAATCTCTTAACCTATCATTCTATAACCAGTGGAAAATATCTTTAACAATGAAGGTGGAATAAAGCCTTTTTCAGACATCTAAAGATCTTCAATGAAGAAATCTTAAGGATAGTCCTTCAGGCAGAAGAAAAATGATATCAGATGAAAATATGGATCCACACAAAGCAATGAGAGTACCAGAAAGGCAATATTTTCTTATTTTTTTTCTTTAAAAATAACCAAGACACACTTATATGGACACATGGTACATCTGTCATTCTATATCCAGTGAAAAATGACTTTGAAAACACAATACAATAGCCCCAAGAAAAGTGCAATGTTAGGCATACATCTAATAAAATATGTATGGTATCTGTATGCTGGAAACCATAAAATGCTGTGGAAAAAAATTAAAAATGACCTAAATAAATGAAAAGGAACCACGTTCATGTCTCTGAAGAGTCAACAGAGAGGTCTATATATCTCCAAAGAGGTCTATTGACTTAATATAAGCTAATCAAAATTCAAGCAGAATTTTCTCACATATATAGAAAAGCTGATTCTAAAATTTATAAGGAACAAAGGAAACAATTTGTAAAAGAAAAGAACAAAGTTGGAGGAATCACACACATTAGTTTAAGATTAACTATTTGGTTACTACAGTAACTAAAACAAGAGCCTCTTGATGAGGGTGAAAGAAGAGAGTGAAACAGCTGGCTTAAAATCCAACATTCGAAAAATGAAGATCATGGCATCTGATCCCATCTCTTCAAGGCAAATAGATGGGGAAGAAGTGGAAACAGTGACAGATTTTATTTTCTTGGGCTCCAGAATCACTGTAGTTGATGACTGCACAAAATCAAAAGATGCTTGCTCCTTGGAAGAAAAACTATGACGAACCTAGACAGCATCTTAAAAAGCAGAGACATCACTTTGACTATATTGTCAAAGCTATGGTTTTTCCAGTAACCATGTGTGGATGTGAGTGTTGGAACACTCATAAAGAACACTGAACACCAAAGAATTGATGCTTTCAAACTGTGGTGCTGGAGAAGACTTTTGAGAATCCCCTAGACTGCAAAGAGATCAAACCAGTCAATCCTAAAGAAAATCAACCCTGAATATTCACTGGAAGGATGATGCTGAAACTGAACTCCAATACTTTTGACATCTGATGCAAATAGCTGACTCATTGGAAAAGACTCTGATGCTGGGAAAGATTGAGAGCAAGAGGAGAAGGGAGTGAAAGAGGATGCAATGGTTGGATGGCATCATCAACTCAATGGATATGAGTTTGAGCAAATTCCTGTACTCATGAAGTACAGGAAAGGTTGGTGTGCTGCAATTCATGGGATCGCAAAGAGGCAGACATGACTGAGCGACTGAAGAATAACAGCTAAAGACAGGGTGATATTGGCAGGGATATAGACAGATAAATCAATAGAATAGGATGGATGATCCAGAAGCAGACTCATTCAGGGGTAATAGATACTTGATAAAGATGTGAAAGTAACTCATTGGCGAAAAGATGTCTGTTTAGCAAATGATACTGTGGTGTTGGAGAAGACTCTTGAGAGTCCCTTGGACTGCAAGGAGATCCAACCAGTCCATTCTAATAGAGATCAGTCCTGGGTGGAGGACTGATCAGTCCCCTCATCAGTCCTTTGGAAGGAATGATGCTAAAGCTGAAACTCCAGTACTTTGGCCACCTCATGCAGAGTTGACTCATTGGAAAAGACTCTGATGCTGGGAGGGATTGGGGGCAGGAGGAGAAGGGGACGACAGAGGATGAGATGGCTGGATGGCATCACTGACTTGATGGACGTGAGTTTGAGTCAACTCCGAGAATTGGTGATGGACAGGGTGGCCTGGCGTGCTGGGATTCATAGGGTCACAAAGAGTTGGACATGACTGAGAGACTGAACTGAACTGAACTAAAACATTGGCTGTCTATAGGCACCTCCCCTCAACAAAGTAATGAGCCTTGACATAAACTTTATACCTTATGCAAAACTGACTCAAAATAGATACATGTCATAGTTAAATATAGAAAACACAAAACCACAAAAATGTTTAGGATAAAACATCTATGACTTGCATTAAGATGAAGATTTCTTACAAATGGCACCAATCATAATCCATAAAAGAAAAAAAATGATTGTTGTAGGTCATCCAAATTCAAAACTTTTGTTCTGAAGAAACACACTATCAAGATCATGAAAAGACAAGCTACAGAATGAAAGAAAATATATACAAACAACACTTTCAACAAAGGACTTGTGTGCAGGATATAAAATGAACGCTCAAAACTCAAAAACAGAAAAACAAACAACCCAATTAAGATAAAGGCAAGAACAGTAGCAGAGAGATATACAGATCAATGGGATGGAGCAAAAAACCCAGAAACAGATCCACAGAACTTTGCCAACTGATTTTTGACAGTCAAAAAGCAATTTAGTGGAAGAAAACAGCCTTTCAACAAATGGTGCTGGGGCAGTTGAACTTACACAGTCCAAAAAAAAAAAAAATTTATCCTAAGCTTCACACATTAAATAAAAAATAACTCAACTGTGGATCATGTACTTACATGTAAAATGGATTTACAAGTAAAATGTAGAACTGTACATTTTTAGAAAACAACATAGGAGAAAAACTTTGAGATCTAGGGTTAGGCAAAGAGTTCATAGACTTGAAACAAAATGCAAAATATATAGAAGGGAAAATTGACAGATTGGATTTCATCAAAATTAAAAACTTTTGCCCTTCAAAATATTTCATTAGAAGGATAAAAAGAAAAACTGCAGGTAGGAGAAAATATTTGCAAAACACATATCCAACAAAGGACTAGTGTCTAGAATATACAAAGAACTCTCAAAACTCAACAGCAAAACAATCAGAAAATCAGCAAAAGAAAGAAAGAAAGAGAGCATGCTGTTGCTGCTGCTGCTGCTGCTAAGTCACTTCAGGTGTCCAACTCTGTGCGACCCCAGAGAAGGCAGCCCACCAGGCTCCTCCATCCCTGGGATCCTCCAGGCAAGAACACTGGCGTGGACTGCCATTTCCTTCTCCGATGCATGAAAGTGAAAAGTGAAAGTGAAGTCACTCAGTCGTGTCTGACTCTTAGGGACCCCATGGACTGCAGCCCACCAGGCTCCTCCATCCACGGGGTTTTCCAGCCAAGGTACTGGAGTGGGTGCCATTGCCTTCTCCAACCAAAGAGCATAGATCGTGGCAAATCAGCACATAGAAACATGCCTGACGTGATTAGCCAGTAGAAGTATACAAGTCAGAATCACGGTGAGATAGCACCATGTGCCAATCAAATGGCTAAAGCAATTGCTAGCAAAGAATCAGATGAGCCTAACTCTAACCCTAATCCTAACCGTAATTCAAAAAGACACATGTGCCCCAATGTTCACTGCAGCGCTATTAGCATAGCCAGGACATGGAAGCAACCTAAATGTCCATCAATAGATGAATGGATAAAGACGTATTACATACATATGGGCTTCCCTGGTGACTCAGAGGTTAAAGCGTCTGCCTGCAATGCGGGAGACCCGGGTTCCATCCCTGGGTCGGGAAGATCCATTCTTGCCTGGAGAATCCCATGGATAGAGGAGCCTGGTGGGCTACAGTCCATGGGGTCGTAAAGAGTTAGACACGACTGAGCAACTTCACTTTCACATACATACAATGGAATATTACTCAGCCATAAAAGGGAACAAAACTGAGCCATTTGTAGTGATACTGATGAACCTAGGGTTTGTCATACAGAGTGATATAAGCCAGGAAGAGAAAAGCACCTACCATATACTCATGCATGTATATGGAATCTAGAAAAATGGTACCGATGAACCCATTTGCAGGGCAGGAATAGAGATATAGACACAGAGAATAGATTGGTGGGCACAAAGTGGGAAAGAGAGAATGGGACAAATTGAGAGAGTGGCATTGACGTATTTGCACTACCATATGTAAACCAGACAGCTAGTGGGGAGCTGCTCTATATCACCACGAGACCTGCCCAGTGCTCTGTGATGACCTGAAGGCTGGGAGGGGGAT
>SJXQ01004488.1:84607-164737 GCA_006408695.1 Aepyceros melampus | reverse complement strand
GACCGAGGAAGAGCAACCTTCGACTCGACGCTCCCCTGCCCCACCCACCCTGGAGGCCAGAGTTCAGACCTTGATGGGAGTGTGGTGGCAGCCGCCTGGATGGCAGAGAAGTTGCTGGCTTCACCCAGAGCAGCTGCCAAAGGGCAGGAAACACCCTCGGGCGCCGGCCAGCCAAGGCTGTGCACGGAGGGGCTTGGGAGCTCTGAGTGCCCGGGGCACTCAGTCCACTCGGGGTCACCTGGTCAGGGGGCCACAGCGAGGTGGTCTCCAGACACAAGCTCGCCAAGGAGTCACGCAGCGTACAGCTGGGGCAAAGCCTCTCTCGCGCGCGCTAGGTGGAAGGAAAACAGCACCAGGACCAGGAAGAGACTGCTTCCCTGGAAATGTCCCTCCAGCGCCCTCTACTGACAAAACGTAACCTGATGTGCCCCGCAAGGAGAAGCGCTGAGTCCCAGTCCAGGATGAAAGTGAAAGTCACTCAGTCCTCTCGGACGCTTTGCGACCCCAAGGACTATACAGTCCATGGAATTCTCCAGGCCAGAATACTGGAGTGGGTAGCCTTTCCCTTCTCCAGGGGATCTTCCGAACCCAGGGATCAAACCAAGATCTCCCGCATTGCAGGCGAATTCTTTAACCGCTGAGCCACAGCGGTTAAAGGGAAGACCAGCAACTCAGGAGCTGAGGGCTGAGGGACGATAAATCAGGGGTCTGCAAACCATAAGGAGAAGGCAATGGCACCCCACTCCAGTACTCTTCTCTGGAAAATCACATGGATGGAGGAGCCTGGAAGGCTGCAGTCCATGGGGTCGCTGAGGGTCGGACATGACTGAGCGACTTCACTTTCACTTTTCACTTTCATGCATTGGAGAAGGAAATGGCAACCCACTCCAGTGTTCTTGCCTGGAGAATCCCAGGGACGGGGGAGCCTGGTGGGCTGCCGTCTATGGGGTCGCACAGAGTTGGACACGACTGAAATGATTCAGCAGCAGCAGCAGCAGCAGCAAACCATCACCTGCAGGTCTATCTGGCCTGTCATTTGTTCTTGTGTGACCCCTGAGCCAAGAATGGTTTTGACATTTTTAAATGATTGAAAGAATAATTAAGAGAATATTATTTCATGATGCGACCTTTATAGGAAATTCAAATTTCAGTGTTCACAAATAAGTGTTGAATTGTGTCATTTTAAAAATTGTGGAAATTTTCTCTCCTTAAATGCCTTCATTGTATCCTTGATTATTCTCTTGGTCCTCCAGTCCTAAAACAGTTTATCTGACATTTACAGAAGTCTGACAAGTAGTCATGTATGGGTGTGAGTGTTGGACCATAAAAAAGGTTGAGGGCTGAAGAATTGATACTTTCAAACTGTGGTGCTTGAGAAGACTCTTGAGAGCCCCTTAGACTGCAAGGAGATCAAACCAGTCAATCCTAAAGGCAATCAACCCTGAATATTCATTGGCAGGACTGACACTGAAACTGAAGCTCCAATCCTTTGGCCACATGATGTGAAGAGCCAACTCACTGGAAAAGACCCTGATGCTGGGAAAGATTGAAGGCAGGAGGAGAAGAGGATGACAGAGGATGAGATGGTTGGATGGCATCACTGACTCAGTGGACATGAGTTTGAGCAAACTCCAGGAGATAGTGAAGGACAGGGAAGCCTGGCGTGCTGTGGTCCATGGGGCCGCAAAGAGTTGAACATGGCCATGATTGAGCGGCTGAACAGCAACAACAGCCGACAAGCACTACAATGAACGGGTAACTGTCCTGCTCCTCCTTGGCCACCATGAACTGCCACCGTGCCGCTGCTATAGCTGTTAGATCCAAGCTGCCACACTCTGGCCTGGTCAAGCCTCTGGACAGCCCAACGCCAGGAGATGGAAAAGGAGCCCATTTGGGACTCTCATAAGACACCTTGAAGTGAGGGATCCAAGAGGACTTGGCTGGAGGAGGAATGCAATCTTCACTGATGGTAGTTTTCTTTTGCAGGATTTGCCCCATGAAAGAGGTCATTGTCCCTCTTAGGAAGTTCTGGGGGAGGTTAAAGGTTCAGATGCCATTAATAAGTCTCCAGTGGCAAGGATGAAGTCCGCTCTTTCTGGCCAGACCTGAGACGTCCTCCTGGCTCCACAGCTCTTGTTCCTGGGCCATAGAGCCCCCTGGTGCCACTTCCCGCTATGCCAGCCCTGCATCTGCCATTCCAGGCCCACCTTCTTCACAACACACCACCCCGAAGCCGAAGACACCCTTCACACTCATCTTTTTTTTTTTACGAAGTATAGGTGATTTATAACATTGTGTTCGTTTCAGGTGTAATTCTCATCTGATCCTGTCTCATGGGCCCATTTCACAGATGGAAAAACTGAGTCAAGTTCACTAGATGGCAGCAAGAAGGGAGGAAACAGCAGAAACTTGGAGACAACAGGACTGGCTTCCAGTTTCAGCTCCAATTCAGGTGCTCTGGGCAAATCCCACCTGTGTGTGAGACTCTCCTTTAATACCTACAAAATCTGCCTTCTCTGCACCTCTCCAGTCCCCCCACACATCTACCTGCCCTAGCTCCTCCATCTGTAAAATGGGCCTGTGAAATAAACACTGTGAAGTTTAATTTAGAAAAGCCACATTAAAGCATGAAACAGTAGCTCAGGAGAGAACCAAGGCTGCCCAGACCTCAACCCCCAGAGACTGTACCCCCATGAACAGAGCAGCGCGTCCCCAGGCCAACCTGCCTGATGCCAGTTTGACAACTCTGGTGGCTGAGCCTTTCAGCTGAGATGCAGCTCTGAAGAGGGGATGAAGCACCTCGGCTGATGGAAGGCCCCTGCGCAGCTCCTGTCCCCTCCGGTATTAATTGGTTCGTATCTGGAACAGATGGGGTGGTAGGTCTTTTTCTCCCCCTGTTTTTCAAAGAGCTTTGGTCCAGGAGATAACCGTGTAATTAAGCAAGTAGAAAAGCAAAACAATCCTCTTAGACAGACCTCACCATCTTCCATCCCTTGTAAATCTATTAATGAACTGTAATTGCAAAGATTAAACCCTTCCTGAAACCCAGTAACCAGTTCACCATGTAAGGAAAGACTCCCAATGTCATCCAAGACCTAAAGAGGGAAAGAAAATAATGTTAATTAGCTGAGCTCTGTTTATCTACACGAAAGTAAAAGAAATATATATTGGTTGCATAGCAATGTGACATTTGCCAATAGACTCTGGCTGCCCGGGGGAGATGCTGGTTTTCCTTATTTCTGGGGCTTGCTTATAACCTTCTGTTAATCAAACCGAAAGCTGAAAGAGATTTGGAAGTTGAGTCTCCTAAGGACTGGAAGCAGATGTGGGGAGAATTGAGATGAGTTAACTGCAGGAGTTTGAGCTGGGGACGAATCCAGAGATGACGCCTGCTGCCTTCCTCAGGGCCTAAAGAGGTCGAACTGATTCCCCCGGGGCAGGGAAAAAGCAGGGAGGAGGGAGTTGCATACAGCAGGTGTCAGGGAGAGAGCACCAAGTGAGCTGGTGACTACCACACTCACTGCGGGTGGAGGACTGACCAGGGAAGGCTATCTCCACTCTTCCCACCAACTCTGACCCTATCCAGACACCACACACACAGTGCCGCCCACCCCATATCGATTTCCTTGGCAACAGCAGCTCAGGCTTCTCACTCCTCATGTTCTTGAAGAAATCACTCCCGTGTCCAGGTTCAGGAGTGGACAGAGCCCCAGACCTGTATCTCCCAGCACAGTGATGGATTCAGAGATGGGTACAGTCAGGGATGCTGATTCTTTAGCAAGCGATTTAATGAGAGTGTCTCAAGAGAAACCTGGAAGAAATGGGCATCTGAGTGGTTTCCAGTTTTTGACTAATATGAATCAAGCTGCCAAACACATCCTTATAATAGATTTTTGAGGACATATGTTTTTACTTCTCTAGGGAAAACAGCCAAAGTGGAACCATTAAGTCATGGATTAGGTATGTGTTAAACTTTATGAGAAGCTGTCAAATTGCTTTCCAAAGCTAACAGCCCACATTCCCACCAGCAGTGGATGAGGGTCCCCACGACCTTGCTAGCACTTAGTAATTTTAGCCATTTCAATAGAGTAGTGTATCTTTTGTGGTTTTTATTTCACATTTGCCTGAAAACTAGTAACATCTTCCATCTTCTCCCGTACTTATTGGTTACCACAAATTGATTGTGAAGTGTCCATTGGAGCATTTTGACCATTTTTTATTGCAATTTTCATAGGGAAGTCTTATACATTTTTTTTTAAATTTTTACTTTATAATACTGTATTGGTTTTGCCATACATCAAGATGAATCCACCAAGGGTGTACACGTGTTCCCAATCCTGAACCCCCCCCACCTCCCTCCCCATACCATCTTTCAATTGAATCTCTGTATTTATTTTGGGGTTTTGCTATAATAGTAAGTAGCATTTTTCTTTCACTCACCAATTTTGGGTTGCTAGTACACAGAAATACAACTGATGCGTTTATAGCAGACTTGTATATCCCTCAGTTGGCACACGAGCCTGCAGTAAACAAGCATTTATTTGAGCTCTCTGAGCCTACAAAGGGTTGATAGTGCAGAAGATGGCAGAGATAGAGGGAAAACTAAGCCTTCCTGCCAGGCTATCCTCAGAGCGTTTGCGTTACATAGCACTTAATACATGTCAGACACTACATTAAATGTGTGTGTATAAACATGTACACGCATATATTCAATCCTTAGAAACACCCCATGAGGCAGGAGCTGTCATTACTCATTCCATTTTACTGGGAGAAACTGAAGCTGGGAGAGTTTATGTAACTCCATAAAGGTCACCCAGCCAGTAAATTTAGAGCCAGGTTCAAATCCAGCAGGCCTGACTGACCTCCTAGCCTGTGCTCCCTCCCAGCCCTGATGCTGTCTCCAGCATGTCCTTGAAGATGACCTTGAAGGTTGATTGATTGGTGCCTGCAAAGGCTGAGCACGGCACCCAGTGAGAACTCAGGAAACACTGGCTGAGGGTCAGGCACTGCCCTGCACAGTGGGGAGACTGCGGTAACTGAGCCAGGCAGAGCCCTGAGGGGTTGCCAGTCTCATGTGGTGGATGAAGGAGCGCACAGTCACTTACAGCCCGAGAAGGGCCGACTGGAGAGGCTCGGGGCCCTGGGAACAGGAGGGACAGTGGAGAAGAGGAGGCAGCAAGTGCAAAGGCCCAGGGGTGAGGAGGGCAGGCCTGGCTCAGGGCCCAGAGAGGAGTAGGGAAGCCACTGCTCAGGAGCTAGGCAGGGAGGCAGGGAGGGTTCTAGGAGGGTAATTTGGGGGAAGTGCCGGGGCCAGATTGAGGAGGACCAGCTTGGCATCATGGGGAGGCCAGCGTGAGGCAGCCAGGATGGGAGCTGGGCTCAGAGTCAGCTCTCGACCCCTGTATTCCATGAGCTCAGGGTCTTCCCCTATAAGAGCTCCAGGGATGTGGGTGCTACTCTTCTCTGCAATCTTCTCATACCCTTCACTCTGGGGCAATCCTGTAGACAGACCCCAGAGCTGCCAGGCTGTGGGGGTGTCAGGCACCCCCTCCCTCCCCCATGCATCTCCTCTCCCATTTTATCCCCCGCCCTCTGAGGCTGTTCCAGTTCATTAAATGATGAAGCAGCCTCATTTTGGAAGCTTCCAGCTCACTAATGGGTGAGGAGGGATGAGTGAGGGATGACTCTCAGGAAAGATCCCCTGGCTAGGATCCTCTGGCTAGGCGCTGGAAAGATTTCCTGAAGTGCCCTCCTGGTGGGGGGTGGGAGTTGGGTACAGGGAGGAGTGTTCAGGGAGCAGTTCTGAGACCCTCATCCGTGCCATCAGGAGGCCTGGTGAGTCTGCATCCTAGCCGCCAGGAAAGGTAAAGCTCGCGAGGCTTCCCCACTGGGTCCCTGTGGTCCTTCAAGGTAGGACCGCTACACGCAGGATCACCTCTGGGGGCCCAGGGCGGTGGGAGCAGAAGATGGTGGCCTGGCCCGGTTCCTTCCTGGTCCCACATATCCATCTTATCAAAGGCTCCTTCCCCTGGTGGGAGGTGGACATAGACGTGGCCTTGGCTGGGGCCTAGAGCAGGCGTGTGGATGGGGTCCATTGTGGTTGGACCATGGGGTGATGGAGGCCAGATGCTGCTCTGGGTTCTGTCTGACTCTCCCTTTCCCATCGAGGGAGAAAGGAGTTGAGAAATATAAAACCTGAGCAGAATGGCTAGTGGAGGGGGCTATCCCTGATCCTAGCCCCAGGCCAAGAATATGCTCAGTGAACTTGCTCCCCCATCCTCGAGATGCTCAACAGGTGCCCAATTCAGCCTCCTCTTACCTCCCAGGAGGTGAAGATGGTGAAACAGGTGATGTCCCCTCCTTCTCCCACCCACTGGACAATGGGGAAGGCTGGAAGGGCAGGGAGGAGAGGGAAGCTATTCCTGGAAGGGGAACAGTGTAAGCAAAGGCTCAGACATGGGAACTTAGAAGGGGATGGGGACGAGACAGCCTGCATGAAAGACAGGACATGTGCTGGGAACAAAGGACAGACGACTGTGTGCAAGGGAGGATGGCTCGTCCTGTAGAGCTCAGATGGCGGGGACTCCATCCTGACAGGCAGGTTGGTGGCTCCCACCTCCCCTGACTCTGCTCCCCACTGGGTTTTCTCTAACCACATGCAAGGACAACACACAGAGCCCGGAGGGTGGGAGGTGTCCCCACTGCTCAGAGGACGCTGATCCTGGGCGTCTGGGTGTGGGGAAGGGGGGATGGGAGTGCTTTTCATCCTCATCCTCCTTCTGAGGTCATCCACTGACATCATCTGCAAGGGCTAACTGAGGCTGGTCCCCCTCTGGGTGGCCATGAAGGCTTGGTGGGCTTAAAGGCACAGTGGCTGGGGACAAGAGAGACAGCTTTCTGGTGGCTGAGTGTCTTAGGGATGGGGTTCCAGCTGGCCCCCCATTTCTCCCCTCCCTGAGAGTCAGTTCCAGCCTGGGTGGTGGGCCTGTGGATGAAGCTCAGGATAGGAAGCCAAGACTCTGCTGATGGAGAGGCCCAACTAGAATCCAGATCTGGTGGGTGTGAGCGCCACTGCCCAGGGAAGGGTGCTCAGCAGGGAGGCTGCCCCAGCTGGAAGGATGTTGGCGAGGGATGAGTCTCCTGGCACACTTTGCGCGGGCACCACAAATCCCAGTACAGCCTAGGATCCAGAACTTAGATCCATGGCTTTTCGGAGTTTCATAAACCCAGGACCTGGGATTCGAAGATTCTTACGGTTGAGAACTGCAGAGACTCAGACCCTAGAAAGTGAGAGCTCCCAAGTTTTTCAGGGCATCTAGTCTAACAAATAAGTTATTATATTTTCAAAATATGGGTGAGGGGGTGGTGATGGAAGTACTTTAAACTATTTCCTGGGAGCCCAGTACATAGAGCACTAAAGACTGAGCCTCGGTTTGGAGCTCGGTGGGCTTCTGAGACCCTGCCCCACCTCATTCCCTACCAGGTAGCCCCAGGACACTGTGGTCCAAGCCCCTTAGTTGAGCAATGGAGACCGCTGAGCCCCAGAGCGGGCAGAGACCTGCCCAAGGTCAGCCAGGAGCCAGAGGCAGAATCTGCTCCGCCGTCTCCCCTCCTGGGCTTTGTGTGCACAGCTGCCACCAGGCAACCAGCCAGTTGGCACTCGGACTCAGAGCTGCTGGGAGCAGATAAGCAGGATCCAGGGGAAGGACAGAACCAGCTGAGCCTGAGGCCAGGCCCAGGCAGCAGAGATGCTGGGAGCGTGGCAGCTGGTAGGGGATGGGGTGGGGGCGTGGCATTAGGCTTGGTTTACCCCTGCCCTTCTCTCCACACCCCGTCTCAAAATAAAACACCATAATTTTTTTTTTGAGTAATTTACCTGTGCCAGGAGCTCTCCACACATCACCCATTAGAACAATAGTTACTGAGCACCTACTGTGTACCAGGTACTATTCAGCAATCAGGAGACCACAGAGACTTTCCTTCCAGGATCCTGACCCATGGAGCAGGGCTGTCTCTTTTTGCAGATGAGGAAACTATCTTTAAGTGACTCACCCATGTTACTCAGCTGATAAGTGGCCAGATTGAATCCAGCCAGGCCCAACCGACCGCAAAGCCTGCCGCCCTCACCGCCCAGGACGTGAAGGGCCTCTCAAAGGCAGGCCTGCAGTGGCAAAGCCTGTCTTTCTCTCAGTGGGGCTCCTGGGGGACAATGGGCAGCAGATTTGGCTGTAAGGGAGCACTCAGATGTTGGGGAGTTGCAGCCAGTATCTGGTAGGATTTGGCATCTTAGAAATTTACCTTTAAGGAGACAGGACTGGCCAAGTCGGAGAGAAGGGAGAGGGAGGCTGCCTCCCAACCCAGCAAAGGGCACTGGGGCTCATTTCTTCATACAGAATCCTCGCAAAAACCCTGAACAGAGCTCCTGTGATCACCCCATTTCACTGATGAGGAAACTGAGGCTCAGGGAAGTTAAAGACTTGTCAGAGGTCATAGGAGGTACAGAGCTGGGGTCATAGCCCAGGCCCTCCCGCTCTAACTCCTCGGCCTGTCAGTGCAGCTCTGTTTTCTGCCTCTGGGATCTCTGACCCTGCAAGCCTTCCAGAACATTCTCCTGCACCCGTGGTTGTCCTCTCCTTGCAGAGCAGGCTCAGGTGACCCCAGGCCAGCCCAGAGGATGATGGTCTCTCACCTCCTCCCTGGACCTTCTTCTTCCATCAACGTCACCCACCATCACCCTGACTTTTCCAGCAGCCACCCTCCCGTAAATTCCCGTGGAGCCTCCAGCTTGGTCTTTCCAGGAGTTGCTGACAAGGCAGCTCGCCCTCACCCTCTACTCTGCAGCTAATTTTGAACCTAAATGCAGAACTTTTCCACATGTCCATATTACTTGGCATCAGCTTGACTTCACCCTGAGGTCGGCTGGAGGCCGCAGTGAGCGGTGTCCCTCCTGGCTCTGTCTGCGGCTCTGGTTGGTTGGTGTTTGAAGTTCTTCCGCCAAGTAGAGCAGGAGGCCTGGGCAGGAACAGAGCCCTGTGGCTCATTGCTGCAGACCGCCTCCTAGGCCAGGATCCTCTCGGACAGGTCCTCCTGGGGCTGCATGGTCCAGCCAGCCTGACGGGCTGTCCTCTGTCCGAGGCCCTCTGTCTGTCGTCCCTGTGGTCACTGGTGTCTGACCTGTCCCCCCTCCCTCTGTCTCCTCCCCACCTCTCTCCTTGTCATTATTCCTTTTTTCCCCTCCTCTCCCTTCTTTGTATCCTAATTCTCTTGTCCCTCCTCCGTCTCCCTCTTCACCTCCCTTCCTCCTCCACCTTCTGTCCTATGTTGATGGTCAAGGTCACAGCCACGGAGACCTCTCCTCATCTGCCCCCAAAGGGTCTTTGGCTCTGCCCTGGGCCACAGTGAGGGAGATAGCCAGAGCCTGAAGGTGGGTGGGAGTCGGAGACTTGGGCCTGCTGAGCTGTCTGAGATTGGGAAAGTCACACCCACACTGGTCCCCAGCACGGACACAGAGCCCTCTTTCTGTTGTCCTGGCAGGAGGGGCATCCAGAGGTCATCCTGTCCCTCCCCCTGTCCCCAGCAGCTCTGGAGCCAGGACTGGCTGAGTGGAGTTTGTCTCTCTGGGGGAGTGAGTCCCACACTGTCCTCTTCATCTCCACGATGACCAGTGTCCCTGAGCCTGCATGACCTGGAAGTCCTCTCTCAGGTCTGTCCCCCACCTTCTGTCCTATGTCGATGGTCAAGGTCACAGCCACGGAGACCTCTCCTCATCTGCCCCCAAAGGGTCTTTGGCTCTGCCCTGGGCCACAGTGAGGGAGATAGCCAGAGCCTGAAGGTGGGTGGGAGTCGGAGACTTGGGCCTGCTGAGCTGTCTGAGATTGGGAAAGTCACACCCACACTGGTCCCCAGCACGGACACAGAGCCCTCTTTCTGTTGTCCTGGCAGGAGGGGCATCCAGAGGTCATCCTGTCCCTCCCCCTGTCCCCAGCAGCTCTGGAGCCAGGACTGGCTGAGTGGAGTTTGTCTCTCTGGGGGAGTGAGTCCCACACTGTCCTCTTCATCTCCACGATGACCAGTGTCCCTGAGCCTGCATGACCTGGAAGTCCTCTCTCAGGTCTGCCCCGCGTCCTGCATGCTGCAGGGCTGGGCAGGTGAACGGCTGTCCGGTCTCGAGCCTTCCCTGTGATTGGGTCCTGGCTCTTCTCCAATCTCAGTGCCGTTCCCACGTCCTTTCCCTTTGCCTGTGTTTCAACCCCTTGGACATGGAGCCTTGAGCCCTGCCTCCCCACCCCTGTTCTCCCTCCCAGTTTCCTCCGAGTTTCCTGGGGTTGCAAGCTGCTATGTCCGTTTGTGAAGCTGAGCTGGAAACCTGGGCTGTGCTTCCAGAAGCTCCTCCTCTTGGGAGGATCCGGGGCCTCTCGCCTTCTCCCTCTGCTGCTTCTGGTGGCTGAATAGACTGCTGGGAGCTGACCTGAGGTGGACCCTGCATGGGCTTCTGTTCCAAGTCCTCTGTGTCTGGTGACAGGACCAGGCCTCCGGGGGGAGGTGAGCATGAGGCTACGGAAGGATCAGCTCCTGGCTGTGGAGACCCTCCGGTCATCAGGGACAAGTGAGGATGACCTCACTCTGCTTCCACACTGCTGGAGAAGAAGAATGTTGAGATTGTATGTCTTCCGAGTGGACAAGGAGAAAGGGGGCTGGAGGTGGGGGCATCTGGACCTGCACTGGGGCGGCCCGAGTTCCAGCTGTGGGCGGCCTGGGAGTGGCGATCTGCTCTGATGTGAAAGCAAAGCCAGTGGACTTTATCCCCGTTTTCTGGGTGGGATCCCAGCCCCCACCCCAAGTCCGCCACTGCTCCATCCCTTACTCTCGCAAAGGTGCCCAGGCCAGGGACCCCGTCCAGTTCCTCTTGGGGGTGAGGAGGCAGTTCTCCCAGTCTGATGAGCAAAGGATGTGAACAGAGTCCCCTCAGCATCCAGAGATGCTTCTAGACTGGCTCCTGGCCTCAAGGCCCCCGACTGCTGGGTTCCCCCGTCCACCTCTGGGTGCTGTCCTGCCCAGCTGAGCACCCATGCCTCCCATCAGCTCTCCTCTGAAGCCAATGAACATGACCAAGGCCACGGTCAGCTACTGCCAGGAGAAGACCCACATGATGAGCGCCGTGGACCGGAGCTTCACAGACCAGAGCACCCTGCAGGAGGATGAGCGGCTGGGCCTCTCCTTCATGGACGCCCATGGCTACAGCCCCCGGGGTGAGTGCCTGCCCCTTCCCCGTGGCCCCCAGGCACTCCTGCCCCAGACTCCTGAGCCAACAGCATGGAGCCCCCCCTCAGCGGGTTCTGTAACACTGCGAACCACAGGACTAAGCATCCTGCTGGGTACCAGCACGGGCCCTGGGGATACAGAGAAGGCACAGCTGGTGATCTGTGAACTGGAGGAGCTGCAAAAGACTCAACAAAGGGAAGAGGGATGCAAGATCAAGTGTGACAGTGGTCAAAGAGGAGATGCAAGGTGCTGCCGTGTGAACAGAGAGAGCAGAGTGGGCTCACCGTTTACTGACAGCCCGCTTATGAGAGACGGAGGATCCAGGGGATGAGAGGGACTGCTCTCATGAGCTGCAGCCACGCAGACCTGGGCTGTATCTCACATGCCCTGAGCTGTGTGGCTTGGGGCGAATATTTACCCTCTCTGAGTGTCTGCTTCCGCCTCTGTAAAATGGGGTAGATATCACAGCGCTGCCGAGGAAACCGGCACAGCACATGTAAATCCCTTGGTGCCAAGCCTGCCCCAAAGGACAAGCACAGGCATTATGTAAATATGCTGGGCCCTGAGCTATTTGATAGGAGCTCGTCATATATTACTCCACTAACTCTCTTTGCTTTTATGATGTAATATTTTATTTCTATAAAAATTCTCTATAGCAAATGTGTAAATTATGAAACATAATACTAAACTGCTGTGGTTCAGATCTTGGGAAGTAGGTTTCCAAGAGAGCTGAGCTCTCCCCAGAAACATTCCCCTAAAACATTCCCCTACTGTCTCCCAGAGGTGACCGCTGTCCTGCATTTGGGGTTTAGGCTGTTCAGTTTTGTGGGTTTTTTTTTTTTTTTTGTAGTCTGACCACATATGTCTATACCAGAAGCAAGATGTCTTCTAGTTGTGCCCCCATGGACCTTTATAAAAATGCTCTCGTTAGGTTTGAATTTTTCTGTGCCTTCATTTTTTTGCCCCAGATTGTTTCTGTACATAAATGTGTGGACCTGTGGTTCATTCGTTTTGCTGAGGTATGGTATTTCATCCAGTGTATATATCACAATTTACGTATCCATTCTCTCCATGGATAAGAGTTGTTTCTGCTTCTTGCCTGACTTTTCCAGTTGTCTTGTTGGCCTGTTCTCCTACACAGGCTGCTGTGGACGTCCTTGCATGCATCTTGACACACCTGCACAGTGGACTCTGGGGTGTGTCCTACAGGGGAATTGCTGACTTGTGGAGTGTGTATTTGTTCAACTTCACAAGGCTGCACCAAATTTTTTTCAAAAATGACCGTGGTTGTTTCCACTCCCAGCAGTGATGTGTCAGAGTTTCCATTGCTCTCATCCAGACCCAAATTTGTCAGGCTTCTAAATTTTTGCCAGAAGAGTAGGAGCAAAATGGTGACTCTGTGTTCATAATTTTCACTTCCCTGATTACTAATGAACTAAACATATTTTCAGATGATTATCAGCCTCCAGTTTTCTTCTGTGAAATGCCCATTTGTGTCTTTTATCTAATTTTCTACCCTTTGTTTGCTGCGACCCTAATGATTTTTAGGAGTTCTTTATCCATTTAGGATAATAGCTGCTTATTGATTCCATGCTGCAAACACTTCTCCCCATGTGAGACTTGTCTTTTCATTTACTTGTAGTCTTTGAGTAAACAGAAGGTCTTTCTCACAATTTAGACAAACCTTTCTGATTTCTGTCTTTCCGTATGCACGTTTAGTGCTTTGGTAAAGAAATCCTCTCCTACCCAAGGTCATTAAAAAAGTCTCTGTTTTCTTCTGAAATATTTAAAGCTTTGCATTTCACATTCAAGCCTTTATCCATCTGGAAGTGATTTTTGTAGTGTTCTGAGATGAAGTTTGATTTCCTTTTCCTATATAGATCACCAATTATTGCAGCATAGATCATCCTGGGTCTATGAGGACAATTACATCGTACGTTGACTTTCCGTGTGCATGTGGGTCTGTCGGTGGACACTCTATTTCCAACGTGCTAGTGCTAATCAGTGTGGCTTTATATTGATATATAAAATGCAAGTTGCCTGCTTTGGTTTCTCACATGTTTCTTCATAATTTTTCCCTTATTCTTTTTCTTATGAAATTGTATAATCAGCTTGTCAAGTTCCTTGAAATATGCCTTGGAATTTTGATTAGAATTTTATTAAATCTGTGAAACTATTTAAGAAGAACTGTTGTCTCTAGAACATTAAGTCTTCTCATTTATGGATAGATATATCTCTTTACAGTTAGGTCTTGAACACCTTTCAATAATTTTCTCCAGAAATATTTTGAACTGTTAATTGTAATACACAGTCTTGCTTCTTTTATATTTTCAATTGTTATTGTAATTGGTGTCTTTTTTTTGTAATTGGTATCTTTTAAACTAGGATTCCTAAGTATTGCTGGTAAACAGAAATATAAGTGATGTTTCTGTGTTCACTTTATATCTCTACACTTTTTTGAGTCTCTTACTAATTTTGATCATTTGTCTGCAGATTTGTTTGGATTTACTCTGAGTAGAGTCAAAGCATCTTCGTTTGTTTCTTTTTCACTTATTCATTAGCCTTTCATTTCAAGTTCTCGTCTTATTGTACTGGCTCTGGTCAAGAGACTGGAACCTCCAGTATAATACTGAGTGAAAGAGGTGATAGGAACCATCTAGTCTGTTTTCCTCATTTTAAAGAAAATTCTACATTTCAACATATGCTGTAGGCTTTTGATAGAAACATTTTATCAGATTTTAAAAAGCTCTCTTCTATTTCTACTTAGCTAAGAATTATTTTGTTGATGGGTGTTAAATTTCCCAGAGGCTTATATTATTGATCTGTCATATGATAAAAATCAGGCTTACCCGGTGTCTCAGTGGTAAAGAACCTGCCTGTAATGCAGGAGACATGGGTTCGATCCCAGGGTTGGGAAGATCCCCTGGTAAAGGAAATGTCAACCTACTCCAGTATTCTTGCCCGGGAAATCCCATGGACAAAAGAGCTTGGTGGGATATAGTCCATGAGGCCACGAAAAAGTCAGACATGACTTAGCAACTAAATGACAACAATAATGATATAAATAATTCACAGGTTTTTCTAATGTTAATTGATACTTATAATCCTGGAATAACTCAACTCAGTTATAATGTGTTGTTATGTTTTCAGTAGCTTAGTATCTGGGCTTCCTTGGTGATTCAGATGGTAAAGAATCTGCCTGCAATGCAGGAGACCAGGGTTCAGTCCCTGGGGTGAAAAGACACCCTGGAGAGAGGAATGGCAACCCACTCCAGTGTTCTTGCCTGGAGAACCCCATGGACAGAGGAGCCTGGCGGTTGCCGCCATGGGGTTGCAAAGAGCTGGACATGACTCAGCAACAAAAACTTTAATAGTGTTCATGACTTTTACAGTTACAATCATGAAAAGTATATGAATTTTAATCTTTCTTATAACACCCTTGTCTGATTTTTTTTATTTAATTAATTAATTTATTTTATTTACAATATTGTATTGGTTTTGCCATACATTGACTTGAATCCGCCCTTGTCTGATTTTTTGAATCAAGAGTATAATATTCTCATAAAATTTATTAGGACCTGTCCCCCTTTTCCCAATTTCTGAAATTTTGGAATGACATAATCTTTGAAAGTTTGGTGGCTGTCATCTGCAAAGCAATCCAGGCCTAGCATTTTTCTTTTTGGAAAGATTTTAAACTTATAAAATAATTTATTTAAATTAACACAAGGTTATGCAGACATTCTGTTTCTTCTTAGTCACTTTCAGTAAGTTATTCTTTTCTAGGAAGATATCCATTTAATCTAAGTTTCAAATGTATCGACACACACTAATTCACTCTATTGTGTTGTTATTTTTTTCACACTCTCATTAAATCTTTCAGTAGCCCTTCACAATGATTATTATCAACCCCTCGTTTTACATGAGGGGGTAAAAAAAAGGCTTGAGGAAAGGGAGTTACTTGTCCAGGCCATATATCCAAAGAGTGACAGAGTCAGGTTTAGAACTCGGTATCTGTAAGTTGCAAACACAAACCATTCCTGCTAAGATCTGGACAGATAAATGGGAAGGAAAGCTATTACAGCTGAAAAATAGCTGCTCCAAGCATGAACGTGGGCAAATGAGAAAGACGTGGAGAGACCTGGCTGGGCTGGAGACTGGGCTGTATTCTCCGGTGAGTGAGAAGGAGCCTAGGGGAGGAGAGGGGCAAGGGGCAGCCTCGCTGTAAATCTTGGTGGGGTGTACGTAGGAGACACAGGCTTTGCCTCCAGGAGCTCCATCATCTCGTTGGAGAGACACAGCTGTCTTCGGGGAGGCGAGACCAGGTTTGTTGCCACGTGGGTGGTATGAACGATTAACGCCATCAGAGTTCTAAGAAGGGATACAGGATTGTAAGGAAAGACTTTCCCAGTGAATTAGGATTTGAGCTGAGATCAGCAGGATCTGACTCACAATGACAGGTAAAGGCACTGTGTGTAGGCAGGATCCAGAGCACGGGAAATGATGGCAGCTGAGAGACCCAGGGATTTAGGAGACTGGAACGAGCCTCAACATCTGTATCTCCTTCCTCTACTTGCCACCCCCTGCCCAGGCTCGGTCGCTACCTTCCTCCCTCCCAGCAGTAGAAGCAAGGCTGACATCTGCCCTGGCACAGGGCTCCATGCCCAGAAGGGCCTCATGCTTGGTTTACTGCCCTATTATCATTGTTTTGAAATGCTTCATAATTTTATCTTAGAACTTACATTTTGTAAGAAAAGTTCACAAAGACAATGGAGGACATGAGTGAGCTGGGGAGATCCACGCTCATACATGTGCCACTGACCCTTCCTTGTTTGCACAAAGTATCCACAATGCCCCCTGAACACAGAATTCCAGGGGACCTGCAATGTGTGAGTGGGCATTCAGCAACACGCAAGGTGAGTACAAGGTGCCTCTTCATACCCGCTAAGATGGCTATTATTTTAAAAATTAATTTTAAAAACCAGAATAAAAGAAGTGTTGATGAGGATATGGAGAAATTGGAACCCTTGCACATTACTGCTGTAACAGTAAAATGGTGCAGCCACTGTGGAAAACAGTATGGCAGTTCCTAAAACAAATTAAAATGGAATTACCACGTGATCCAGCAAGTTCACTTCTGAGTTCACTCAGAAGAATAAAAAGTGGGGACTTGAACAGATGTTTGTACAGCATACCTTGCTTTATTGCACTTCACAGATATTGCATTTTTCACCACCCTGTGTCTAGCAAGTCTATTGGCATCATTTTTCCAACAGCATTTGCTCACTTTATGTATCTGTGTCACATTTTGGTAATTCTCATGATATTTCAAGATACTTCATTATTACTATGCTTGCGATGGTGACTGTGATCAGTGATCTTTGATGTTATTATTACAAATCCCTAAAGGCTCAGATGATGGTTAGCATATTTTAGCAATGAAGTATTTTTTTTAATTTAAATTTTACTTATTTTAATTGGAGGCTAATTACTTTACAATACTGTATTAGTTTTTCCATACATCACATGAATCCACCACAGGTGTACACATGTTCCCCATCCTGAACCCCCCTCCCACCTTTCTCCCCATACCATCCCTCTGGATCATCCCAGTGCACCAGCCCCAAGCATCCTGTATTCTGAAGCATTTTTTAATTAAGGTATGTATATATTTTTAGATATAATGCCATTGCATGTTTAACAGAGTACAGTATAGCATAAATATAACTTTTATATGAACTGGGAAACCAAAACGTTTATGTGACACACTTTATTATGATCACATTTTATTGCAGTGGTCTGGAACTGATCCTGCAATATTTCCAAGGTATGCTTGTATATCCATGTTCATAGCAGCGTTATTCACAATAACCAAAGAGTGGGAGCAACCCAAAGGTCCATCAACAGAAGAATGAATGAACAGAACATGATATATAACATGCTGGAATATTATTCAGACTTTAAAAGAAAGGAAATTCTGACACATGCTACATTACAGATCAACCTCAGACATTATGCCGAGTGAAATAAGCTGATCACAAACAGACAAACATTGTATGACCCCACTTCTATGAGGGTCCTGGAAGAATCAAACACGTAGAGAAGGAGAGTGGAATGGTAGTTCTATGCTTGTATATCCATGTTCATAGCAGCGTTATTCACAATAACCAAAGAGTGGGAGCAACCCAAAGGTCCATCAACAGAAGAATGAATGAACAGAACATGATATATAACATGCTGGAATATTATTCAGACTTTAAAAGAAAGGAAATTCTGACACATGCTACATTACAGATCAACCTCAGACATTATGCCGAGTGAAATAAGCTGATCACAAACAGACAAACATTGTATGACCCCACTTCTATGAGGGTCCTGGAAGAATCAAACACGTAGAGAAGGAGAGTGGAATGGTAGTTCCCAAGGGCTAAGGAGAGGGGAGAACTGGGAGTTATTGTTTAATGGGTATTGGAGTTTCAGCTTGAAAATTGAAAGTTCTAAAGATGGATGGTGGTGATGGACCACAACAAATGTGACTGTATTTAATGTCAATGAAATGTACATTTCAAAATGGTTGGAAGGGTAAATGTTATGTATATTTTACCACAATTCTTAACATCAGTACAAGGTACGCATGTTACATCTGTGACTAAGTGGGGGCACTGGTAGCTCCAAGAAAACCACGCTTTCCTTTAGGATTCACTAGAGAGACAGAACCAGTAGGCTATATAGATCTACAAAAGAAGATATACTGCAAGAACTGGTCCCACAATACTGGAGACTAGCAGTGCCATGATATGTTGTCTGCAGGCTGGAAAGCGGGTAGTATAATTTAAGCGCAGTCCAAAGGCCTAAGAACAGTAATGGGAAGAAGTGGGAACACACCATACGTCCTGAAGTCCCAGTCCTGAGAACTAGGAGCTCCTATGTCCAAGGGCAGGAGAAGATGGACATCCTAGCTCAAGAAGAGTGAGAGAATTTGCACTTCCCCCACCTTCTTGTTTGAGCCCTCAGTGGATTGGATGATGCCCACTCACAATGGTGAGGGTGGCTCTTCCCTACTCAGTGACCGATTTAAATGCTAATCTCTTTCAGAAACCCTCTCACAGACATATCCAGAAGTAATGCTCTACCAGCTAGCTGGGCATTCCTTAGCCCAGTCAGGTTGACACATAAAATTAACCGGCACACAGTGGAACCAGAACTTGATTCAATTGCAGAAAGAAGGTCATAGCCTTGTAAGAAACACGAATGACCAAGAAATCCTAGCACGTCCTTTTTCACTTGTTACTTCCTTGCATTAGACAACAACTGATGCTGAAAATGATGATGCAGAAGCAAAGGGAAAGTGGGGAGTTTATGATCCCTTTACCTTGCAGCCCTTCTTTCTCATCGATAAGCTGAATGCAGAGAGCATTGGTAGAATGTGTGAGTAATAAATGAAAAAAGCACAGCTCAATTAGTTTTGGATAGCGCTTCCACCATTCTAGTAAGAATGAAATACATGTTTATGGTGACTACAAAATACAAACTGTGTAATTTCAAACTCTGTAAAACTGCTGAGTTAGATGTTCCTTCAGTTCAGCTCAGTCTCTCAGCCATGTCCAATTCTCTGCAGTCTGCAGCACATCAGGCTCCCCTGTCCATCACAACTCCCAGAGCTTGCTCAAACTCATGTCCAACAAGTCAGTGATGCCATCCAACCATCTGATCCTCTGTCGTCCCCTTCTCCTCCCACCTTCAGTCTTCCCAGCATCAGGGTCTTTTCCAATAAATCAGTTCTTTGCATCAGGTGGCCAAAATATTGAAGCTTCAGCATCATTCCTTCCAATAAATATTCAGGACTGATCTCCTTTAGGATGGACTGGTGGATCTCCTTGTAGTCCAAGGGACTCTCAAGAGTCTTCTCCAACACCACAGTTCAAAAGCATCTGTGCTTCAGCACTCAGCTTTCTTTACAGTCCAACTCTCACATCCATACATGATTATTGGAAAAAGTGTAGCTCTGCCTAGACAGACCTTTGTTGGCAAAGGAATGTCTCTGCTTTGTAATATGCTGTCTAGGCTGGTCATAGTTTTTCTTCCAAGAAGCAAGCATCTTTTAATTTCATGGCTGCAGTTACCATCCACAATGATTTTAGAACCCCCCAAAATAAAATCTGTCACTGTTTCCATTGTTTCCCCATCTATTTGCCAGGAAGCTTTGGAACCAGATGCCATGATCTTAGTTTTCTGAATGTTGAGCTTTAAGCCAACTTTTTCACTCTTCTCTTTCATTTTCATCAAGAGGCTCTTTAGTTCTTCTTTGTTTTTTTTTTTTTTTTTTGCCATGAAGGTGGTGTCATCTGTGTATCTGAGGTTATTGATATTTCTCCCGGCAATCTTGAGTCCAGCTTGTGCTTCTTCCAGCCCAGCGTTTCTCATGATGTACTCTGCATAGAAGTTAAATAAGCAGGGTGACAATATACAGCCTTGATGTACTCCTTTCCCGATTTGGAACCAGTCTGTTGTTCCATGTTCAGTTTAACTGTTGCTTCTTGACCTGCATATGGATTTCTCAGGAGGCAGGTTAGGTGGTCTGGTATTCCCATCTCTTTCAGAATTTTCCAGTTTGTTGTGATCCACATAGTCAAAGGCTTTGGCATAGTCAATAAAGCAGAGGTAGATGTTTTCTGGAACTCTCTTATATAGGTGTTTCCATATTTGCATTAAATTAGCTTTATACAATATAAAGGTGAATAGTAACATTTATGTTAATAATGAAATATCTTAATTTTTTCTTTACTTAGTATGATACTATATATGAAATAAAATACCATGATGAGGCCAAACTTATTCTAATATCAAATGCAGATAAAGACAATACAAAAAAGGAAAAGTATGCTAATATCTCTCATGAATATAACCACAAAATCTTCATAAAATATCAGAAATCAAATCCAACAATGTATAAAATGAATTATGCATCATAGACATTTTTCCAAAGACATACAGATGGCCATCAGACACATGAAAAAAATGCTCAACATCACTATTCAACAGGAAAATGCAAATCAAAACCACAATGAGATATTACCTTACATCTGTCAGAAGGTAATCCTCAAAAAGAGAATAAATAAGAAATGTTGGAGAGAGTATGGAGAAAAAGGAATCCTCAGGCACTGTTTATGGGAATGTAAATTGAGTAACCACTATGGAGAACAGTATGGAGTTTCCTCCATAAAACTAAAAATAGAATTACTATACAATCGAGCCCTTATACTTCTGGGTGTTTTTCTAAAGAAAACAGAGGCACTAATTTGAAAAAATATATGCACCCTATTATAATATTATTACACTACAGGTTAAGAAGTATATTATCTGAAGGTGGCACCCCACTCCAGTATTCTTGCCTGGAAAATCCCACAGATGGAGGAGCCTGGTGGGCTGCAGTCCATGGGGTCCTGAAGAGTCGAAGATGACTGAGCGACTTCACTTTCACTTTTCATTTTCACGAATTGGAGAAGGAAATGGCAACCCACTCCAGTGTTCTTGCCTGGAAAATCCAGGGACAGGGGAGCCTAGGGGGCTGCCATCTACGAGGTCGCACAGAGTCAGACACGACTGAAGTGACTTAGCAGCAGTAGCAGACTCTGATAAGCTAATGATGAGTATTGTAAATGCTAGAGCAGCCACTATAAAAATAAGAGGTATTTCTAATAATCAACTTGCACAAAAAAAGGGAGGAAACGAGAAACAACAAAAAACAAGTATAACAAAAACAAAACAAAAAGCAAGATGGTAAGTTTAAATTTAACCATTTAAATAATTCCACCAAATGTAAATACTCTAATTCCAGAAAAGGCAAAATTAGGGAAATAGAAAATGGATTAACAGTTGTCAGGGGAAAGGGAAAGAGGTTGGCTACTAAAAATAAAACATAAGGGAAATTTTTAGAGTGATAAATGGTTCTATGTATTGATTATGGTGGTGGTTGTTTCACAGCTATATGCATTTGTCAAAATCGTAAAACTAAAACAAAAAGGCAAAATTTTGTGTATATAAACTATGCCTCAATAAATCTGTTTTTCAAAGTTCTAATCATTCCAGTACCTTAAATAAAAGAAAAAGATTTTCTCATTGTTAAGAAAAGTTAAAGGCCTAAGTAAATTAAGAGATCTATCATGTTCCTGAGTGGGGAGACTCAGCATTATTAAGATGATAATCCTCCCAGAATATATCTACATGGTCAATTCAGTACCAATCAAAATCCCAGGAGGATCTCTGATGAAATCAACAAACTGGTTCTGAAATTCATATGAAAAGCAAAAGACACAAAAGAGCCAAAACCATTTTGAAACAGAAGAATAAAGTTGGATTATCACTACTTGATTTTAAGACTTACTCTAAAGTTACAGCAAGTGATAATAGTAGGGCATTGGTGCAATAGACATAGAGCTCAACAGAGCAGAATAGGATTCAGAAACAGATCCACACACACACGGCCAAATGATTTTTTTTTTAATGATGTTTTATTGTCTGCTGGAAAAAAAGAAGCATTTGTGAAACTAAGTTTGTCAGACTGTTTAGTGATAGTACAACTGATTTTTTGACAAAAATGACATTGTAATTCAAAGAGAAAGAATATTCTTTTCAGCAAATGGTGCTGAAGCAATTGGATTACCATGTGATATAAAAAAGAAATCTAAATCCATCCCACTCCTTTCACCACACACACAAAAATTAACTCTAAATAAATAAACTCTAAATATATGAGTTAACAATCGTAAAATATCTAGGAGAAATCTTTGTGACCTAGAGTCAGGTAAATATTTCTTAGGATAAAATCATACAAACCTTAAAAGGAAAAAAAAATTGGACATCATCACAATTTTTAAATATTGGTTATTTGAAAGACATACTCAAAGAAGTGGAAGCCACAGACTAGGAGATCTTGTTTAGTTGCTAAGTTGTGCAGGGTTCTGCGACCTCATGGACTATAGCCCCCCACCCTCCACTCGAGGCTTCTCTGTTCAGGAGATTGCCCAAGCAAGAATACTGCAGTGGGTTGCCATTTTCTTTTCCAAAGGGTCTTCCTGACCCAAGGATCGAACCCAGGTCTCTTGCTTGGCAGGTGGAATCTTTGCCACTGTGCCACCTGGGAGCACACAGACTAGGAGAGGCTATTTCCAGATCAAGTATCTGATAAAATACATAAAATTATTGCATATTATATAAAAACTGACATATAAAATTCCTTCTACTCAATAATTAGAAAATAAACAACAATTAGCAATGGACAAAAGTTTTGAATAGACACATTGCCGAAAAAGATATACAAATGTCAGATAAGCACCTGAAAAATCCTTAATATTATTAGTCATTGGGGAAATGCAAATTATAACCACAATGAGACAGCATTACATACACACTAGAATGGCCAAAATGAAGGAGACTACAATACCAAGGAGAAGATGCCGGGCCACCAGAAATCCCATACGTTGCTAATAGATGTGCAAAATGGGACAGTTGCTTTGAAAACCAGTGTGGCCATTTCTTATATAGATAAGCACACATTTTCCATGCAACCCAGTAATTCTGCTCCTAGGCATTACCAAGGGAAAAAAAATGTATCTACACACAGACTTGTATGTGAATTTCATAACAGCTCTATTCATAGCAGTCATAGACTGACAAACGAATAAACAAAACATGGTATAACCATACAACAGAATGCCAGCCAGCAATAAAAAAGAATCAGCTGTGCTGGTACTCAGAACTCACAGACAAATCTCTAAAGCATCATGCCAAGTGCGAAAGACCAGACACAAAAGGCTATGTACGTTTATATGTTATTCTGGAGAAAGAAAGCTATAGAGACAGAAATCAGGCCAGTGATTTCCTAGGGCTGAAGATGAGAGGAGAAGATATACTTCAAAGGGAGATGAAGGACTTTCATAGGATGATGGAAATATTCTATATCTTGATTGAGGTGGTGGCTATAGGACTGTATATATTTGGCAGATTTCATTAAACCATGTAGTTTAAAAGGGTGATTTTTACTTTATGCAAATTATACTTCAGTAAAACTGATTGCCCCTAAAATAATTTGGTTGAAAGAACTTTCAATTCTATTAGGAAATTATTCTATTTATTTCTGACCAAACCTGCCCCCATCTGGCTGACCTCCAAGCCTCCCTTGACAGCTCACGCCTGCATCACAGACATGGGCCAGGCAAGAGTGTGGGGAGGGTGTGGTCAGATCTGTCCCCAGGTAGGAAACCTCTGAGTGTGCAGGTCGTCCTGGTGGTGCTGAGTGTGCCCTGGGCTGTACCCGAGGTGAGTTGGACAGGGTGATGGGGCCGTGACCTCTGCAGAGAAGTTGCAGGAAACTGGAAAGTGGGGGGAGGTGCATGTAGAGCACGTGTCCCACCCGGTCAAGGTAGCCTTACTGCTCGGGAAGCTAATCCTTGTCCCAGCTCCGCAGAGTTCAGTGTCTGGGCCCAGGCCTGGGGGTGCTTGGGCTAGTCAACACCAGCTGCACCCAGAGCCACCACCTGTCAGCCAGGAAAGTGGGCACCCTGGGGCTCCATGCACACGGGCGCACCTGGGCACGTCCCTGGTGTCTCCTCTGCTGGCTGACGTCCCCTCCCAGGCCGCCCCATCAGGGACGTGTTCCCAGTGGGACCCTCACTGGGAAGAGGGTGGGGGTGGGCGACTGACAGTGATGGAGCCCTTGGCAGGGCCGGCAAGTTGGCCCTATACAGCGACACTCCCAGCAGGCCCCGGACAGGGAGACGACGACACAGAGCAGGAGGGGGGCTCAGAGAGCGTGAGCGGTCTGCCTCTGTCACGCAGCTAGAGGTGGCACCCTGGGGCTCCATGCACACGGGCGCACCTGGGCACGTCCCTGCTGCCTCCTCCGCTGGCTGACGTCCCCTCCCAGGCCGCCCCATCAGGGACGTGTTCCCAGTGGGACCCTCACTGGGAAGAGGGTGGGGGTGGGCGACTGACAGTGATGGAGCCCTTGGCAGGGCCGGCAAGTTGGCCCTATACAGCGACACTCCCAGCAGGCCCCGGACAGGGAGACGACGACACAGAGCAGGAGGGGGGCTCAGAGAGCGTGAGCGGTCTGCCTCTGTCACGCAGCTAGAGGCGGCAGAGCCAGGATTCAAACCCAGGTCTACTCTTACCCACTGCTCCACACAGCCACGTGACCACTAGGCCACCCAGACCTCGCCAGTGACATCGCTTATTTTGCAGACGGTGAGTTTGCCAGCATATCTGCATGTACGGTCTCCTTCATTGCCCATGGCGTCGTCTGGGGTAGGGACGAGGGGTGTTATTTCCACTGGACAGGTGAGGAGACAGAGCCTCAAAGAGGGGAGGGGATTCACCCTAAGTCTCACGTGCGTGCTAAGCCTCAGTCGTGTCTGACTCTTTGAGACCCTATGAGCTGTAGCCTGCCAATCTCTGTCCATAGGGATTCTCCAGGCAAGAATCCACTGAAGTGGAGTGCCGTATTCTCCAGGGCAGGGAGGAGGGCTTCTCTCAAAGCCCAGTCCGTAAATCATACGCCTGCAATGCAGGAGACCCGGGTTTGATTCCTGGGTCGGGAAGATCCTCTGGAGAAGGAAATGGCAACCCACTCCAGTATTCTTGCCTGGAGAATCCCAAGGACAGAGGGGCCTGACAGGCTATGGGGTCCATGGGGTTGCAAGAGTCGGACTGACTCAGTGACCAAAACCACCACCACCTCCAGGGGACCTTTCTGATCCAGGGACCAAACCTGCGTCTCTTACATCTCCTGCATTTGCAGGCGGGTTCTTTACCACTAGCATCACCCGGAAAGCCCTGTAAATGGCAGAGCTGGGATTTGGCCCAGGTCCCAGGTCTGTGTAACACCAGTGACAGAGGTTGGGACAATGGGGGCTCATCTCAGCCCTGCCACTCCCTGCTCTAATGAATTAAGGCCACAAAAGATAAAATTGGACATGAAACTAGATAATAAGGTTAACTTAAATATGAATAAAATCTCTAATAATTAAAAAAAAAACCAGCTCCTGACATTGATGTTGCCACTTCCCACCAGCCCACGACCCTGGCGAGTCCTCTCCAATGGGCACTCTTCAGCTCTAGGACAATGTCTACTGAATGTCAGCCACAGTTCCTACTGCCTGAGAAACTGCATTCCTAGGCCGGAGGGAGGAGGAGGACCCTTAGCATTATTACCATTAACTTCACTGAGAAGGCATTTCTTCAGGTTTCAGAGGACAGCATCTTAGAGGAAGAGAAAAGGCTTTGGATGACAGAACCTGGGTGGGAAGAAGATTCCCACAGGCTAGAACCTCCGAGGGAGACTCACAGGGAGGGACTCCATATGTAAATGTGAGTTTAGCATGCAGTGTGAAGTTCTGAACTGAGATGAGAAAAACAAATCAATGGCTCAGGTTCAGAGGACAGAGACTGGTTTTGATGGGTGCTGACAGGGAGCTCAATGTGAACCCATAAAATTGGGTGCTTACTATGTATTAAGTACTCACATGAGCTTTATCCTCCCAATACACTTTCAAGGTTGGTGCCAATAGTATTCAGGGCAAGAGAAAACTGAAGTTCAGAAAGCTAAAAGTCACAGAGCTAGTAAGTAGAGAGCTGAGATTTGAATTTTGATTTATTTGACTCTCCCTGGTGACTCAGATGGTAAACAATCTGCCTGCCATGCGGGAGACCCAGGTTCGATCCCTGGGTCGGAAGATCCTCAGCAGAAGGAAATGGCTACCCACTCCAGTATTTTTGCCTGAAGAATTCCACAGACAGAGAAGCCTGACAAGTACAGTCCGTGGGGTCACAAAGTGTCAGACACGACTGAGCGACTAACACTTTCACGTTATTTGACTCTGAAGCCAACTCTCCTGTGTACCTTACTGCCTTTTAGGACATGTTAATAGAGGTCAGGAGTTTAGAAGAAGGGAGGTGAGAGTCCTGTTTAACTGGGAGACTGGGATCTACATGCCTTTCTGAACTTTGTCAAAGAGCCTCCAGACTAAAAAGGGCATGGAAACAAGGTCACACGAATAAATTAATTCATTTGATAGTTTTCTTAGGTTGCTCTTATGTTCTAGGTTCTCTTGTAGGCACTGGAGATAAAGAGGTGAAGAAGACCAACAAAGTCCTTGTTCTCATGAGTCTATATGCAATTTTTATCCATGAAATATTATATTATATATAATATATTAAAATATATTAAATATTAATATGTGTTAGTCAATCAGTCATATCTGGCTCTATGCGACCCCATATTAAATATGTATCTATAATATACTATGTAATATATGTGTAAGTATGCTTTGTATGTATATAGTATGTATATATACATTTTATGATGTGTGCTCGGTCCTATCCGACTCTTTGTGACCTCACAGTCTGTAGCCCACCAGGCTTCTCTGTCCATGGGGTTTCCAGGCAAGAATGCTGGAGTGGGTTGACATTTTCTCCTCCAGGGGATCTTCCTGACCCAGGGAGTGAACCTGGGTCTCCCGCATTGCAGGCAGATTCTTCACCACTCCGCCACCAATGTATAAATCTCTTTATATGAAAATCTTCAGTAATTTTTGTTAGGTACATGTAAATGAAGTTACTGAGCTATAGGGTGGTTGATATAGAAAATGCCAAACTGTTTTCCAAAGTAGCTATACTATGTAACACTCCCAGAAGCAATGTATGAGAATTCCAGTCACCCTACATCCTCATCAACACTTGGTATTGTCAGATTTTAATTTTAGCTATGACTACTATCTCATGATATTTTTAATTCATATATCCTGGATGACTAATGACATCATATTTAATAAATTTATATATATATATATATATATCTACATACATGGTTGTTGTGGTTATTCTTCAGTTGCTAAGTCCTGTCTGACTCTTTGCCACCCCTCAGAATGCAAACACTAGGTTTTCCTGTCCTTCACCATCTCCCAGTCTGCTCAAATTCATGTCCATTGAGTTAGTGATGTCATCTAACTATCTCATCCTCTGCCGCACTCTTTTCCTTTTGCCTTCAATCTTCCCCAGGATCAAGATCTTTGCCAATGAGTTAGCTCTTTGCATCAGCTGGCCAAAGTATTGGAGCTTCAGCTTCAACATCAGTCCTTCTAATGAATATTCAGGGTTGATTTCCTTCAGGATTGACTGGTATGATCTCCTTACAGTCCAGGAAAATCTCAAGAGTCCTCTCCAGCACCTCAATTCAAAAGCATCAGTTCTTTGCATGCAGCCTTCTTTATGGTCCAACTCTCATATCTGTACATGACTACTGGAAAAAATCATAGCTTTGAATAGATGGACTTTTTGTTGGCAAAGTGATGTTTCTGCTTTTTAATATGCAGAGTCTAAGTTGGTCATAGCTTTTCTTCCAAGGAGCAAGTGTCTTTTAATTTCATGGCTGTAGTCACCATCAACAGTGATTTTGGAGCCCCCCAAAATAAAATCTGTCATTGCTTTCACTTTTTCCCCTTCTATTTGCCATGAAGTGATGGGTCCAAATGCCATGATCTTAGATTTTTGAATGTTGAGTTAGCCAGCCTTTCCACTTTCTTCTTTCTTCCTCATCAAGAAGCTCTTTAGTTCCTTTTCACCTTCTGCCATTAGAGTAGTGTTATCTACATATCTTCTTCAGCAATCAATGCAAAGAAATAGAGGAAAAGAACAGAAGGGGAAAGACTAGAGATCTCTTAATTAGAGATACCAAGGGAACATTTCATGCAAAGATGGGCTCGATAAAGGACAGAAATGGTCTGGACCTAACAGAAGCAGAAGATATTAAGAAGAGGTGGCAGGAATACACGGAAGAACTGTACAAAAAAGATCTTCATGACCCAGATAATCATGATGATGTGTTGACTAATCTAGAGCCAGACATCTTGGAATGTGAAGTCAAGTGGGCCTTAGAAAGCATCACTATGAACAAAGCTAGTGGAGGTGATGGAATTCCAGTTGAGCTGTTTCAAATCCTGAAAGATGATGCTGTGAAAGTGCTGCACTCAATNAAAGAAATAGAGGAAAAGAACAGAATGGGAAAGACTAGAGATCTCTTCAAGAAAATTAGAGATACCAAGAGAACATTTCATGCAAGGATGGGCTCGATAAAGGACAGAAATGGTCTGGACCTAACAGAAGCAGAAGATATTAAGAAGAGGTGGCAAGAATACACGGAAGAACTGTACAAAAAAGATCTTCATGACCCAGATAATCATGATGATGTGTTGACTAATCTAGAGCCAGACATCTTGGAATGTGAAGTCAAGTGGGCCTTAGAAAGCATCACGACGAACAAAGCTAGTGGAGGTGATGGAATTCCCGTTGAGCTGTTTCAAATCCTGAAAGATGATGCTGTGAAAGTGCTGCACTCAATTTGCCAGCAAATCTGGAAAACTCAGCAGTGGCCACAGGACTGGAAAAGGTCAGTTTTCATCCCAATTCCAAAGAAAGGCAATGCCAAAGAATGCTCCAACTACCGCACAACTGCACTCATCTCACATGCTAGTAAAGTAATGCTCAAAATTCTCCAAGCCAGACTTCAGCAATATGTGAACCGTGAACTCCCTGATGTTCAAGCTTTTTACAATAGGTACTGTCATTTCTGTCTTACAGATCAGACAAGTGAGACTCAGAGGCAAAAGGATCTTTCTAAGGTGACACAGCAAGAAGCAAGCAACAGAAATTGGACTTAAATCCAGGTCTCTTTAATTTCATTATCTCCAAAGTTCTGAGAGAAGCCAAAATATGGCTCATGATATACAAAAGGGTAGAGAATGAATTATTGTGGAAGTTCACAAGAGACTCTACCTGTATGCGAGACAGCAAAAGAGACACAGAGTATAGAACAGCTTTTTGGACTCTGTTGGAGAGGGAGAGTGTGGGATGATTTGGGAGAGTGGCAGTGTAACATGTATGATATCATAAGTGAAACGAATTGACAGTCTAGGTTCTATGCGGGATGCAGGATGCTTGGGACTGATGCACGGGGATAATCCAGAGAGATGGTGTGAGGCGGGACGGGGGAGGTGGGGGTCAGGATTCGGAAGTCATGTATATTCGTGGCTGATTCATGTCGATGTATAGCAAAATGAATACAGTATTGTAAAGCAAAACAAACTAAAAATAAAAATTAATTAAAAAAAAAAAGAAAGCAAATTATATTAAAAAAAAGACTCTAAAGGTGGAACTGGTAGAAAGGTTAAAAAAAAGAAAAGGACAGTATTTTTGTTGCAGTTTTAAATAGATGGGTATTTGGGGCAGAGTCTTGGTTTCAAAGCAAAGCCCTGGGTTTGTGGGTTACTTGGGGAGGGCTTAGGGGCAGCTGCCTGGCATTAGTTGGAAATATGCAAGCCAGGCCTGAGTGATCCCCAAGACTCCATTCTCTATTTGCAAAGGCAGGATGGGCCTTTGAAACCCAGACTTCCAAAATCCTGTCTCTGCAGTCAAGGCTTGTTTAGCTGCCTCTTCACAAGCAAGCATTTTAAAAGGTGCTTCTAATCCATTCATGCCCCTCATAAATGACAGGAGCCTGTGTATTACCATAGTTACCGAATCAGCAATCAGAGTCTCCATCCATTTCCTCTTCTGTTACACGAGAGGACACAGCACAGCAGGTGAGTTGAAAGCATTTCTCTGCTTCACTCTCAACCCTGCCTCCAGCTTTCTGTTATATTAGGAACTTAAAGCCACTTATTTCAAGAGACAAAAATAAATCCCTAAATTAGCTAGAACAATAGGACTGATACCTGGAAACACAGAGCACAGCCTCATCAATTAACCAGCAGAACTGGTCAGGAGAGCTGAGGACCAGCACATGTGTAGCTATTAACTCACAGGATCTTACAGAAACACAAGTCTAAGGTGCTCCCCTACTTTTGCAACCCTATTGCACCAAGATATGCCTTGATTTCAATCTTCACTGCTAGTCTGCTGCTGCTGCTGCTGCTAAGTTGCTTCAGTCATGTCCGACTCTGTGCGAACCCATAGATGGCAGCCCACCAGGTTCTGCCGTCCCTGGGATTCTCCAGGCAAGAACACTGGAGTGGGTTGCCATTTCCTTCTCTAAACCTCTTTAATTTTGCATTAAACAGTCACTGGTCCACAGTTCACCCTTCCCACCTCATCACTTCTTCAATTGTAAAAGATCTACCTTGAGCATCTCATCCTCCCGGAAGTCTTCCTAGCTCTGGTTTAGTTGCTAAGTCATGTCTGACTCTCGCAACTCCATGGACTGTAGCCTGCCAGGCTTCTCCGTCCATGGGATTCTCCAGGCAAGAACACTGGAGTGGGTTGCCATTTCCTTCTCCAGGGGATCTTCCTGACCCAGGAATCGAACCCAGGTCTCCCACATTGCAGGCAGACTCTTTACCTACTGAGCTACAAGGAAGGTCCAGGCTCTATCAGATGATTTCCTGTGTTCTCCTATGAACACAGCTCATTTTCTTTAATAATCGCTTTGCTTGTCTGTCTCTTCCACCTATAAATAACTAAAGGACAAAGGCTACAGTTTACTCTTTTTTACCTTTTATAGCAATTAGCATCCTACATGTTACATAGTAGGAATGTAAGAAAGTTTGAGCACAGTACCCAGTCCAGCATTTCCACCTACTCTGAAAAACCATGTATAGAAGTTGCATCATACAGAAGGTGCTTCACTGACTATGCTAAAGCCTTTGACTGTGTGTATCACAACAAACTGTGCAAGATTCTTAAAGAGACAGGAATATCAGACCACCTGAACTGGCTCCTGCAAAACCTGTATGCAGGTCAATACATCTATAATTTAACTTATATTATAGATGTACTCTGCATATCAGTTAAATAAACAGGGAGACAAGATACAGCCTTGATGTACTCCTTTCCCAATTTGGAACTAGTTCATGTTCCATGTTTGGTTCTAACTGTTGCCTCTGAGAAATGCTGGGCTGGAGGAAGCACAAGCTGGAATCAAGATTACCAGAAGAAATATCAATAACCTCAAATATGCAGATAACACCATCCTTATGGCAGAAAGCAAAGAGGAACTGAATATCCTCTTGATGAAGGTGAAAGAGGAGAGTGAAAAATCTGTTTTAAAAATCAACATTCAAAAAACAAAGATCATAGCATCCAGTCCCACCACTTCATGGCAAATAGATTGGAAAACAATGGAAACAGTGACAGACTTTATTTTCTTGGGCTCCAAAACCACTGCAGATGACTGCAGCCATGAAATTAAAAGATGCTTGTTCCTTGGAAGAAAAGCTGACCAACCTAGACAGCATATTAAAAAGCAGAGACATTACTTTGTCAACAAAGGTCTGTCTAGCCAAGGCTATGGTTTTTCCAGTAGTCATGTATGAATGTGAGAGTTGGATTATAAAGAAAGCTGAGTGCCAAAGAATTGATGCTTTTGAAGTGAATTGTTGGAAAAGACTCTTGAGAGTCCCTTGGACTGCAAGGAGATCCAACGAGTCCCTCCTAAACGAGATCAGTCCTGAATATTCATTGCAAGGACTGATGACAAATTTGAAGCTCCAATACTTCGGCCCCCTGATGCAAAGAGCCAACTCATGAGGAAACACCCTGATGTTGGGAAAGATTGAAGTCAAGAGGAAAAGGGGACAACAGAGGTTGAGATGGTTGGGTGGCATCACTGACCCAATGGACATGAGTTTGAGCAAGCTCCAGGAGATAGTGAAGGACAGGAAAGCCTGGTGTGCTATAGTCCATGGGATCACAAAGTTGGACACGACTGAGACTGAACACCAAAGAGGGTGTTTTACATACTGAGACTTTATGCCTTTCTGGATTCTCTTCACTTCACCTGAAATGCCTTCAATCTTCCACTTCCCCCCTCCCCACCCTATAATTCTTCCTGAAGAAATCGCAGCCATCCTGTACTTCAGCTGGTGTGCTTTGCTAATCTGAAGCCTTCTGTGAATCTCCAGAGAAGCCCTGATTGTCCTTGATATCAGGTTCTAAATTCTTCTTTGGGCTCTGGTTGGCTGAATGTGTCTCTGACCCCACAGACTCCAAGTTCCTTCAGACCAGGGATCCACGGTCATCCATCTCTGCCCTCTGCAACTGCATCTAACATGCTCAGCGCACAGTGCAAAGCTAAATAATATGATAACCAGCAGTCACAAAAAGAACTTGCCAATCACTGACTTTCTGGATCCCCACAGAATCACAGTTTGAATCCCTTCCCCACCTCCTGGGGCCATAAAACCTTGTTTTGACAGCTCACTTTACTTCTTACACCTAAGCTGAAAACTACATACAGTAGCTTGAGCAGGATGGGAACTGTGATGAATGATGACTTTTTCCACCCAGGATAGAGGCAGGATTGGTTTCTGAGTGGTTGTTATTTGGAGCAGCAACCTAAGATCAATCACTACTCTTGTTCTTGCCAAACTGTGAGCAGAGTTTTCATTTCCCATCTGCCTGACAGAAGAACATGATTCCCTCCTTACACCTGCCTTCAGGCTAACATGATTGAAAAGGAATGAGGAGGAAAGGAAAAAAGGGAAGGTAGGAAAAATTAACAAAATGTCAAGAAAAGGTGCATTCCTTAAAAATCTTTAGTTTGATGGAATAAGCCAAAGCAGGAGTCTCAGGTTCAATCAGGGCTGTCCTTTAATTACTACTAAGCTATTACATGATTTGGGGAAAGTCACTTAATCTTCCTAAACCTCTGCTTCCTGATTTATGAAGTGCTGAATTGGGGATTAAATGAGGTGATACATGTTTCAGATAAAATGAGCAATATCTAAGAATATACTCAATGAGTATATGTTTTTGTAATTGTCAAGTGACCAGGAGGGGTGACACTGATGTATCATATTGTGTTCCTGACATAAGTCAAGTTTTTATGCAAGCACATGATATAAGTGCTCCTGGCTGGAGGCTGTAAAGGACAGAGGAGGCTGGGAAGAGAAGGGAGAAGACCAAGCCAGCAGAGGATTTGAGGGAAGCAGAGGCTTCAGCCCTCCAGGGGACCCTGGAGTGTAAGTCATGGCGGGGCGGCTCTAACTCTGAGCAAGAGGGCTGGGCTTTGGGCTTTGTCATCCACAGTCACTGGCTGAGGAAGCCCAGGACTGACTCCCAGGCACCCTGGCTCTTGAAGGCTGAGCAAAGTACCTTCTAGAACCTTCTTCCAAAGAGGCAGAAGCAAAGCACACACAAGGCAGCAGGGGGCCCCTGGAAGCAAGAAGAGGGACCAGAGGTTAGGTGGATGGTCCCTGTCTCTGTGCACCACGATTTGAATGAAGCACTTTGTAAGTATTTTCTCATCCATCACCTGGAGAAGGAAATGGCAACCCACCCCCGTGTTCTTTCCTGGAGAATTCCATGGAAGGAGGAGCCTGTTGGGCTACAGTCCATGGGGTTGCAAAAAGTCAGACACAACTGAGCAACTTTCACTCATCCATCATCTGGTAAGAGATTCCAGGGGACCAGCCTGAGATGGAGCAGCTTTGAGATGGCCCATGAGGAGGATTCTGCTCTCTGTTCCTATCTTTGATATCAGAGCTGCTAGAGCTTCTTCTGCTCCACTTCTGCTGCACGAGCTCTGCCCCTTGCTAACTCCAGGGATGTCAGAGGAGACGCAGCAGCACAGAGCCACAGCTGAATGTTCCCACTCCTCTTGCTTACACTCTCCCTTTCTGCTCACCCCCTGAGGATGGCTAGTGGAAGGAGGAACAGAAGCTCAGTACTCCTGGGACTGGGCAAGGTTCTACCATTTTTCTTTATTTATTTCTCACCAAGTCTGCTGCAGAGGAAAGTTGAGGGAACACAGTTAGGACTTGGGACATCAAATCCAACTCAGGAGATATTTTTGTATCAATCTAATAGTTCCAGCACACTTTCTTGCTCTTTAGAGGACTGTCCCATCTATTATTTTATTTATAGGTGGCTCATAGTTCTGGAAGTCTGTTTCTGTCCAATAGTTTTAGCACATTTTTTTTTAGCTCCATAGAGGAGTTTTATGTCTATTATTTTATTTTATTTATAAGTAGTTCTGGAAGTCTGGTCTTGAGGAAAGAAGAAACAGCAGCAGTGTCAGGAGTGAACAAGGAGGGAAAATGAACCCAAGCAAGAGAGACATTGAGCCTAAGGGCAGGTGCCTCAGCCAGGGCTGTGTCTCAGCAACCACTGAGTGACTTCCAAAGTCCCCTTGACCAGTTACAGCCAGACCAGCTACATGAGGACTGAGGCTGGCTGGGGTAAAACCTGGGTGTCAGTGATTGTTAAAGATCCCAGTGATGCCAGTATGCTAACAAGTTTGGAAATCTCTTCATTAACAGGAGCTAATTAGTCAAAGCATCCATGGCTACTGTTAGGACCAAGTAATGATACCTGTAGTGGAAGAGAGATCTTGAAGTTCATCACTCTCCAAATGTTTATTGAGCACGTTCTAAAAACCAAGCACTATGTTATGTGACTAAAGAGCACAGAGGAGTCTCTTTGGGTCTCCTCACTATCTGCCCCTACGGTCTTGGGAAGGTGGAGACTGGCATGTAATAAGATAAATGTAAATAACTGCAGTCCCCTCTATTATGAGCTATAGGAGATGATAGCTCCACAGGTGAAGTGAAAGTCGCTCAGTCATCTCTAACTCTGTGATCCCACAGACTATACAGTCCATGGAATTCTCCAGAACAGAATACTGGAGTGGGTAACCTTTTCTTTCTCCAGGGAATATTCCCAACAAAGGGATCGAATCCAGGTCTCCCAAATTGCATGTGGAGTCATTACCAGCTGAGTCACAAAGAAGATACAGTTACTTGCGGATAGAGACAGACAGGGGCTTCCCTGGTAGCTCAGCTGGTACAGAATGCACCTGCAATGCAGGAGACCATGGTTTGATACCTGGGTTAGGGAGATCCCCTGGAGAAGGGATAGGCTACCCACTCCAGTATTCATGGTGGCTTAGATGGTAAAGAACACTGGCAATGTGGAAGACCTGGGTTCAATCCTTGGGTTGGGAGATCTCTTGGAAGGGGGCATGGCAACCCACCCCAATATTCTTGCCTGGAGAATCCCCATGGACAAAGGGACCTGGTGGGCTACAGTCCATGGGGTCACCAAGAGTCAGACGTGACTGAGTGACTAACGCCACACACACAGAGTCAGAGAGAGACGGGGGGGCAGGGAGAGAGAGAGATAACAATGAAACTGCTATGGAGGAGTGAGCTCTATTGCCAGAATCTGGGGAGGGGGGAAGTGTGATTAGGAAGGTGTTACAGTAGAGGAAATTCTAGAGCTGGGCTTATAGGATGAGTGAGGATTCGAACTAGCCAATCTGATCACATGGACCACAACATTGTCTAACTCAATGAAACTAAGCCATGCTGTGTGGGGCCACCCAAGATGGACGGGTCATGGTGGAGAGGTCTGACAGAATGTGGTCTACTGGAGAAGGGAATGGCAAACCACTTCAGTATTCTTGCCTTGAGAACCCCATGAAGAGGATAAAAGGCAAAATGATAGGATACTGAAAGAGAAACTCCCCAGGTCAGTAGGTGCCCAATATGCTACTGGAGATCAATGGAGAAAAGAATGAAGGGATGGAGCCAAAGCAAAAACAATACCCAGTTGTGGATGTGACTGGTGATAGAAACAAGATCCGATGCTGTAAACAGCAATATTGCATAGGAACCTGGAATGTCAGGTCCATGAATCAAGGCAAATTGGGAGTGGTCAAACAGAAGATGGCAAGATGAACATCGACATTCCAGGAATCAGCGAACTAAAATGGACTGGAATGGGTGAATTTAACTCAGATGACCATTATATCTACTACTGTGGGCAGGAATCCCTCAGAAGAAATGGAGTAGCCATCATGGTCAACAAAAGAGTCTGAAATGCAGTACTTGGATGCAATCTCAAAAATGACAGAATGATCTCTGTTCATCTCCAAGGCAAGCCATTCTATATCAGGGTAATCCAAGCCTATGCCCCAACCAGTAATGCTAAAGAAGATGAAGTTGAATGGTTCTATGAAGACCACAAGACGTTTTGAAACTAACACCCAAAAAAGATATCCTTTTCATTATAGGGGACTGGAATGCAAAAGTAGAAGTCAAGAAACACCTGGACTAACAGGCAAATTTGGCCTTGGAGTATGGAATGAAGCAGGGCAAAGGCTAATAGAGTTTTGCCAAGAAAATGCACTGGTCATAGCAAACACCCTCTTCCAATAAACGAAAGAAGACTCTACACATGGACATCACCAGATGGTCAATACTGAAATCAGATTGATTATATTCTTTGCAGCCAAAGATGAAGAAGCTCTATACAGTCAGCAAAAATAAGACTGGGAGCTGATTGTGGCTCAGATCATGAGCTCCTTATTACCAAATTCACGCTTAAATTGAAGAAAGTAGGGAAAACCACTAGACCATTCAAGTATGACCTAAATCAAATCCCTTATTATTATACAGTGGAAGTGAGATACAGATTTAAGGGACTAGATCTGATAGATAGAGTGCCTGATGAATGATGGATGGAGGTACATGACAGTGTACAGGAGACAGGGATCAAGGCCATCCCCATAGAAAAGAAATGAAAAAAAGCAAAATGGCTGTCTGAGGAGGTCTTACAAATAGCTATGAAAAGACGAGAAGGGAAACGCAAAGGAGAAAAGGAAAGATATAAACATCTGAATGCAGACTGCCAAAGAATAGCAAGAAGAAATAAGAAAGCCTTCCTCAGTGATTAATGCAAAGAAATAGAAGAAAACAATAGAATGGGAAAGACTAGAGATTTCTTCAAGAAAATTAGAGGTACCAAGGGAACATTTCATTCAAAGATGGGCACAATAAAAAAAATGATATGGACCTAACAGAAGCAGAAGATATTAAGAGGAGGTGGCAAGAATACACAGAAGAACTGTACAAAAAAAGATCTTCATGACCCAGATAATCATCATGGTGTGATCACTCACCTAGAGCAGGACATCCTGGAATGTGAAGTCAAATGGCCTTAGGAAGCAACACTATGAACAAAGCTAGTGGAGGTGATGGAATTCAGTGGAGCTATTTCAAATCCTGAAAGATGATGCTGTGAAAGTGCTACACTGGATATGATAGCAAATTTGGAAAACAGCAATGGCTACAGTACTGGAAAAGGTCAGTTTTCATTCCAATCCTAAAGAAAGGCAATGCCAGAGAATGCTCAAACTACCACACAATTGCACTCATCTCACATGCTAGTAAAGTAATGCTCAAAATTCTCCAAGCCAGGCTTCAGCAATATGTGAACTGTGAACTTCCATATGTTCAAACTGGTTTTAGAAAAGGCAGAGGAACCAGAGATCATATTGCCAACATCTGCTGAGTCATGGAAAAAGCAAGAGAGTTCCAGAAAAAAACATCTATTTCTGCCTTATTGACTATGCCAAAGCCTTTGTGTGAAAATGAAAGTGAAAGTGAGTCGCTCAGTCCTGTCTGACTCTTTGTGACCCCATGAACTGTAGCCTACCAGGCTCCTCTCTCCATGGAATTCTCCAGGCAAGAGTACTGGAGCAGGTTGCCATTTCCTTCTCCAGGAGATCTTCCCAACCCAGGGACTGAACTCAGGTCTCCTGCATTCCATGCAGACGTTTTAACCTCTGAGCCACTGTGTGGATGACAATAAACTGTGGAAAATTCTGAAAGAGAATCACAAGATCGCCTGACCTGCTTCTTGAGAAACCTGTATGCATGTCAGGAAGCAACAGTTAGAACTGGACATGGAACAACAGACTGGTTCCAAATAGGAAAAGGAGTATGTCAAGGCTGCATATTGTCACCCTGCTTATTTAACTTCTATGCAGAGTACATCATGAGAAATGCTGGGCTGGAGGAAGCAAAAGCTGGAATCAAGATTGCTGGGAGAAATATCAATAACCTCACATATGCAGATGACACCACCCTTATGGCAGAAAGTGAAGAACAAAAGAGCCTCTTGATGAAAGTGAAAGAGGAGAGTGAAAAAGTTGGCTTAATGCTCAACATTCAGAAAACTAAGATCATGGCATCCGGTCCCATCACTTCATGGGAAATAGATAGGAAACAGTGGAAACAGTGTCGGACTTTATTTTTCTGGGCTCCAAAATCACTGCAGCTGGTGATTTCAGCCATGAAATTAAAAGATGCTTACTCCTTGGAAGAAAAATCATGACTAACCTAGATAGCATGTTCAAAAGCAGAGACATTTCTTTGCCAACAAAGGTCCATCTAGTCAAGGCTATGGTTTTTCCAGTGGTCATGTATGGATGTGAGAATTGGACTGTGAAGAAAGCTGAGCACTGAAGAATTGATGCTTTTGAACTGTGGTGTTGGAGAAGACTCTTGAGAGTCCCTTGGACTGCAAGGAGATCCAACCAGTCCATCCTAAAGGAGATCAGTACTGGGTGTTTTTTAGAAGGAATGATGTTAAAGGTGAGAGTCCAATACTTTGGCGACCTGATATGAAGAGCTGACTCATTGGAAAAGACCCTGATGGTGGGAGGGATTGGGGGCAGGAGGAGAACAGGAGGAGAAGGAGATGACAGAGGATGAGATGGCTGGATGGCATCACCGACTCAATGGACATGAGTTTAGGTAAACTCCGGGAGTTAGTGATGGACAGGGAGGCCTTGTTTGCTGCGATTCATGGGGTCACAAAGTGTTGGACACGACTGAGAGACTGATCTGAACTGAACTGAACTAAACTGAGGGTTTGAAAGGTGAGCAGTAAGGAAATAGCATGTATATGGCAGAAAAGAAAAAATAAATGACATAGTGTTCCAGAATGTGTAAATGACTTGGGATGAAAATTCCAGGATGTGAAACACATTAGGAAATGAGGTTGAGAAGGTTAGAGGGTGAGGTGTACTGTGTTTGTGCCTTGGGATCCTTTAACCCTGGGGAGGACTTATCTCTGACAACTGTGAGCCTCAGAAACATGAGCCATTCCTGCTCCTCCAGACCTCTCCTGTGGGAAGACAGATAAGAACTGGATGGGTTTGCTTATTAGTGGCAGTACAGTTTTGCTTTCTACACACACACACACACACACACACACACACACACACACACAGAGTCCCCATTATTAAAACTAGAGCAAATGAAATGCTGGACTCCCGTTTGCTGCAAATTCCCAGGGATATGTGAAGTCGATGGTCATTTCTACATCCAATTTCCTCTTTTGGTTGAAACCCAAATCTTGTGTTATCTATCCCACCCCATTCATGGGGTCATATTTTTCTGTGGATTAGTACAAATATAAATGAAGATTTTTATTTCCACCAAAATCTTTCACACCGGGCCCTTGTATATTTAGCACACCTTTGAAATTGTAGATGATGAAGACCATTTACTTTATGGAAAAACATATAAGTTAAAAGGAGAGTTTAGACACTTTTGCTTTAAAAGTCCTTGTGCTTTGCCTCCACAGAGAATTTCTTGTTGGTCATATTCCCCTAAAAGTCCCCGACCCCCAACACACACGTTTATACTCCTCTCATCTTAATTCTGCACCTTAATTATGAAGAACAGTTCAGCTGTTTCTGAACTCTCTGCCCTCGTATTGGATTCTAGGTTTATTTTTAAAAATACAGCTTCATTAGTGTGCCTGCTGGAACAAAGTTTCACCTACCCTAAGACTCATTCTGTTTTTAAAATTAATTAATTAATTTATTTTTTTTACTTTACAATATTGTATTGGTTTTAGCCTCACAGAAGAAATGAAAGAAGTTTTGAAATGTCCATCTCTCCTCTTTCCTTCTTCCACTGATTTCTGTAACTGGAAGAGAGTACAGAGACTTAATCCCTCCCTGATAAAAGTTATGCCACACCACCCATGCCAGGCTTCACTGTCCTTCACTATCAAACTCATGAGCTGATGATGTCATCCAACTATCTCATCTTCTGTCACCCCCTCCTCCTCCTGCCTTCAATCTTTCCCAGCATCAGGAGGGTCCTTTCCAATGAGTCAGCTCTTTCCATCAGGTGGCCAACATATCAGAGCTTCAGTATCAGTCCTTCCAAAGTATATTCAGGGTTGATTTTCTTTATGACTGATGGTTTAATCTCCTTGCTGTCCAAGGAACTCTCAAGAGTCTTCTCTAGAACACAATTTAAAAGCATCAGTTCTTTGGGGCTCAGCCTTCTTTATGGTCCAACCCTCACTTCAGTACACCAGTACTGGAAATTCATAGCTTTGACTACACAGACCTTTGTCAGCAAAGTGATCTCTGCTTTTTAATATGCTGTCTAAATTTGTCATAGCTTTTCCTCTATGGAGCAAGCATCTTTTAATTTCATGGCTGCAGTTGCCATCCACAGTGATTTTGGAGACCAAGAAAATAAAGTCTGTCATTATTTCCATTGTTTTCCCATCTATTTGCCTTGCAAGATGTAAGAAAAATATAAAGAAATGATTCATGTACCTTCTAATTAATTCAAGTCTAAATGGAGATAAATCACACTAAAACAGGTGCACACACCACAGTCTGCTTGTATGACAAGAAGATTATTTAGTGAATAAGTGGTGTGAAACACTAAATCTTTAAGTCACACATTCATCATCACACATAACCTCTAGCACTGGTTGACACAAATTTGTTCTGGTTGTACAGAAAGTGAAATTTATTCTACCACTCCTTTGAGGGGATATTTTGGTAACATAGAAAGAATCTCCCTTAAGAATTTAATCCAATAAACATTTTAAACTGCCTCCCTTGTGCAAAATTTGAAATAGCCCAACTGGAATTCAATCACCTTCACTAGTTTTGTTCATAGTTATGTTTCCTAAGGTCCACTTGACTTTGCATTCCAGGATATCTGGCTCTAGGTGAGGGATCACACTATCAAGGTTATCTGGGTTATTAAGATCTTTTTTGTACAGTTCTTCTGTGTATTCCTGTCACTCTTCTTAAGATCTTCTGGTTCTGTTAGGTTCATACCATTTCTGTCCTTTATTGAGCCCATCTTTGAATGAAATGTTCCCTTGGTATTTCTAATTTTCTTGAAGAGATCTCTAGTCTTTCCCATTCTATTGTTTTTTTCTGTTTGTTTGAATTGATCACTGAGGAAGGCTTTCATGTCTCTCCTTGCTATTCCTTGGGACTCTGCATTCAAATGGGTATATCTTCATTCTCTCCTTTGCCTTTTGCTTCTTTTCTTTTCTCAGCTATTTGTAAGGCCTTCTTGGACAACCATTTGCTGTTTTGCATTTCTTTTTCTTGGGGGTGGTCTTGATCACTGCCTTCTATACAATGTCGTGAACCTCCATCCATCATCCATCAGATACTCTGTCTATCAGATCTAATCCTTTGAATCTACTTGTCATTTCCACTGTATAATTGTAAGGCATTTGATTTAGGTCGTACATGGTCTAGTGATTTTTCCTACTTTCTTCCATTTCAGTCTGAAATTGGCAATAAGGAGTTAATGATCTGAGCCATACTCAGCTCCTGGTCTTGTTTTTGCTGACTGCATAGATTTTCCCCGTCTTTGGCTGCAAAGACTATATGGAATTCCAGGTGAGCTATTTCAAATCCTGAAAGATGCTGCTGCAAAAGTGCTGCACTCAATATGCCAGCAAATTTGGAAAACTCAGCAGTGGCCACAGGACTGGAGAAGATGTTTTCAGTCCGATGCCAAAGAATGTTCAAACTACTGCACAATTGCACTCAGCTCACATGCTAAAAAAGTAATGCTCAAAATTCTCCAAGCCAGGCCACAACAGTATGGGAGTTGAGAACTTCCATATGTTCAAATTGGATTTAGAAAAGGCAGAGGAACCAGAGATCAAATTGGCAACATCTGCTGGATCATTGAAAAAGCAAAAGAGTACCAGAAAAACATTTATTTATGCTTTATTTTCTATGCCAAAACCTTTGAGTGTGTGGATCACAACAAACTATGGAAAATTCTTAAAGAGATGGGAATACCAGACCCCCTGACCTGCCTCTTGAGAAACCTATATGCAGGTCAGGAAGCAACAGTTAGAACTGGACATGGAACAACAGGCTGGTTCCAAATATGGAAAGGAGTACGTCAAGGCTGTATACTGTCACCCTGCTTATTTAACTTATATGTAAAGTACATCATGAGAAATGCTGGGGTGGATGAATCACAAGCTGGAATCAAGATTGCTGGGAGAAATATCAATCATGGAACAACAGGCTGGTTCCAAATATGGAAAGGAGTACGTCAAGGCTGTATACTGTCACCCTGCTTATTTAACTTATATGTAAAGTACATCATGAGAAATGCTGGGGTGGATGAATCACAAGCTGGAATCAAGATTGCTGGGAGAAATATCAATAATCTCAGGTATGCAGATAACACCACCCTTATGGCAGAAAGTGAAGAACTAAAGAGCCTCTTGATGAAAGTGAAAGAGGAGAGTGAAAAAGTTGGCTTAAAGCTCAACATTCAGTAAACGACGATCATGGCATCCATCACTTCATGGCAAATAGATGGGGAAACAGTGGAAGCAGTGGCAGACTTTATCGTTTTGGGCTCCAAAACCACTGCAGATGTTGATTGCAGCCATGAAATAAAAAGACACTTACTCCTTGGAAGAAAAGTTATGACCAACCTAGACAGCATACTAAAAAGCAGAGACATTACTTTCCCAACAAAGTTCTGTCAGTCAAGGCTATGTTTTAGTTTTTTCAGTTTTATTTATTTATTTACTTTAAAATATTGTATCGGTTTTGCCATACATTGACATGAATCTGCCACAGGTGTACATGTGTTCTCCATCCTGAATCCCCCTCCCACCTCCCTCTCCATTCCATCCCATCCCTCTGGGTCATCCCAGTGCACCAGCCCTAAGCACCCATGCATCGAACCTGGATTGGAGATTCATTTCACATATGATAATTTACATGTTTCAATGCCATTCTTCAATGCCATTCTGTTCCCCATCCTGAATCCCCCTCCCACCTCCCTCCCCATCCCATCCCTCTGAGTCATCCCAGTGCACCAGACCCAAGAACTCATGCATCGAACCTGGACTGGCGATTTGTTTTGCATATGATAATTTACATGTTTCAATGCCATTCTTCCATATCATCCCACCTTTGCCCTCTCCCACAGAGTCCAAAAGACTGTTCTATGTATCTGTGTTTCTTTTGATGTCTCTCATACAGAGTTATTGTTGCCATCTTTCTAAGTTCTTATATATATGTGTGTGTGTGTGTGTGTGTGTGTGTGTTAGTATACTGTATTGGTGTTTTTCTTTCTGACTTATTTCACTCTGTATAATAGGCTCCAGTTTCATCCACCTCAGTAGAACTGATTCAAATGTATTCTTTTTAATCACTGAGTAATATTCCATTGTGTATATGTACCACAGCTTTCTTATCCATTTGTCTTTCCCAGTAGTCATGTATGGATGTGAGAGTTGGACTGTGAAGAAGGCTGAGCGCCGAAGAATTGAGGCTTTTGAACTGTGGTGTTGGAGAAGACTCTCGAGAATCCCTTGTTCTGCAAGGAGATCCAACCAGTCCATCCTAAAGGAAATCAGACCTGAATGTTCTTTGGAAGCACTGATGCTGAAGCTGAAGCTCCAATACTTTGGCCACCAAAAGACCCTGATGCTAAGAAAGATTGAAGGTGAGAGGAGAAGGGGACGACAGTGGATGAGATGATTGGATGGCATCATCGATCAATGGATATGAGTTTGAGTAAACTCTGGAAGTAGGTGATGGAAAAGGAGGCCTGGCATGCTACAGTCCTTGGGGTCACAAAGTGTCAGACATGGCTGAGAGACTGAACTGAACTGAACTGAACTCAAGCATCTGTGGAGACTAGAAGTAGAATGCCTTGACTACCTTGCCAGCAAATCTAGGCTTTATTCTGTAGGTCACAAAGATAAATTTCTAACTGTTAGAATGGTTTGGCAACATTATGTTTTAGGAGGAGCTGTCTGGAGTATGTTTTAAGACAATCATTGGGGTAGGGTGGAAAGGGTAGCAACAAGGGGTCTGACTATCCATTGGTATGGTTACAAAAATTAAGTAAACAATAAGTCTCTTATTTAGGGGAGTTCTTCCCTAAATCAGTACATAGTGTAATGAATTTGGTGTTATTCTAAGGTTTCTGTAATAAAAGTCAATATAATCTCTTAGCTGATTTGCTTTTTATCTTTCACAAAAACCTCTTGAGGTATATCTTATCCATCTGCACTTTCTAGATTGAGAGAAAAATGAGCCTCAGGAAAGCTGAAATTTTGTGTAAGGCCACACGGCAAGCTAGTAGCCGAGTCTGGGTTTGAACTGTTATCCAGAGTGACTCAAGAGTCTAACTTCTCTGGACATTCTGTGTCAGAGCTAAGTTTATAGACTGGTCTCATGTATCCATGTGTGGATCTTCTATTTATGGATCACCCAGAGAAAATCTGTAATATCAGGCTGACTTCACTCTGCCACCCAGCACGTTCCTGGAGTACCTCCCAGCTGGTGTCTCCTCAGGGAACAAAAGCTCACTTCAATATTAGCCCAAGTCAAACCTAATTAGAAAGGCAAATCCACTCCCTGCCTTCCCAGGCCCAAATTGTTGATCTATGCCAAGCAGTAACTTTCCTGTGTTTTCTGCCACTTTGTTTTTTTAGCTCCAGTTCTGATTACCTTGAGTGATGCTCTATCCAAAAACTGAACCAATTTTCCATTTTGTTTCAAGGTGAAAAGCTCCAGGGATTATCAAATAATAGTTATATCTTTGACCTGCCCTGGAGCTACTGCATCATTTTTTGCATTGATTTGAAAGGCATTCAGTCAATGTAAAACTGATGCCAAGCCACAGATGAAGGCATGGTCCCTATGCTCAAGGACATACGATCTAGAAAATGATACTTGTTTTGTATTTAAATAACTGAAAACTTAGTGATCCCTGATACCAACTCAGGCTACCTGATATCTACTTCACATGTGTGTGTATCCACACACACACACACACGCACACACACATATATATTTGCATTTATATGCGTTTCCCAGTGGTTCAGTGGTAAAGAATCTGCCTGCAATGCAGGAGACCCAGGTTCGATCCCTGGACTTGAAAAATATATATTTATATATTTACCTGCTATCTACCAATACCTCATTGGAAGGACTGATGCTGAAGCTGAAGTTCCAGTACTTTGGCCACCTGACGAGAAGAACTAACTCATTGGAAAAGACCTTGATGCTGGGAGGGATTGAGACAGGAGGAGAAAGGGATGACAGGGGGTGAGATGGTTGGATAGCATTACTGACTCGATGGATATGAGTTTGAACAAGTTCTGGGAGTTAATACTAGATTGGATGAAGCACGAGCTGGAATCAAGATTGCTGGGAGAAATATCAGTAACCTCAGGTATGCAGATGACACCACCCTTATGGCTGAAAACAAAGAAGAACTAAAGAGCCTCTTAATGAAAGTGAAAGAGGACAGTGAAAAAGTTGGCCTAAAACTCAACATTCAGAAAACTAGATCATGGCATCTGGTCCCATCACTTCGTGGTAAATAGATGGGGAAACAATGGAAACAATGATAGACTTTATTTTGGGGGGGCTCCAAAATCACTGCAGATGGTGACCACAGCCATGAAATTAAAAGACACTTGCTCCTTGAAAGAAAAGTTCTGACTGAAAGTTGTATGAAAGCAAAAGTGAAGTCACTCAGTCGTGTCCGACTCTTTGCAACCCCATGAAAGTTCTATACAGCATATTAAAAGCAGAGACATTACTTTGCCCACAGAGGTCCATTTAGTCAAAGCTATGGAGAAGACAATGGCAGCCTACTCCAGTACTCTTGCCTGGAGGATCCCATGGGCAGAGGAGCCTGGTAGGGTGCAGTCCATGGGGTCGCTAAGAGTTGGACACAACTGAGTGACTTCACTTTCACTTTTCACTTTCATGCATTGGAGAAGGAAATGGCAACCCACTCCAGTGTTCTTGCCTGGAGAATCCCTGGGATTGGGGAGCCTGGTGGGCTGCCATCTATGAGATTGCACAGAGTTGGACACGACTGAAGCACCTTAGCAGTAGCAGCATGGTTTTTCCAGTAGTTATGTATGGATATGAGAGATGAACTATAAAGAAAGCTGAATGCCAAAGAATTGATGCTTTTGAACTGTGGCATTGGATAAGACTCTTGAGAGTCCCTTGGACTGCAAGGAGATCCAACCAGTCCATCCTAAGGGAACTCAGTCCTGAATATCCATTGAAAGGACTGATTCTAAAGCTGAAACTCCAATACTTTGGTCACCCGATATGAAGAACTGACTCATTTGAAAATACCGTGATGCTGAGAAAGGTTGAAGGCAGGAGGAGAAGGGGATGACAGATGATTAGATGGTTGGATGTCATCACTGACTCAGTAGACATGAATTTGAGTAAACTCTGGGAGTTGGTGATGGACAGGGAGGCCTGGCATGCTGCAGTCCATGCAGTCGCAAAGAGTTGGACATGCCTGAGCAACTGAACTGAACTGAAATGAACTGAACACTTAAGAAACCTAACTACACTTGCTTAGTAAAATACTATGCTAGGGGCTATTTATGTATTATCTCAACTCTTGATAACAGTGTGAGATACATATTATTGTGATAATTTTTCCGTGATAAAAAAAATTTCAGTTTTGTGAGGTTAAGAAAATTACTCTGTCACAAAGCTAGTGCAAGGTAGAAGTAGGATTTACAGTCACATTGAGATGTTCTGAAACTGTTATCTTAGGCCTTCCTCTTTATATTGACCCAACATCAAACATATGGAAAGATGGCAACTGTATGGAAAACTGGTTAGGGCCAGCACACCAAAGCCAAATTTAATCTTCATTGAAAACAAAAGAAAACAAAACACAATTTTATTCCCATTTTACTGGTTAAGAAATTGAGGTCCAGGCAAGCTAAGTGATTTTTCTCCCAAGGTTCCAGTGATCATAAGTGGTGGGGCTTGAATTCAAACCTAAGTCTGTCTGGCTCCCCAGGAAAGTCATAGATCCCTTCTTCTCATAAGTTTCTCCACCCACCACCCACACAAGGCACAACGTACAGTTTCATCCCAAGGAAACCTGCAAAATGGGCTTTTGGGGCCAAGTATCCACAGCCTTGCCTTGGGTACCCTCCACATTGTCCCTCCTCCCAGCCCCTACCCCAGCTTTCCACAGCTCTTCCAGCCCATCAAAGGGGGTCAGTTCTCTGTTTCAACAGCCTCCTGGGCACTGCATACCCTCTTCCAACCCAAATAAGTATGTGGGTGTTTGGTGAGTGTTTTTTCTCACTGGGAGGCCCCGCACATCAGAGTGTGGATTTTGGTGTCAAGTCTTTCCTACCTTTTGGCCAACTCTTCTCTCACCTACTGCACTGGGCAGTCCCGCCTCCCTCCAACTCTCGCCCTTTGCCAAACCCTGACTCTGGCTGGGAAACAGAAGGCTGCATGCTGCCCTCCTTGGATGTCACCCTCTTTGGGTTCCATGAATAAGTCAGCAGGAATGCTTCAAGAAAGCAAAGCCATCATTTTTCCACCAAAGGGGAAAAATACACACAGCACTTTCATGGCTGTGCCCAAGTGAAAACACCCCAGGCCTCCTGCGTGGTTGGTCCTCAGGCTCAAAATGTGCACCAAATAGGACTTCAGAGGTGAACTCATCCTGCCTTTCAGTTCCCCCGTGTTTACCACAGGGACAACAGGGGAGAATGCCATGCCGACTCAGATGCAGGAGTGGTATTTGACCAACAATCATCACCCACATCAATGGGAATTAAACTCACATAAAAAATGAATAAAAAGGCCAGCAAGTGGCCTTAGTAAGGAGGAGAAAACTCTTCCCACCACAATATCCTTGTCATTTAATTACAAATAAAGTCCATTAGAGGCTGTGCTTCCTTTATGGGACTGAGGGCTAAGAGGTACAGGAAATGAGCTTGTGTGGCTGTCAGCACATCCGCTGAACCTTTGATTGATTCTTGAAGCACAGAGCTCTCCAAGATGGCATTGGAAGTCTTGAACAGCCAAAGGGAAGAGAGAGGAGTGTGTATGTGTGGACACTGGCCCTCGTGTAGGAACCAGCATATTTTCAGACACCCTGTGCTGCCGTCAGAGTGAAAGACGGGATAGACCAGAATCATGGAAAACTTGACTGAGTATTTACAATCACTGAAGTACGTATGAAATACACAGTGTCTTAAACTTTTAAATTGAGTTAAAAATGAGGAACAGAGGAGTATAATGGAAAGGATATTGACTTTAAAGGTCAGTAGAACTATTTGCCTTGTTGTACAGCAGAAACCAACACAACATTGTAAAGCAATTTTCCTCCAATTAAAAACTATATGTAGACTAAATAAATAAAAATTAGTAAAACTGATTAAAGTATAGAATTCTGCACTTGATTAAACAGTGATTTACAACTGAAGAAAGTGATTGTTAAAACTGATTCAGAATAAAGGAAATTTTAAAATTACCTATGTAACTTAAGAATTTCTTGAGATAGTACAAACATTTTATACACTTTTAAAAGCACTGAATTATAGTGTGCTAAACACTTGACTGGAGCTTCCCCAGGGACTTAGCAGTACAGAATCCATCTATAAATGCAGGAGACATGGGAGATGTGGATTCCAACTGTGGGTCAGAAACATCTCCTGCAGGACAGCATGGCAACCCACTCCAGTGTTCTTGCCAGGCAAATCCCCTGGACAGAGGAGTCTGGTAGGCTATAGGCCACAGGGTCACAAAGAGGCATAGTCACAGAGTGACAAATATGCCTGACCATACACGCACACAAACCTTAAATTAAGGTATCCTGGTCCAAGCAAAAGGGCCATTTCTTCAGAAGATAAAACTGTGGTATAGGAGAACTTACTGTTTATCCAAGAATGCACTCACAAGTGGCAAGCTCAGGATCTGAACAGAGCTCTGTTCCACTTTTGCTCTTTACCCACTGCCAGGTGATCGCCCATGTGGAGTGCTGTTCCCTAACCCTTTCTGAACTGCAAGAAATCGCCTGGGCAGTATGGTTCGATAGTGCACGGGGACTGAAAGCTCATCACTTAAATGAAGATGCTAAGCATTGTCTAAGCTCAGCTTCCCCACCCTAGTGCTCAAACAATTTAAAACAAACCTTTGATCATCACTTCACTTATGTAATTCACTGGAAGCAAAGAGAGTTGGCATCATGCTAGAGGTTAACCTCTTTATGTGGACTAAAGAATCACTAAACTCAGGAGGGGAAGAACTATAACACCTGAGCCTTGCACAGCTCCAGGATGCCATTCCTTTTGCATTCTGTGTCCTGGAACATAATTCTAGGGAGTAGCGTTTGTTTAGACTACCATGGGAATGATGTCCCATGTTATTGCATAGTGCAGAGGTCCTAGTAATTCTGAGCAAGCCTCTCTGAGTCTAAGTTTCCCTCCTGAGAGTGAGAATAGTTATGTCTACTTTGGGGGAATTATATTAGATAAAAGTGTAAACTCCTTTGCATAGTGTAGCTGTTTGTATATAGTGCCTGACCATGGCTGTTTTAGGAATATAAGATTGGTTTGAATTAAATTGAAATAACTCATTTTCATTCTTTAATAATAAGTTAGTTCGTAAAATCATCTCACACCTGAGAAAGGTACTAGGTACTAGGGAAAAACACTTGGAAAGGATTGTGTGGGTGGGGCACGGGAGTGTGTAGCTTTGGAAGCCAAGGCGCAGAATGAGAGCTGTGTCCTTTTGGACAGAAAGTGAGGGTATAGCTGATGAAGGTGATGGGAGGCACTGAACAGGTAGTCAGGGTGGGGCCAGAGACAGGTCTTCTCAAAGTCTTCCTAGAGTTGAAAGAGAGTGAGCATCCCATTGGTCTTGTTATGAAAAGTGAGGCCTTAATCCAAGCATGTCTCTCAAAGAGTTGGGATGAGTGCCCCCAACATAGATTCCTGGGGACCTTGTTTACCTCACCCAGTACACAAGCTGGTTGTTCCGTTTGGAGCTAAGGTGAGAGGGGTCATCCATGATTAAAAGGGATCTTCATAAGAGCAATGACTCTTATCTGGGGCTGGTCATTTGGGAGATGGCCCTTAGGGAAGACAATCCTGTTATAACTCAGTTACGCTGCAGAAGTAAATGCTCAAGAGGAATAAAAGCAGGCAAGATGCCTTTTGTGCTACAAGAGGAAGACAAGCGGGTTCTCCATCAATCCATAATCAAAGGCTCTCATTAACCAGGCCATTAACTTGGGAAGAAGTCCCAGGGGCCCGGCTGCAGTAACAGACACCCTTGAGATGGCTCATGGAGATGCAGTCTAGCCTGCTCTGTCTCAAAGCATCCCTTCATCTTTTTCTAAGCCCCTTGAAATGAGTCATGTCATTTGCTTTGCGGACTGTATAAGAGAATTCACAGATTTCTCATTTGACCCACACAAATCTGCTGGAAACATCATTTTAACAATGTGAAAACTAGCAACAAAGTTTAGTAAACTGTCTTGATTTGGAAGGCTTTTTAAAGATTTATTTTAGGTATGAATTTGGGTCTCTTCCCACTACAGCACACTGCCATTCGTCTGTAATTTCAATGACTTCTTCAGCAGCCTTCCAAAGTAGTTTATTAGCATCGTTTTCCATTGGAGAAAGCAAGGACCCAGAAAGATCCTCCAGGTCATGTTGCAGGTAAAATGCTTAGGATTTGAACCCAGGTTTTCTGACTCCAAGTGTTATCCTCATTTCCTTACACCACAGCTGCTGTCACATATCACAACATCTTGGTGTATCCAGAGCAGAGAGTTCCCCAATACTGCCTCCATACACAGAAAGGAATATGCCATGTTGAGATATCCAGAAAAAAAAAAAAAAAAAGAAACCACCAGTAAAAGTTGATTGCTAGACTCCAAAATTCTTTGGAATCCTTGGAAATCCTAGGTTAGCAGGACTGTTCCTGAAAATGAAGTAAAGCTGATGGCAGGAAATGTGGAACTCTTGTCCAATGTACCTATTTCATTCTCATGAAATGCAGCATTTTCCATTTAGGTCAATAGTTTGTACAACTAGCTGTAGGTGGGGGAAGAAAGGGCAGGCCAGCCCCTTGGAGGGTGCCAGAAGCCCAGTGATAAGCTCAGCACACAGGGACCACAAGCTATGCTCTTGGGGAGAGAGCCAGGCAGAGGGGGAAGGTCAGTAGCTGCAGAACCCCTAAAAGTCACTTTCTACATCATGTCTCTTTCTGGGCAGAGGGTACAGTCTCCTCTGGGCTGTAGTCTCTCCTTCTTGGAGAAGCTGTTTTAATATTCTGTTAGTCCACATGCAACTTCTTTAAGGGACAGAAGTGGTTTAAATTCTCTTGAGTAATGTGTGCTCACTAAAGAAGTGGAAGAAATTGTAAAGCACCCTGATTTGGTGTCAGAGAAACCTAAGTTCAACTCCCATCTCTTTCTCTTTCTAAAACTGTGTGCACATATAACCTAGGGCAAGCAAATTTACCTTTCCTATCCAGTTATTTTTCTATGAAATTGATCTATTATTTCAGAACCTATAGGGCATTATGGGTTTCTTTTGAAATAATATTTAGAAGATCAGCTGCAAAATAGTGACTTGAAACATTCTTTGTAATTAATGTGTGATAACTCTACAAAGTCAATATTGCTTTACCTACTTACAGATAAGGAAATTGAGGCCCCCCCAAATTATGCAACCACATAAGCAACTAACCCAAAGTGACAGTCTTGGTAAGTTCTAGACCCAGGATTAAAATTGATTCAATATCATATCAAGATGTCATTCACTTTGAAGCAGGACCTTCAGGAAGCATCACCTAAGGGCCCATAAGTCTGTGTTTATGGAGATTGTGTTGATGGTAAGACCAGCAGGCAAAAAGCAAAGTAGAGAAAGCCTGAAAGAGAGAGGGCCTAAAACACACACTAAGAATCGTCCATAGTCTCAGCATTGGCCAGATACAGGGCTTGTAAAGAAGAATAATATTATTAATGTTCACCAGAATAATATAAGATCTCAGTATGAAAGAGACACAGGCCTGGTGCTTGGTGATGGAGAGAGGAGGCAGAGAAGGACCAATATTCACTGAGTATGTGCTCATGTAAGGCTCTTTGCTAGGTACTTATGGTGCATTATCATATTTAAGTATGGGATAATTCCATGTGGGTAATAAAACTATTAATTGCTCCCTCCATTGTTTATATTGTCTCAATATTCTTAGAAACAACCCCCTTGGATCTCGGATTGCCACCAAATTTCTCAGCCTCCCTCTGAAGCCTCCAATTACCAAATGGCCAAGACCTAGCAGTGGCATTATGAACCTAAGTTATACATACAGCATCTACATTACGCTCTTAAGAGGAAGTTGCTTGCCTTCCACTTTCACTCTTTTCTCCATCCTGGAAATTAAAATGCAAGTATGGTGTTAATGCACCAGCTTTTACTACAAGAACAAAGAACACACTCTGGGGCACAAGCCTGATTTTGTCTCCCCAGGATACCTAGACAGTGTCTAGAGATATTTTGGATTTCCTTGGTGGCTCAGACAGTAAAGAATGTGCCTGCAATATGGGAGAAACGGGTTCAATCCCTGGGTCAGGAAGATCCCCTGGAATAGGAAATGGCAACCTTCTCTAATATGCTTGACTGGAGAATTCCATGAACAGAGGAGCTTTGTGGGCTACAGTCCATGGGTTGCAAAGAGTCGGACATGACTGATGAACGCTTACACTTTTCAGATATATTTTTGGTTGCTACAGCTGAGGAGAAGATACTACTGGCATAAATAATGACCAGGGATGCTGCTAAATATCCTGTAGCACATGAGAACATCTTCCCACCCCCACCACCACTTCCCCCAACACAATTTATCTATTCTGTTTGCAAATAGCATCTTCTCATTCAGAGGTGTCTCTGCAATCAGCTGACTGTCTGGCTCATCTTACTCTTCACATTGAGGAGCTCTTAAAATGCAGGATTAACATACTATTTCCAGCCTGACAGTAGTATGTGTCACTGCCTTTGGTGAGACGTCAGCCCACAGCTTCCTTTTCATCTTCTGCAACTTCCTGTGATTACAAGAAGTGGGATGATTAATGCTGACCAGGGTAGGTCCACCTACTCAGTGGCTGCGACTATTGGAGTTCTGGGGTAACACAAAAACCACAGAGTCACAGAACTCTTCCCTGGCCTCATGATGCCAGACTGCATCACACAGCATAGTGTGGGGTCCAGAAATGATTTTACATGAGTCAGTTCTTACAAGTGTTTTGTAGCTTCAGTTCCATATCCTTCTCCCACACAGTCCCATTCCTTCTTTTTACAACCTACCTCCCAGGAGTCAGTGGAATATTATCCATAGCACAGAAGGAGACAGCCTATAAATTAATCTCCTTCCTGTCAGGGGTTTCATCCAGTGATCTGATCTTCTTTGCTGGGACTTTTAGTATCTTACAATATATGACATCTTCCATTAACAGAGAGGCCCTCAGATGGATAATTCGCTCATGTTCTCAGTTCTAAAATATCTCTTAGGTCTGCACAGGCCCTTCCCAAACCATGACACTAATATTACACACATCCTCAGCATCCAAGTTAGAGTATTTAATTCAATCACAATAGAAATCAGTTACATGCTCTAAAACAAAATACACACGAACAGACAGTATTTATATATCCTCACTTACTAAAACCAGTCCAAATGTAATGAATAGGTTGGTGTCTTATGAAGGTCACAGTCATACTCTAAGGGAACTAAAGAAGGAAATGATGAAAGCAAGGTGTTGAGAATGCCTGCAGCGGTGTTATGGCTTCATAGGTTTGTGCTCAGAGAAGACCAGAAGGAGCAAAGGAAGAGAGGTCATCCTATCTTCGGGGAACCTATACTCCAACACAACAGAGTGAAAATGCAGCCACAAGAATACCTAAGTTTAATTAATCTTCATAACAACCCTATGAGTAGCTATTCTTGTGATTTTTAATGGTATAAGTGAGAAGATAAATATTGTCTGGTGGGCTGTTCCAAGGTACCACTGGCATAAGCCAGATTCAGCCGCTGTGCTGCTGAGGTCCCTTGGAGAGTGGGAGTGACCTGTGTTCCACGCTGTGTCTGCTTCTCTTTGCCACTCTCCGCTCAGGTCGCTCAGATCACCACCTGGACCTTCAGGAACCGCTGCCTCTTAATGTGATGCTCTGTATTGCTTTGTGGGCCCCGTTGGGAAGCAGAAGAGGTGGAGTCTATGTGGAGCAGGCCACTACTCTTCCTTCTTTGTCCTTAACCCTACACTCTACTAAGAAGCAAGGCTTTAGGGGGGCTATTAAGTTTTGGCAAAAATTGGGGAAATATTTAGTAGCACATCTTTTTATAATAGTTATCATTTGTAATACTATACATGAATATTAAGCATGGTTCTTCCTGAAAGTTCTTCAACACCGAGTCACTAGGAATTTCTCATTGGCTGAGAAATTGTTCTGGTGCTTCCAATGTATTGTCTAGCATCTTTTTTACATTCTTGCTCCTGTACCACACTGCGAACAATACATGTGGAAACTGCAAAACCTAAGAGAGGCTGTTGTAGGTTACCACAGAAAGTTTTTGTCGTGATTACAGAAGCGCAGAGTAGGCAAGTGGTCCCAAGGAATAGAGCTAATGGAGAAAGTGTGTTGGACCCAAAACTTGAAAACTATCTGAGAGAACCCTGATGCTGCAGAAGGCATCCCTCTTTATTCCTAGCTTGTGTGAAAGAAGTAAAGTGACTGAGTCAGTGAAAAATGAGAAAAAGTCTTGGGAGAGAGGACATCCTCAAGCCTCCCCAGATAGTCAGAATTCATGTGGGATGAAGAGTCAGCCTGCCATCTCTCTTCTTCTCCTGACACATTTTCTTTCATGAGGATGTTTGTACTCTTTCTCAAGATCTCCCAGGACCTGCAGTAAATAAAACTGATGGGCTTATCTTCAGAAATCATTTGGCAAATGAGAAAAATTCAACCAATAACCTGAAAAACACCAAATTTTCCTGCCTTTGTTAAAGAAAAATAGTATATTTAAGTTAGAGAAAGTCAGTTTTTTAAGTTAATTTATTTTTTATTGAAGGATAATTGCTTTACAGAATTTTGTGGTTTTCTGTCAAACCTCAGCATGAATTAGCCATAGGTACACGTATATCCCCCCCTTTTGAATCTCCCTCCCCATCTCAACCCTCTAGGTTGATACAGAGCCCCGTTTGAGTTTCCTGAGTCATACAGCAAATACTCATTGGCTATTTATTTTACATAGGGTAGTGTAAGCTTCCATGTTCCTCTTTCCATACATCTCACCCTCTCCTCCCCTCTCCCCAGGACACATGTATCCCATTGCTCATTGCAGCACTATATATAATAGCTAGAACATGAAAGCAAGCTAGATGTCCACTGACAGATGAATGGATAAATAATTTGTGGCACGTATATACAATGGAATATTACTCAGCCATAAAAAGAAATGCATTTGAGTCAGGTCTAATGAGATGGTTGAACCTAGAACCTATTATACAGAATGAAGTAAGTCAGAAACAGAAAGATAAATATCACATTCTAATGCATATATATGGAATCTAGAAAAATGGTACTGAAGAATTTATTTACAGGGCAGCAATGGAGAAAGTCAATTTTAATGAATCAGCAATCAGTTCAGTTCAGTTCAGTCACTCAGTCGTGTCCGACTCTTTGCAACCCCATGAACTGCAGCACGCCAGGCCTCCCTGTCCATCACCAACTCCCGGAGTTTACTCAGATTCATGTTAGCAATAGTGAGCTAAAATTTGAACTCACGTCCATCTTATTCACAATCTCATACTCTTTTCCTTCAGTGTTTCTGTTTCTCAGTTATACACCATAAAACACTTTGTACCTACCCTGTATCTGAGACATTTTCTTGTTATCAGCCCAGAAATAATATTGTAGGAAAAAGGTTTCCTAAGCCATAGCTATTAGGAATGGAAAAAAAAAAGAAAAAAACACTTGGATAGTTTAGGGCATAATCAAACCTTTGGAAATTATTTTTAAAATTCTTATGATTTTGTGTTGGTTTGCTATGGGAAAATGGAATTTTTTGTTCTAAGACTAAAGATTGTGTGTGTGTGTGTGTGTGTGTGTGTGTATACACATGTGAGTGTACATATGTGTACCTGCACCTTTAGAACATCTCAGGCATCAAAGCCTTGTTACGTGTTAGACAGAGTAACTGGAAGCACACAGCATCAATTTCTAAGTAGCAGGTGTAGGAAGCAGAGTCAGAATTCTGGCATTCCAAACAGCAGCTCTGACCCTAGCCTTCTAGTTTTCTGGGAAACCTTTTTTGCACAAGCATTTATAAATCACTTTTTAATGTTGAATCATTAGGATAAGTATTTGTTGATAGACCCATGGTGAGTAATTAATAACTAGTGTTAGTATAGTGGTTTGTTGATTCAATTGCTATCCACATTATGAAGCTGTTACATCTGGCTGACAAAATCTTAAATTGTGCCTTTCCAAGGCTAATTGTTTATTTTTAGCAACTCCTTGAAAATGATAATGACTAACATTTATTGAGAATGTCTTATGTGCTAGGTACTTTAAAGTGTGTTAATCACTTTATATAAATTACCCCATAAGAATTTTATGAGTTAGCTATTGCTTGTCCCACTTTAATGATGAGAAGATGGCAGTATAGGTATATATCTAGTAGGTGAGGGATTTTGGAGACCTCCTGCTTAACCATTATCTTGAAGGGTTGAGAATTTTAAGGAGGGCTACTGTAGCTCAGGTTATTTAGGTTAAGAAGAGAGAATCAATAGAAACCCAAAGATATGTTCCCAAGATTTTCTGAGTGGCAGTAGAAGTACTTTTTTGAAATGACTTCAATAATTGCATATTTCTTTCCTTACAGATTCTTCATTTCAGATGACTCTGTATTAGTGTTCATGGAAATTGCATTATTCTCGCTGTATTAAGGAATGTTTTGCTTTAGTGGAAATGTTTAGAAAACTATCACTAGAGATTACCCAAGTGAGTTCCTGGTGAAAAATATAAATACCATGAATCTCCTGAGGAATATTCCAATTTTTCTCAACTCTATATATCTTTCTCTGGGTTCCAAACATGTACATCTAACTTTCTACTTTCCATTTCCATTTGGATGCCTAATTGGCATATACATCTTAGTTTGTCACAAATAAAACTTCTATTTCCCTCTCCTTTTCTTCCCCAAACACTAAATGCCATCACTTAGGTGCTCAATCCGTAAACTTACACCTAACCTTAATTCTTCTCTCTTCTTCATGTTTCCACATCCAATCAGCATATCAAACAGGCCTTAACCTTAGAATTATTTAAAAAATGTCCATTTTACTCCATATCATCATCTCAGGAACTATGTAATAGTCACCTCTTGATCTCCTTATATCCCCTCTGGCCCTCACCCATGCCATTTACCCCAGGACAGTCAAGGGGACCTTCTAGAAGTGCAAATGAAAGCTTCTGGTCCAAGATAAAAGATTGAACATGTAAGTTTACACTTTGACCTTTCTAAGACCACTTTGCAATGGAAAAGCATAAAAAAATCATTTGCCACCATAAAACAAAGAGAAAGGGGGTAAAGTCATCAGTAACAGAATGTTTCAACACATATCTGTAGACCTAAAGTAGATGGAAGAGCATTGGCTGCTGTAGGAAATGGGAAGAGAAAGCTGAGAACTGCAGAACCCCACACAGACTCCTGACTCAGAGACACCTGGTGTAATGGGTTATTGGCATAATGACAATTATGAACATCTGAAACTATCAACCAAGCATGCAGATGAAATAAAAGTAAGGCTCAGAACATTACTGCCAATGTATCCATCACCCCCACCCCCCACTTCTCCAGGAAGTTCCTTGAAGATTTAAATAAAGAGAGAGGGGGAAAAAATGAGAGCCATAGGATACTGAATCTGACCCAGCAGAGTAATGAAGGGAAGTTTCAAGATGACAGCTGCTCATCAAGCCTAGAGAACAATCATGTAGTGTTCAGCAGGAGGAGCAGAGGCGGTAGAACCGGAATGAAGGGAAACTTGGAAGATTTGCTGGAATCCCTGAGGTAGTGGTTAAAGTATTTGTGAGACATGATAAAGGCACACAGCACAAAGCAGAAAAATTGGAAACAAGGTGAAAAGCGAATGGTTATGAAAGGAAATGTTATTTTAGCATATTATTTGATTATGCAATTAATGATATTAAATGGTCACAGCAATGAGATATTTAAATTCTAAAATCTGCCTATAGACAAGGCATGGGAGGCTCATTACACTTGCAGATCAAAATGTAAATATGATCAATCTGACATTTTAAGTGTAAATTTGAAGGCAGAATCCAGGATGTGGAGGCAGGGTATAAGAGAATATGGAGGAGTGTAGAAGGAAAGGGCTGTAATATCCTAATCTTATAAAGTGAGGAGTCTAGAGAAGACATCTACATGTGATAGAATAAAAAGGAAATATAATATTGAAGCCTAAAAGTTAACTATGAGGAAGATTTAAAAGAATGGTCAACTATTTATTTTTGAGATTGGGATGGCATTGGCCATAGTATAAGTTGAGTCCTAATTTATCATGTGTAGGTGTGCGCTCAGTCATGTCTGACTCTTTGTGGCCCCATGGACTGTACTTGGCCAGGCTCCTCTGTTCATGGAATTTTCCAGGTAAGCCTACTGGAGTGGATGGCTACTCCAGGGAATCCTCCAGACTCGTGGAGTGAATCTGGATCTCTTGCATCTCCTGCTGTGGCAGGGAGATTCTTTACCACTAGCACCAACCTGGGAAGCCCTAAATGGTTGTCAGATTATTGTTAAGTAATAAACTGGTGAGAATGTGTCCTGCAAGCCAGATAGACCTACAGTATAAATCAAGATGCATACAGAAGACCTGGACCTAGCTACTGTCAAGCAAATTAGAAAAAAGAAGATTATAAATCAGTTCAAGATGACCTGAAATAAAGGAGGGAATTTAAAATTAGCTATAGATCATAGACCAGGGCCTACAGGCATAAACAACTGCTGAGTAGAAGGTAAATATGTCCTGAGGCCCCACACCTGGGACTAATATCAGGAACACTGGGTTTTAGGAGGAAATTGGCAGTGTTTCCAAACCACATAGCAAAATTAACCCAAACCAACCTTAGACAGGTGGTACACAACATAGAAATGATTGAGATGAGAAAGAGGGAGAGATGAGGTCCACAGGATCCTAAAAATTAGCAAGGGCTTCACATGGATAGGCATCTGGATGAAGGATTTTACAAGAGAATCAGAGGTATCTGCAAAGACCACGGGAACCCAGGGGAGGCTGAGTCAACAGGGCTGTGCCATTGACCAATAATCACAGGATCATCAGCAGAAGATGCTCATAGAATGCACAGGGACGGGGCTAGGCCACTGCACTCCAAAGGAGCAGCAGATGGGTGGGTATACTTATTAAAATGTGCAGGTGAGTTATAAGGAGGAAAAAGGGATAGACATATCGTATTCCCATCCAACTGCAATGTGAGATAATTTATCACTGTCCTCCATTATGGATGGAGGTTTGTAACATTGTACAGGAGGTGGCGACCAAAATCATTCCAAAGAAAAAGAAATGCAAGAAGGCAAAATGGTTGTCTGAGGAGGCCTCACAAATAGCCGAGAAAAGAAGAGAAGCAAAAGGCAAAAGAGAAAGGAAAAGGTATACCACTTGAATGTAGAGTTCCAAAGAATCGCAAGGACAGGTAAGAATGTCTTCTTAAGTGAACAATGCAAAGAAATAGAGGGAAATAATAGAATGGGAAAGACTAGAAATCTCTTCAAGTTAGAGATACCAAAGGAACATGTCATGCAAAGATGGGTATAATAAAGGACAGAAATGGTATGGACCCAACAGAAGCAGAAGAGGTTAAGAAAAAGAATTATATGTAAATGGTCTTAATGCCACAGATAACCACTTTGGTGGGATCACTCACCTAGAGCCAGACATCCTGGAGTATGAAGTCAAGTAGGCTTTAGGAAGCATTACTAGGCATAAAGCTAGTGGAGGTGAGGAATACCAGTTGAGTTATTTCAAATCCTAAAAGGTGATGCTGTGAAAGTGCTGCACTCAATATGCTAACAAATTTGGAAAACTCAGCAGTGACCACAAGACTGGAAAAAATCAGCTTATATTCCAATACCAAATAAGGGCAATACCAAAGAATGTTCAAACTACCACACAGTTGCACTCTATTCACATGCTAGCAAGGTAATGCTCAAAATTCTTCAAGCTAGGCTTCAACAATACATGAACTAAGAAGTTCCAGGTGTACAAGCTGGATTTAGAAAGAGCAGAGGAATCAAAGATCAAATTGCCAGCATCTGTTGGACATAGATAAAAACAAGTGAATTCCAAAAAAAAAAACTACTTCTGCTTCATTGACTACAGTAAAGCTTTTGATTGTATGGGTCACAACAAACTGTGGAAAATTCTTAAAGAGAAGAGAATACCAGACCACTTTACCTGCCTCCTGAGAAGCCTGTAGCAGGTCAAGAAGCAACAATTAGAACTGAACATGGAACAATGGATTGGTTTAAAATGGAGAAAGGAGTACATCAAGGCTGTATATTGCCACCCTGCTTATTTAACTTATATGCAGAGTACATCATGCAAAATGCAAGGCTTGATAAATCACAGGCTGGAATCAAGGTTGTCGGGAGAAATATCAATAACCTCAGATATGCAGATGACACCACTGTAATGGCAGAAAATGAAGAGGTAGAAGTGCCTCTTGATGCAGTTTAAAGAGGAGACTGAAAAGCTGGCTTAAAACTCAACATTTAAAAAGTTAAGATCATGTCATCCAGTCCTATCACTTCATGGCAAATAGATGGGGAAATAGTGACAGACTTCAGTTTCTTGGGCTCCAAAATCACTGTGGACAGTGACTGCAGCCATGAAATTAAAGGATACTTGCTCCTTAGAAGAAATGCTATGACAGACCTAGACAGTTTATTAATAAACAGAGACATTACTTTGCCAAACAGAGGTCCATATAGTCAAAACTATGATTTTTCCAGTGGTCATGTATGATGTGAGAGTAGGGCCATAAAGAAGGTTGAACACTGAGGAATTGATGTTTTTGAACTGTTGTGTTGGAGAAGATTCTTGAAAGTCCCTTGGATAGCAAGGAGATCCAACCAGTCAATACTAAATTAAATCAACTAAGTTATTGACTGACTGGATTCTACTAAATACAAGCTTCTTTTATGAAAAAATAAATTAAAAGATGAATAAAAATAAATTAAATCAATTCTGAATATTCTTTGAAAGAACTGATGCTGAAGCTGAAGCTGCAATTTGGCCACCTGATGTAAAGAGCTGACTTATTGGAAAAGACCCTAATGCTGGGAAAGACTGAAGGCAGGAGGAGAAGGGGATGACAGAGGATGAGATGGTTGAATGGCATCATCTACTCAATGGACATGAGTTTGAGCAAGCTCTGGGAGATGGTGAAGGATGGGAAATCCTGGTGTGCTGTGGTCCATGGGTGGCAAATCATCAGACAAGTCTGAGAGGCTTAACAACACTACCATTGTCATTATTATTGCTACCAGGGATGAACTACAAAGGGAAATTTTGTCCTTGAGAGAGAAGCTAACTTCTCTCATGGGCGACAACTTTCAGAGAGGCTGAGGATACAGGATTAACTTTAGCTAAGGAATGGAGATTACAAAATGCACTGTGAGCAAGTTCAGGCTGATATCTCAATCAAACAATGGGGGAAATAGAAGTTTTGCTCAGTTTTCCAATGTCTCCTAGAAGAAGGCAGAAGGAGGAAAGTATTCAGGGGAGATGGAAAGAAGAGCTAGGCCTCATGGTTGTTTGCTGGCACACTGCTTGTATTATGTTTCTGAGGGTAGGAGAGGAATTCTGAACTCACTGGAAAGAGTCAGGTATAGTCTGAGTTATCTGAGATGGTTAGTGGTGATATAGGTCCCAGCCAGCTTGTAATGGTATTTCTAAAATTTTGCTAGCTCATGCTTCACATTAAAACAACAACAATGACAATAACAATTATTCCTGATTTCACAATCTGGTTAAGTTTCTATCCATGAGAGCATACTTAGCCTCAATGAAGATCTTGACCATGGAAGGATGTAGACTCCCAATGTGAAAACAATCATATGTCTGTAGACACAAAACTGTTCTTCTTTACTGAAAGAAAAGAAGATAGCCATGTAGATTTTCCACAAAAGATAGAAGAGACGGGAGACCTGTAATTGCTCTTCCCTGAAGGTGGAATATTTTGATGGTTAAACTATGCTGTCTGGGATATTTTTAACTTTCTAAGTTAAAATACTTTCTTAGTTGACTCTGCCATTCTGGAAGGACATAGAGGTGAGGTCACAAATAAAAAAGACAGACAAGTCTTCTCTGGGATTCATCAAACATCATCAAGGAGTCAACTTGAGTGCTAGGCGAATATCCTGTTGCTAAGTAGGACTTGGCCCCTTCAGAATTAAGAAAGGGATATTATGCAGAGTTGATGATCCAGGAGTGTGGCTGGGGCTAGGGCCATATTTGTTCGTATGACTCAGTATACCAAACATGTCTTAGGTAGACCCATCTAAAAGAAGGGGAAAAAAATACACACATACATACACGCACCACCCCCACCCCACCAACACACACACACACCTCCACTACACACACATATACTGCTCTCAAGAGGCCACCCACAGTCAGTGATGAATTTCCAGGACCCAAACTAACTACCTTGGAATTCAATTAAAATGATCTGTCTTGCTAAGATCTTGGTATGTGTAAACTGGGCATCACTCTGCTTCCCAGAGTTGTTGAGAGATGAGGGTATCCCCATGGGCCAAGGATGCTCAGCCAAGTCTGAAAAGGTCCAGACTGGACAGTGAAAGAAAAGCTGTCTTATTTAAAGGTGGTTGCTTCTTAATCCGACTGGGATGTTCCCTAGAACATTGGAAATATCCAAGATCTTTTGAGGTACTGGGGAATTGAAAAGCACAAAGACCATCAAAAAGATAGAAAGGAGACAGAAAAAGAAATGTCCTGAGATTATTCACAAAATAATAATAGACAAGAATTACGATTTCAAATATTCAAAGGCTTATGATAGTGGGGTGCTGAATTATACAGCTGAGGTTCAAGTCATGGCAGAATGTCCTGGACCCAGAAGACTGAGATGAAGAGATATCTTTAGCACTGGGCAAAGGTCAAGAGTCAGAACATAGAAAAACAGCCAAGATTCTGTTACTTTGGGCTCATAGGAATGTGAAACAAAAAATGGAATTCAAATTATGAAGTCAGTACAAACTGCAAAGGATAGTCGAGAAATTAGGATAATCCCATTTTATACCTCTAATTTCAGCTCAGTTTTGCATTTCCTTTGAAATTTTCATTTTCAACTGTTATTATTTATGTTTACATTAAAATAAGTTGGGACAGATGTTAAGAACTATGTTTTATACTTCTAGCTTCTGTTAGGTTCTCATTTATTAATGTATGAGATACATGGGCACCAAACATAGTTCTCAGTTTAATTTATGATTATGTTTGAAAAGAAACCAATAATCACCCATCTTTCTTTTCCCAATTTATTTATGTTTCCCCAAAGAAGATCCTGAGAAAATGATTCACATGCAAGTTGCTCCTTTGGAGGTGAAGAAAAATACAAGCAGAGGTGAAGGGACATGAAACAAGAATGGGAAAGCAGCAAATAAAGGGGACAGAATCAAGCCAGCTACTTCTGAAGGCAACTGAAGCTTGATTGAGCCAAAAAAAACTCTTGGGACCAATGTAAAAGAATTGTATAAAGTGACTTTCCCACTTACAGTTTGAGACAGTTGTGTGGGTTATACTCTGACTAGGATTAGTCATTGGTTGAGGACTTCTTCCAAAGGACAGTAATTCCCTAGCACTTATGAGTTACACTAGAGACAGCATATGAAGCTTTGGTAATTTAAATTAAAAAAAAAAAAACAACAGAAACTTTAAGAAAAGGAATAAAGATAACTACTACCATACACCAAAGTGATAAAGGCAAAGAATTATGGATTAGACACTGGCAGCATCTCTTGTAAACCTGCTTAATGATATTCATCATGTTTATTTACATACTACCTTTTTAGATTATTCTTATCCAGAACCAGAACTTCTTCTAAGCTAGTCTAGGTTGTTTGATTGGTAGGGTAACCAGATCGTCACTCTGGGATGACTAAACTCCTGGTTATACTTTTGGCAGACCAGGGCTATTGCACTGTACAAAAAAGGTTCCCACTGGAGATAAAAGCACACGTGTATGTGCTAGCTTATGCCCCAATCACTAATGCTGAGGAAGCTGAAGTTGAATGGTTCTATGAAGACCTATAAGACCTTCTAGAACTAACACCAAAAAAAAAAAAAAAAAAAAGTCTTTTTCATCATAAGAGTCTGGAATGCAAAAGTAGGAAGTCGAGAGATACCTGGAGTAACAGGCAACTTTGCCCTTGGAGTACAAACTGAATCAGGGAAAAAGCTAACAGAGTTTTGCCAAAAGAATGCACTGCACCCTAGAGCAAGCACCCTCTTCCAACAACACAAGAGAGGACTCTACACATGGATATCACCAGATGGTCAACACAAAAATCAGATTGATTATATTCTTTGCAGACAAAGACGGAGAAGCTCTATAGAGTCTGTATAGAGTCTATATAGACCTATCTGTCTTGGGTGGCCCTACATGGCATGGCTCAGTTTCACTGAATTAGGCAAGGCTATGGTACATGTTGTCAGTTTGGTTGAAACTGTAGTGAAAGTGAAAGTCTCCCAGTCATGTCTGACTCTGCAACTCCACAGACTACAGTCTATGGAATTCTCTAGGCCAGACTGGAGTGGGTAGATTTTCCCTTCTCCAGGGGATCTTCCCAACCCAGAGATCAAACCCAGGTCTCTTGCATTGCAGGTGGATTCTTTGCCAACTGAGCTGTCAGGGAAGCCCTTCTGTTTGGTGAGTTTTCTGTGATTGTGGTTTTCATTCTGTCTGCCCTCTGATGGATGAAGATAAGAGGCTAGTGCAAGCTTCCTGATGGGAGGCACTGGCTTTGAGGGAAACTGGGTCTTGCTCTGGTGGGTGGGGCCATGCTTAGTAAATCTTTAATTCAAGTTTTCCTGATGGTTGGGGCTGTGTTCCCTTCCCTCCCTCCCTGTAGCCCTCAAGCCAAATTATGGTAGGGAAAATAGCAGTAATGGCAAACTCCTTCAAAAGGACTTGTGCCAGCATGTCAGGCCTCCCAGGACTGTTGTAGTCAGTGCCCCTGACCACTTGGCAGGCCACTGTCTACCCATCCACCAGAGACTCCTGGACACTCACAGGCAAGTCTGGCTCAGTCTCTTGTGGAGTCACTGCTCCTTTCTCCTAGTCCTGGTGTGCCCACGGTTTTGTTTGTGCCCTCCAAGAGTCTGTTTCCCCAGTCCTGAGGAAGGTCTGTAATCAAATCCTGCTGACTTTCAAAGTCAGATTCCTTAGGGATACTCAGTCCTTTTGCTTGATCCCCAAGTTGGGAAGTCTGTTGTGGGCCCTAGAACTTCTGTAACAGAGTGAGACCTTCTTTGATGTGATTGTTCTCCTGTTTGTGAGTTGCCTGCCCAGTGGCTCTGTGGTGGAGCTCATGGCGACCTCCTTCAAGGGGACTTGCGTGACACTGCACCTACCCAGACTGCTGTTACAGAGCCTCTGACTCCACGGCAGGCTGCTGCTGACTAGTGCCTCCACAGGAGACCCTCAGACACTCAGGCCAGACCCAGGTCTGGCTCGATCTCATGTGGGGGTCACCTGAGACCCTCTCACATGTGAAAGGTCCCTTGGTCCTTGTACGCACAAGGTTTTGTTTGTGTCCTCCGAGCATTTCTAGTACATATGAGGTTTGATTTTAAACGTAATTGTGCCCATCCTACCATCTTGCTGTGGCTTCTCCTTTGTCCTTGGTCACAGGGTATTTTTTTTGGTGGGTTCCAAAATTCTCTTGTTGATGGTTGTTCAGCAGCTAGTTCCAGCTTGACAATCTGGAAGCTCTCAACTCCTGTACTGTTGAAGTCTAGCTTAAAGGATTCTGAGCATCATCTTGCTAGCATGTGAAATGACAGCAATTGTGTGGTAGTTTGAGCTTTCTTTGGCATTGCCCTTCTTTGGATTGGAATGAAAACTGACCTTTTCTTGTCCTGTGGCCATTGCTGAGTTTTCCAAATTTGCTGGTGTATTGAGTGCAGCACTTTAGGGGAAAACTACTAGGCCATTCAGGTATGAGCTAAATCGAATCCTTTATGATGATACACTGGAAATGACAAATACACTTACGGGATTAGATCTGATAGACAGAGTGCTCGAAGATCTATGGACAAAGTAGTGATCAAAACTATCCCTGAGAAAAAGAATTACAAAAAGGCAAAATGGTTTTCTGAGGAGGCCTTACAAATAGCTGAGAAAAGAAGAGAAGAAAAAGGCAAAGGAAAAAGTGAAAGATATACCATCTGAATGCAGAGTTCCAAAAAATAGCAGGAGAGATAAGAAAGCCTTCTTAAATGAACAAAGCAAAGACATAGAGGTAACCAATAGAATGGGAAAGATTAGACATCTCTTAAAGAAAATTAGAGATACCAAGGGAATATTGTATGCAAAGATAGGTACAATAACAGACAGAAATGGTATGGGCCCAACAGAAGCAGAAGAGGTTAAGAAGTGGCAAGAATACACAGAAGAACTATACAGAAAAGGTTTTAATGACCCAGATAACCACGATGGTGGGATCACTCACCTAGAGCCAGACATCCTGGAGTATGAAGTCAAGTAGGCCTTAGGAAACCCTACTACACACAAAGCTAGTGGAGGTGTTGGAATTCCATCTGAGCTATTACAAATCCTAAAAGATGATGATGTTAAAGTGCTGCACTCAATATGCCAGCAAATTTGGAAAACTAGCAGGGGCTACACAGGGCTGGGAAAGGTCAGTTTTCATTCCAATCCCAAAGAAAAGCAATGACAAAGAAGTCCAAATTACTGCCCAATTACACTCATTTCACATGCTAAGAAGTTAAAGCTCGAAGTCCTATAAGCTAGACTTCAACAGTACATGAACTGAGAACTTGCAGATGTACAACCTGGATTTAGAAAAGGCAGAGGAACCAGAGATCAAATTGCCAAGATCTGTTGGATCTAGTAAAAGCAAGAGAATTCCAGGAAAACATCTACTTCTGCTTCATTGACTACTCTAAAACACTTACTGTGTGGGTCACAACAAGCTGTGGAAAATTCTTAAAGTGATGGGAATACCAGACCGCCTTACTGCCTCTTGAGAAACCTGTATGCAGGTTAAGAAGCAACAATTAGAACTGACATAGAAAAATGGGCTGGTTCCAAATTGGGAAAGGAATATGTCAAGGCTGTATATTGTCACCCTGCTTATTTAACTTACATGCAGAGTACATCATGCAAAATGTCAGGTTGGATGAAGCTCAAGTTGTAATCAGGATTGCTGGGAGAAATATCAATAACTTCAGATATGCAGATGTCACCACCCTTAAGGCAGAAAGTGAAGAGGAACTAAAGAGCCTCTTGATGAAGGTGAAAGAGGAGAGTGAAAAAGCTGAAAACTCAACATTTGGAAAAAGAGGATCATGGCATCCGGTCCCATCACTTCATGGCAAATACATGGGGGAAAAATGGAAACAGTGAGAAAATTCATTTTCGTGGGCTCCAAAATCACTGCAGATGGGGACTTCAGCCATGAAATTAAAAGACATTTGCTCCTTAGAAGAAAAGACAAACCTAGAAAGCATATTAAAAAGCACTTTGCCAACAAAGATTCGTGTATTCAAAGCTATGGTTCTTCGAGTAATCATGTATGGATGAGAGTTGGACCAGAAAGAAGAACTGATGCTTTTGAATTGTGGTACTGACAGAAGACCCATGAAAGTCCCTTGGACAGCAAGGAGATCAAACCAGTCAATCCTAAAGGAAATCAACACTGAATATTCATGCTGAAGCTGAAGCTCCAGTAGTTTGGCCACTTGATGCAAAGAGCCAATTCATTGGAAAAGACTCTTAATATTGGGAAAGATTGAAGGCAGGAGGAGAAGGAGATGACTGAATACAAGATGATTGGATGGCATCACCCATTCAATGGACATGAGTTTGAGCATATTCCAGAAATTAGTGAAGAACAGGAAATAGTGACATGTGCAGTACATGGGGTCACAAAGAGTCAACACAATTAAGCAACTAAACAACAGCAACAAATATTCTGTGACTCCCTTGACTTCCAGAGGCTACTCTTCCTGGTTCCCTTATATAGCAGCAATCCAATATTCTCATGATAATCAGGGTCTTTTTTTTCTGGCAAAGTATAAATGTACAGTAACTCATCATTTGTTTGTTGAGCTATTGGCTAAAGAGCCCAAAACAACCAAGTAAGAGTTGTGACTTGAGAATTAGTGAAACTCCTACCAAGTCTCCCTGTAGAAGCAGCTAGTCTCCCTGTAGAAGCAGCTACTTCCAGGAAACTAGTAGCTTTACACTAACAAACTAAACGTGCAGGGTCAGATTTCACAAATTACCCAAGTGAACCTAGGAGGATGGTGAGAGGGCCCAGTAATACTTTTACACTTTGATTTTCAGACTCATACCTATAGGATGCTAAGCAGCATAAAATAGCCATTAGTTCAGTGTATATTCCAAATATTGAAAGATAATACCCCTAATTCTGATATATTTAGGAAAAAATTCCAATATTCTATCAGTCCAACAGTTTCCAAGGCATATAGTTTCTGATAGCCTCAATGGATTTCATACCCCTGTAGGTCTCTTGACCAAAGGCAAAGTCAAAATTTGATGTGAGATAGAAAAAGCTGGCTTAAAACTCAACGTTCAAAAACTAAGATCATGGCATCCCATTCCATTACTTCATGGAAAATAGATGTAAACCAATGGAAACAGTGACAGGCTTTATTTTCCTGAGCTCCAAAATCACTGCAGATGGTGACTGCAGCCATGAAATTAAAAATAATTTGCTCCTTGGAAGAAAAGCTATGGCAAACCTAGACAGCATATTAAAAAGCAGAGACGTTACTTTGCCGACAAAGATCTGTCTTGTTAAAGCTATGATTTTTCTAGTAGCAATGTATGGAAGTGATACTTGGACCGTGAAAAATGCCGAGTACCAAAGAACTGATGCTTTTGAACTGTGGTGTTGGAGAAGACTCTTAGCATCCCTTAGACTGCAAGGAGATCAACCTTGTCAATCCTAAACAAAATCAACCCTGAATATTCATTGGAAAGACTGATGCTGAAGTTAAAGCTCGAATACTTTGACCACCTGATGTGAAGAGCCAACTCCTTAGAAAAGACCCTGATGCTGGGAAAGATTGAAGGCTCAAGGAGAAGGGGATGACAGAGGATGAGATGGTTGGATGGCACCACCAAACTAATGTACATGAGTTTGAGCAAGCTCCAAAAGTTGGTGAAGGACAGGGAAGCCTGGCGTGTTGCAGTCCATGGAGTCGCAAAGAGTCAGATATAACTGAGTGACTGAACAACAAAGTCAAGTTAGAGCAGCTCTTAGAATTGTTTGCATGTGCCTACAAGGTGAGTGCTTCTTTACATTTTTAAAGGATTTAAAAAACAAACACAAAAATAAACCAGAACATGTGATAGAGACCATAGGTGGCCCAAAATTTGAAATATTTACTCTCTGGCTCTTTACAGAAAAACTTTGCCAACCTATGATTGGATCACTAATTGTCAATTTTTTTAAGAAGGAAAATATTAATTTCTACTAAATGAAGTTTCATATGTGATCCAATCCAAATGAAACAAATAGGGAGAACTGCTCTGGTTGAAGAGCTGAGAGATTTTAGAATCTTGTTTCCTCAGCTTCTCTCTACCTTCTAATGCCTCAGTACCTCTTCAGTAGCTTGGGATCCACAGAATGTGTTTGAAAACATTGAGTTTAGAAAGTCTCTCAACTCTTCCAGTGTTAATATTAGTATATTGTTTTTTTATATTGGCTTACACTACTAAAAAACACTCTGGCCTCCCAAGAGCTAAATTTTGTTCAGTAATATAGTCTGGTAATTATTAACATATCCTGAGGGCATGAACAACCACAGAGCTCTAGTGAAGTCACAGAACACTGAGCAAAGCAATTAGATCTTTGCTCTCCTCCCCCAGGATTTTCTGTGAGCTTCCTGAAAGTGTCAATTTCACCCCTAAAACCAGCCTTGCTAAGCTTAAACTACCCCCAGATGGGATCACTAACCTTTTGTTAGAGATAGGGCTGACTGACAAGACCCAGGTTTGGGCTGGTCTTTTCAGTTTGGGAAACTTGATTTTTTAAATATGAGAAATAAAGTTGTGCTCATGCTTTTCTGGAGAATTTCAAAACACAGAATTTAGGTCAAATGGGCAATTCTTCCTGTGCTGTGCAACACTTCATTCCTTGCCAAAACCAGAGACAAACATCAATTCCCCAGTTCAACAGGGTTCCACTTTTTCATTCTAAGGGGCTACGTTGTGCAACTTCTGAGAGTTATATAAAGTTTGGTTCAGCTGTCTTCCTGTCATATCCTTTGTAGAATGTGCCTCTGAGGTAATGGCCTATATCTCAAAGCCATAATCTGCCCAATGAGCCAAAACTTGTTCTTTCCTGGAACCCAGAAAGGAATGGGTGTGGAACTAATCCTCATTTCCCATGCCTATTCCATATCCTGGAAATCCTAGTGTTCTCCCAAGATTTCCACAAATTCCCAAGGGAACTTAGATTTTTATGATTAACTATGGCTCTGACTTCCTGCCTCTCCCAACTCTTATTCTCTACTCTGCCCCATGGTGGTTTCAAAAACAATAGAAGAATCAGCCAGAAATTAGTCCAGTCATACATGGAAATCTCTATTTCTCCTTTCAATTCTGTTGACTTATTTATGCATTTGAAGCTCTACTCTTGGGTGCACACATATTTAGGATTTATACATTCATATATGTGTGTATATATATATATATATATATATATATATTGCTTATTTGAACCCTTTATCATTACCTATTGTTTCTTTTTTTTAATTCCTGATACTATTCCTTGCTCTAATTTCTACTTTTCTTGATGTTAGTATTCTTACCCTCACTTTGTTTTGCTAGTGTCTATTCCAGCTCTTTATTTTCAATGTATTTATGTCTTTACATTTAAATTGGGTTTCCTTTAGACGGCATAAAATTGGGTCCTGTTTTCTCATCCATTCTGGCAATCTTTGTTTTTAACTTGTGTATTTTTACTATTTACATTTAATATGATATAGATAGATTAAATCTATCATCTTGTCTGCTCTTTTCTATTTAGTTTTCTGTTTTTTTTTGTTTTGTTTTGTTTTTCTATATTTATGGCTTCCCTTGAGTTAGTTGAGCATTTTTTTTAAATGATTTGATTTTATCTTCTCTCATGGCTCATTATTTATACATTTTTGCTTAAATTTTTTGCTGTTCCTATGCTACAGTTTACAGTATGCAACTTTAATGAGTCTATCTTTAAGTGGAAACAGTGGCAGACCTTATTTTTGGGGCTCTAAAAATCACTGCAGATGGTGATTGCAGCCATGAAATTAAAAGATGCTTACAAAAGCAGAGACATTATTTGTCAACAAAGTTCTGTCTAGTCAGGGTTAGAGTTTTTCCAGTAGTCAGGTATGGATGTGAGAGTTGGACTATAAAGAAAGCTGAGCACTGAAGAATTGATGCTTTTGAACTGTGGTGTTGGAGAAGACTCTTAAAAGTCCCTTGGACTGCAAGGAGATCCAACCAGTCCATCCTAAGGGAAATCAGTCCTGAATATCCATTGGAAGGACTGATGTTGAAGCTGAAACTCCAGTACTTTGGCCACCTCATGCAAAGAGTTGACTCATTGGAAAAGACTCGGATGTTGGGAGGGATTGGAGGCAGGAGGAGAAGGGGACGACAGAGGATGAGATGGCTAGATGGCATCACCAACTCAATGGACATGGATTTGGGTGGACTCTGGGAGTTGGTGATAAACAGGGAGGCCTGGTGTGCTGCAGTCTATGTGGTCGCAAAGAGTCAGACATGACTGAGTGACTGAACTGAACTGAACCTTCAAATAATATGCCATTTCATATATAATTTAAGAAACATAGAGTATCTTATATTTCTTCCGTTGATTTTTGCTCTATAATTTACTTTTGCATTTGCTATATGGCTTCCTGAGTTGGGAAGATCTTATGGAGAAGGGAAAGGCTACCCACTCCAGTACTCTGGCCTGGAGATTCCATGGACTGTATGGTCCACAGGGTCACAAAGTATTGGACACGATTGAGCTACTTTCACAACACATTGCATCTATTTTTCCTTTAGACAAATTAATTTTGAAAGTCATGAAATATAAGAGTAAATCTGTTTCATCTTATCTTTATTTATTCTATTTTCAGCGTTCTTCCTTTCTTTCTGTTGATCCAAATTTCTGTCTTATATAACATGTCTTCTGCCTGCAGGAAAACATCTTTGAATATCTTTTGTAGAACATTAGATCACAGAGATGAGGCCTCCTCCTCTTCCAGCAATAGCCTGTTACCCATACTAGCCTGCTTTTCCCTCAGGTGCGGGAGTTTTTCCTTTCTAGTCCTTTCCTTAGCTGTGGTGAATATTCACTGGTGCTCTAAAGGGTGTTTTTGCCCTTCTTCCCACAGAGTTAAACGTTTGCTCCACAGTGAAAAGGAGAGAAAGGTCTAGTAGAGTTTTGTGATACTTCTTCATTGGCTGTTCTTCCTTTTCTTCACATTTATGCCTTAAGGGACACTTTCACAGTATTCTTACTGTCTTTTGTGAGAACATGCAATGGAGTTCATGGAGAAAAACACAAGAGATTTCAGAATCCTCCCGTTTCTGCAGCTCACCAGTGGCTTTGCAATCTCCTCTTAGTAGCCATTTGCACCTTTCTTGCTAAGCAAATGCTAATGAGATAGGAAGAAAGTGGGGGAGAATGACAGTCATTGAGGAAAACAGGATAGGACAAAGCCTGGTTAGAACAACTAGGTCCAAGGAGAGAGAAAATCCAACTTTTAGCAGATCTTGAATCTCATTATATGCTCACAGTGATTCATTCAGTTCAGTTCAGTTCAGTCGCTCAGTCTTGTCTGACTCTGCGACCCCATGAACCACAACAAGCCAGGCCTGCCTATCCATCACCAACTCCCGGAGACCACCCAAATCCCTATCCATTGAGTCAGTGATGCCATCCAACCATGTCATCCTCCGTCATCCCCTTCTCCCCCTGCCCTCAATCTGTCCCGCATCAGGGTCTTTTCAAATGAGTCAGCTCTTTGCATCAGGTGGCCAAAGTATTGGAGCTTGATCTTCAATATCAGTCCTTCCAATGTACACCCAGGACTGATCTCCTTTAGGATGGATTTGTTGGATCTCCTTGCAGTCCAAGGGACTCTCAAGAATCTTCTCTAATACCACAGTTCAAAAGCATCAATTCTTCACTGCTCAGCTTTCTTTATAGTCTAACTCTCATCCATATCCATACATGACCACTGGAAAAACCATAGCCTTGACTAGACAGACTTTTGTTGACAAAGTTAATGTCTCTGTTTTTTAACATGCTATCTAGGTTGGTCATAACTTTCCTTCCAAGGAGTAAGCATCTTTTAATTTCATGGCTGCAATCACCATCTGCAGTGATATTGGAGCCCAGAAAAATAAAGTCAGCCACTGTTTCCATGGTTTCCCCATTTATTTGCCATGAAGTGATGGGACCGGATGCCATGATCTTCTTTTTCTGAATGTTGAGCTTTAAGCCAACTTTTTCACTCTCCTTTTTCACTTTCATCAAGAGGCTCTTTTGTTCTTCTTCACTTTCTGCCATAAGGGTTGTGTCATCTGCATACGTGAGGGTATTGATATTTGTCCCGGCAATCTTGATTCCAGCTTGTCCTTCCTCCAGCCCAGAGTTTCTCATGATGTACTCTGCATATAAGTTAAATAAGCAGGGTGACAATATATAGCCTCGACATACTCCTTTTCCTACTTGGAAGAAGACTGTTTTTCCATGTCCAGTTCTAACTGTTACTTCCTGATATAGATACAGGTTTCTTAAGAGGCAGGTCAGGTGGTCTGGTATTCCCATCTCTTTCAGAATTTTCCACAGTTTATTGTGATCCACACAGTCAAAGGCTTTGGCATAATCAATAAAGCAGAAATAGATGTTTTTCTGGAACTCTTTTGCTTTTTCCATGATCCAGCAGGTGTTGGCAATTTGATCTCTGGTTCCTCTGCCTTTTCTAAAACCAGCTTGAACTTCTGAAAGTTACGGTTCATGTATTGCTGAAGCCTGGCTTGGAGAATTTTGACCATTGCTTTACTAGCATGTGAGATGAGCATTCTTTGGCATTGCCTTTCTTTGGGGTTGGAATGAAAGCTGACCTTTTCTAGTCCTGTGGCCACTGCTGAGTTTTCCAAATTTGCTTGCATTTTGAGTGCAGCACTTTCACAGTTTCATCTTCCAGGGTTTGAAATAGCTCAACTGGAATTCCATTACCTCCACTAGCTTTGTTTGTAGTGATGCTTCCTAAGGCCCATTTGACTTCAGATTTCTGGATGTCTGGCTCTAGGGGAGTGATCGCACCATCGTGATTATCTGGGTTGTGAAGATCTTTGTACAGTTCTTCTGTGTATTCTTGACACCTCTTCTTAATATTTTCTGCTTCTCTCAAGTCCATACCACTTCTTTCCTTTATCGAGCCCATCTTTGCATGAAATATTCCCTTGGTATCTGTAATTTTCTTGAAGAGATCTCTAGTCTTTCCCATTCTATTGTTTTCCTCTATTTCTTTGCATTGATCGCTGAGGAAGGCTTTCTTATCTCTCCTTGCTATTCTTTTGAACTCTGCATTCAAATGGATATATCTTTCATTTTCTCCTTTGCTTTTCACTTCCCTTCATTCACAGCTATTTGAAAGGCCTCCTCAGACAGTCATTTTGTTTTTTTGCATTTCTTTTCCATGAGGAGGGTCTTGATTTCTATTTCCTGTACAGTGTCATCAACCTCCATCCATAGTTCATCAGGCACTCTGTCTATTATATCTAGTCCCTTAAATCTATTTCTCACTTCCACTGTATAGTCATAAGGGATTTGATTTAGGTCATATCTGAATGGTCTAGGGGTTTTCTCCACTTTCTTCAATTTCAGTGTGAATTTGGCAATAAAGAGTTCATGATCTGAGCCACAGTCAGCTCCTGGTTTTTTTTTTTTTTTTTGCTGACTTTTTTTTTTCACATCAAAAATCACTTTTATTGCATACCAAGTGCTTAAATTCACAATTCTTACAAAAGCATTTGTACTTACAACTTAGGTGACTGTCTGACCCAATTTCCTCTTTCATAAAAATTAAACTTGATGTTAATGCATTTGCACATTTGTTAACAATAAGAATTTCATTTTTTTTAATTTTTATTTTTACTGCTTTACAATACTGTATTGGTTTTGCCACACATTGACATGAATCAGCCACGGGTGTACATGAGTTCCCAATCCTGAACCCCCCTCCCACGTCCCACCCCATTTCATCTCTCTGGGTCATCCCCGTGCACCAGCCCCAAGCCTCCTGTATCCTGTATCGAACATAGACTGGCAATTCATTTCTTACATGATGGTATACATGTTTCATTGCCACTCTCCCAAATCATCCCACCCTCTCCCTCTCCCTCAGAGTCCAAAAGTCCGTTCTATACATCTGTGTCTCTTTTGCTGTCTCTCATACAGGGTTATCATTACCATCTTTCTAAATTCCATATATATGTGTTCAGTTCAGTTCAGTTGCTCAGTCGTGTCCAACTCTTTGTGACCCCATGAATCACAGTACACCGGGCCTCCCTGTCCATCACCAACTCCGGGAGTTCACTCAGACTCACGTCCATTGAGTCCGCGATGCCATCCAGCCATCTCATCCTCGGTCGTCCCCTTCTCCTCCTGCCCCTAATCCCTCCCAGCATCAGAGTCTTTTCCAATGAGTCAGCTCTTCGCGTGAGGTGGCCAAAGTACTGGAGCTTCAGCTTCAGCATCATTCCTTCCAAAGAAATCCCAGGGTTGATCTCCTTCAGAATGGACTGGTTGGATCTCCTTGCAGTCCAAGGGACTCTCAAGAGTCTTCTCCAACACCACAGTTCAAAAGCATCAATTCTTCGGCGCTCAGCCTTCTTCACAGTTCAACTCTCTCATCCATACATGACCACAGGAAAAACCATAGCCTTGACTAAACAGACCTTAGTCGGCAAAGTGATGTCTCTGCTTCTGAATATGCTATCTAGGTTGGTCATAACTTTTCTTCCAAGGAGTAAGCGTCTTTTAATTTCAGGCTGCAGTCACCATCTGTAGTGATTTGGAGCCCAAAAAAATAAAGTCTGACACTGTTTCTACTGTTTCCCCATCTATTTCCCATGAAGTGATGGCACCAGATGCCATGATCCTCGTTTTCTGAATGTTGAGCTTTAAGCCAACTTTTTCACTCTCCTCTTTCACTTTCAACAAGAGGCTTTTTAGCTCCTCTTCACTTTCTGCCATAAGGGTGGTGTCATCTGCATATCTGAGGTTATTGATATTTCTCCCGGCAATTTTGATTCCAGCTTGTGTTTCTCCAGTCCAGCATTTCTCATGATGTACTCTGCATATATGTGTTAGTATACTGTACTGCTGTTTTTCTTTCTGGCTTACTTTACTCTGTATAATAGGCTCCAGTTTCATCCACCTCATTAGAACTGATTCAAATGTATTCCTTTTAATGGCTGAGTAATACTCCATTGTGTATATGTACCACAGCTTTCTTATCCATTCATCTGCTGATGGACATCTAGGTTGTTTCAGAGCTTCTCTATCAGTGATTCATTAGAATATGCTAAATGACACAGTCATCAAAGCAATGACAGTTTCCCAAGTATGACCACAAATGGCCAAAAAGTAAGCAGTGGCCCAATTCCTAGAAGTCCCTACCGCCTTCCCCCAAATAATTAAAATATTCCTCCCACTCATTAGCTTATGAAATTACCCACCCCACAACTTGGGCTGCTTTCACTTTCAAAGAAGTTCTGCTTTCTGCCTGTGGAATGTGCATCTCTCTGAGTAAGGCTGCTTTTGCTTTCCTTTGGTTATTTATTTCTTTATTTGTTTTAACATAAATTTATTTATTTTAATTGGAGGCTAATTACTTTACAATATTATATTGGTTTTGCCATACATCAACATGAATATGCCACGGGTGTACACGTGTTCCCCATCCTGAACCCTGCTCCCACTTCACTCCCCATACAATCCCTCTGGGTCATCCCAGTGCACCAGCCCCAAGCATCCTATATCGTGCATCAAACCTGGAATGGCGATTTTTTCACATATGATATTATACATGTTTCAATGCCATTCTCCCAAATCATCCCACCCTCATCCTCTCCCACAGAGTCCGTAAGATTGTTCTATACATCTGTGTCTCTTTTTCTGTCTCTCATACAGGTTTATTGTCACCATCTTTCTAAATTCCATATATATGCATTAGTATACTGTGTTGGTATTTTTCTCTCTGGCTTACTTCATTCTGTATAATAGGCTCCAGTTTCATCCATTTCATTAGAACTGATTCAAATGTATTTTTTTTTAATGGCTGAGTAATACTCCGACCAGTCCATTCTGAAGGAGATCAGCCCTGGGATTTCTTTGGAGGGAATGATGCTGAAGCTGAAACTCCAGTACTTTGGCCACCTCATGCAAAGAGTTGACTCATTGGAAAACACTTTGATGCTGGGAGGGATTGGGGGCAGGAGGAGAAGGGGACAACAGAGGAAGAGGTGGCTGGATGGCATCACAGACTCAATGGACATGAGTCTGAGTAAACTCTGGGAGTTGGTGATGGACAGGGAGGCCTGGTGTGCTGTGATTCATGGAGTCACAAAGAGTTGGACACTACTGAACTGAATACTCCACTGTGTATATGTACCACAGCTTTCTTATCCATTCATCTGCTGATGGACATCTAGATTGCTTCCATGTCCTGGCTATTATAAACAGTGCTGTGATGCACATTGGGGTACATGTGTTTCTTCCAATTCTGGTTTCCTTGGTGTGTATGCCCAGTAGTGGGATTGCTGGGGTTATTTAGGTTCATTCCTGAATTTTTTCCTGCATGAAGCTAAGCACCATCACTTGGTGGTCAAACCCAGGGGCTCCTGTGTGTCCCAGGATATGATATTTCCCTCTCTTGCTTCACTAGCATGCCTCTGTCATGATTGACATCCATCTCTCCTTATATTTTGGGGCCAATTGATTGCCATGAAAACTCAGTTTTCCTGTAGTGTCAAGAGAAGTCATGAAATTATCTTTTTTGAATTAATTTATTTTTTAATTGAAGAATAATGTCTTACAGAATTTTTTTTTCTGTCAAACATCAACAAGAATCACCCATAGGTATACATATGTCCCCTCTCTCTTGAAATTCTCTCCCATCTCCCTCCTCATCCCACCCCTCTAGTTTGTTACAGAGCCCTGTTAGAGTTCCCCGAGTCATACAGAAAATTCTCATTGGCTGTCTAGTTTACATATGGTAATATAAGTTTCCATGTTTCTCTCTCCCTACATCTCACTCTCTTATTCCTCTCCTCAACACCTGTATCCATAAGACTGTTCTCTATGTCTGTTTCTTCATTGCTGTCCAACAAATAAATTCATCAGTTCCATCTTTCTAGGTTCCACATATATATGTTAGTACATGATATTTATATTTCTCTTTCTGACTCACTTCACTCTGTGTAATAGGCTCCAGGTTCATCCCCTTCATTAGAACTGATTCAAATGCATTCCTATTTATGGCTGAGTTCCATGGTATATATGTATGATGGCTTCTTTATCCTTTCATCTGTTGATGGACATCTAGGTTGCTTCCATGTTCTAGCTTTTGTAAATAGCACTGCAATGAACATTGGGGTGCAGGTGTCATTTTCAATTTTGTTTTCCTCATGCTATATGCTTAGTAATGGAATTGCTGGGTCATGTGGTGGTTTTTAGTTCGAAAAGATCTTGTAGGTCTTCATAAAACCGTTCAACTTCAGTTTCTTCAGTGTTACTAGTTGGGGCATAGACTTGGATAACTGTGATATTGAATGGTTTGACTTGGAGACGAACAGAGATCATTCTGTCATTTTTGAGATTGAATCCAAGTACTGCATTTTGGACTCTTTGTGGACCATGATAGCTACTCTATTTCTTTTGAGGGATTCCTGCCCGCAGTAGTAGATATAATGGTCATCTGAGTTAAATTCACCCATTCCAGTCCATTTCAGTTCTCTGATTCCTAGAATGTTGATGTTCACTCTTGCCATCTCTTGTTTGACCACTTCCAATTTGTCTTGATTCATGGACCTGACATTCCAGGTTCCTATGCAATATTGCTCTTTACAGCATCAGATCTTACTTCTATCACCAGTCACATCCACAGCTGGGTGTTGTTTTTGCTTTGGCTCCATCCCTTCATTCTTTCTGGAGTTATTTCTCTGCTGATCTCCAGTAGCATATTGGGCACCTAATGACCTGAGGAGTTCCTCTTTTGGTATCCTATAATTTTGCCTTTTCATACTGTTCATGGGGTTCTCAAGGCAAGAATACTGAAGTGGCTTGCCATTCTCTTCTCCAGTGGACCACATTCTGTCAGTGAAAGAGGAGAGTGAAAAAGTTGGCTTAAAGCTCAACATTCAGAACAGGAAGATCATGGCATCTGGTCCCATCACTTCATGGGAAGTAGATGGGGAAACAGTAGAAACAATGTCAGACTTTATTTTTTGGGGCTCCAAAATCACTGCAGATAGTTACTGCAGCCATGAAATTAAAAGACG
>SJXQ01004488.1:0-81833 GCA_006408695.1 Aepyceros melampus | reverse complement strand
TCAACTGGAATTCCATCCCCTCCACTAGCTTTGTTCGTAGTGATGCTTTCTTAGGCCCACTTGACTTCACATTCCAGGATGTCTGGCTCTAGGTGAGTGATCACACCATCGTGATTATCTTGGTTGTGAAGATTTTTTTTATACAGTTCTTCTGTGTATTCTTGCCACCTCTTCTTAATATCTTCTGCTCCTGTTAGGTCCATACCCTTTCTGTCCTTTATCGAGCCCCTCTTTGCATGAAATGTTCCCTTGGTATCTCTAATTTTCTTGAAGAGACTGCATTCTGTGCCTAGCTGCTATTAATATATCCATTTTTTGGATAAGAAAATGGAAAGAAATACTGAGAGGTTACCAAAACTGTCTTATTATAGAACTTTATGGAATAAATGAACAAACTTAAATGGAATTTTATCTCTTGTCCATCTTACCATGAGCTTGGAATGTTTAACTTTTAATAACACCAAGAATATCTTATCTAAAAATAATCTCTATGTATCTGAGGAACAGTGTGATACTATGAGGGAAAAAACACTCACTAAAACCAGACATGGAGAAGGAAATGGCAGCTCACCCCAGTATTCTTGCCTACAGAATCCCACGGGCAGAGGAGCCTGGCGGGCTATGGTCCATGGGGTCGCAAAGAGTCAGACATGACTAAAGCAACTTAGCCACAAAAGAACCAGACAAGGGTAAAACACTAGCTCTGCTCTTGACTAACTCTATGACCTTGGAAAAACTCCTAAACTTAGTGAAGCATCAGTGGATTCAACTATGCATGAGATTCATGTTACAACCCTCACAGTATGCAAGTCTTTGTGTGGACATATATATTCACTCCTTTATGGCAGCTCACCCCAGTATTCTTGCCTACAGAATCCCACGGGCAGAGGAGCCTGGCGGGCTATGGTCCATGGGGTCGCAAAGAGTCAGACATGACTAAAGCAACTTAGCCACAAAAGAACCAGACAAGGGTAAAACACTAGCTCTGCTCTTGACTAACTCTATGACCTTGGAAAAACTCCTAAACTTAGTGAAGCATCAGTGGATTCAACTATGCATGAGATTCATGTTACAACCCTCACAGTATGCAAGTCTTTGTGTGGACATATATATTCACTCCTTTTGGGTACTTAGGAGTAGAACTGCTGGGACGTATGGTAGATTTATGCTTAACCTTTTCAAAAGATAATTTGATTGATGTAGTTTTGGCTGTGTTGGGTCTTCATTGCTGTGTGGACTTTTCTCTAGCCGTGGTGCTCAGGCTTCTATTGAGGCGGCTTCTCGCATTGTGGAGCATGGGCTCTTGGGCACATTGGCTTCAGTAGTTGCGGTTCTGCAGCTCTAGAGCACAGGCTCAATATTAATAGTTGTCGCACAAGGGATCTTCCCAGATCGGGGACTGAACCCATTTCTCCTGCAGTGGCAGGTGGTTTCTTTACCACTGAACCACCAGGGAAGCCCTGTGCTTTACCTTTTAAGATACTACAAAACTATTTTCCAAAATGGCAGTATTACTTTACATCCTACCAGCAGTGTATGAGAGTTCCTGTTTCTTCACACTTGTTAGTGTCTGCTGTATTGAATACAACCATTCTAGCCATTGTAGAAGTGGAAAATGGTATTTCATCATGGGCTGAACTTGCACTTCCCTAATGACTTAAAATAGGGAGCTTTTTCCATATGTTTAGTATCTGTTTGTATATTTGCTTGGATAAAATTTCTATTCAAATCTTTTGCCCATGTTTTAATTGGATTGTCTCGTTCTTTAGTTGTAACAGTTATTTGTAGGTTTTGGATAAACGTCTGCTGGAATTCTTTTACATTGATTCTGAATTTCCCAATATCAAGTGCACCATACTATACAGGATACTTAAAAAATATTTGAAAAGAATGATTCTAATGATACTATCCAGTGTAGTTTAGTTCAACAGATTTTGGTTGACTAATGACAACATGCTAGGCATATATGGGGCATTGGAGATTCCACAGAGAACACAACAGACAAAAATTTCTGCTGTTGGTGAAGTGAGGCGTCATCATTAATGGTCAAATGGCTATAGGATGGAAAAGCCTGGAACTGAGGCCAGACAGTCTTATTTGAGACTTGGGTTCTCAGACTCTCTGTACAGCCTAGGCACAAGTATGGTCAAATGTACTAAACTTCTGTTCAAGAATCTGATTCCCCCACCATCATTAAAAAGTCTACAAATAGGGCTTCCTTTGTGGCTCAGTGGTGAAGGCTCTGTCTGTCAATGCAGGAGACACGGGTTTGAACCCTGATCTGGGAGGTTCCACATACCATGGAGCAAATGAGCCTGTGGGCCACAAGAATTGAGTTTGTGCTCTATAGCCCGGGAGCCACAACTCCTGAGTCCATGTGCCACAACTACTGAAGCCGGCGCACCTTGAACCTGTGCTCCACAACAAGAGAAGCCACCACAATGAGAAGCCCGCACACCACAACTAGAGAGTAGCTCCCCCTGTTCATCGCAACTGCAGAAAAGCCTGCACAGCAATGAAGACCCAGCACAGCCAAAATAAATAAATAAATTATAGAAAGTCTACAAATAATAAATGCTAGAGAGGGTGTGGAAAAAAGGGAATCCTCCTACACTATTGGTGGGAATGTAAATCGGTGCAGCCATAGTGGAGAATAGTATGGTGGTTTCTCAAAAAATTAAAAATAGAATTTCCATATGACCCAGCAATCCCACTCTTGGGCATATATCTAGAATTGGACAAAACTATAATTTAAAAGATACATGCACCCCAATGTTTATAGCAGCACTATTTACAATAGCCAAAACATGGAAACAACTTAAATATCCATTGATAGATGATTTGATAAAGAAAATGTGATGTATATATATATATACATGTACACACACACACAAAGGAATACTACTCAGCCATAAAAAAGAATGAAATAATGCCATTTGGAGAAACATGGATAGACCTAGAGATTATCATATTAAGTGTAGTGAGACAGAAAGAGAAAGACAAATACCATATGATATCACTTATATGTGAAATCTAACACATGACACAAATGAACTTTTATGAAACTGCAACAGACTCACAGACATAGGGAACAGACTTGTGGTTGCCAAAGGGGAAAGAGGATGGGAGAGGGAAGGATTGGGGGTTTGCTGTTAGCAAATGCAAATTATTATGTATTGAATGGATAAATGATAAGGTCCTACTGTATACCACAGGGAACTATAATTGATATCCTATGATAAATCATAATGGAAGAGAATATGAAAAAGAATGTAGATATATGTGTAACTGAATCACTTTGCTATTGAGAAAAATTACCATAACATTGTTAATCAACTATACTTCAATAAAATGTAAAATAAAGAGTCTTATTCCCAGTGTGACTCAAATCTTTTTGGTCACTATCTGGTGGAAATCCCAAATTCCACATATATTTGTATAAATAGGAATTGAATATATATATGAGTCATAGATATTTAAAAGTGAGAATTGTCATTGGAGTAAAACTTGGTTTATTTGGGTTAATCCTATAGATAGATGATTCCCTTATATGCCACAAACATGTAACCCTGTGTTTTCCTAGTTGGCTCATAGTCCATCTCTCCCCTTCTGTGACACAATACTCTTCTATTTTTCTATATTGTTAGTCTAAGAACCCCCCACTCAGAAGTTCTGGGGACCAATCTCACCAGACTTACAGGTAGGGAACTTTGTTTCATATCTTTAGGAAGCAGCCTACTAAAAGATCAGTGGAGTCAGTTTTTCACATTGATGTCAAGACAGTTTTCTCTCGAGATAGCAGAGGTCAGTAAACCTTTGATTATGATATCTCTCCAGCCCGCCCTTCTATTAGTAGCAGCCTCAGCAGCCATCTCTGCTCACAGTAGCTTCCAGAAACAGAGATGCTCTGGGTGAGGGCAGCTTTCCTTCTGGCAGCCACAAGCTGCTTCTCTTGGCCGCTTTCTAGAGTTCTACCCTCCAGGACCATTTCTGGCAACTCTAAGCATCTCCACGGAAAATTCTCTGTTGGGTCCTCCACTTTTTCAAAATGTGCTTTACTTAGAGCTGTTTTTAGGATGAACACTGGCTGTCACATCCCAGGTGACCACAGTTGGAATCGCCCCATCTGGCTATACTGTGACCTTTCTGCTTTTTTCCTGCTCAAGGCCTGCTGGGACGTATAGACAAGGCAGGGAGGCTGTATTCTCATGAATTTGGTATAAGGCAGAACTGTAATTCCATCTCTGCCTTTTTTTAATGGCATGATCTTGGGCAAGTGACTAATCTTTGTAATCTTCAGTTTCCTCACCTGTAAATGGGATGTTTTCTAGCTATTGAATTACTTTGAGGATTAAATGAAAAGCACTTTGTGTCTGGCATATTATAAGAACTCAATAAATACTAGCTAATATATTATTTGATGCTGAATAAATATTGCTTGAATAACTAAACTATGGAAGGGACTTGCAAACAGCACTTCATTCTTCACAGTGGGATCAAGGACATCTGAGAAAATTGGTAAAAGAAACAACTGCTTGTTCTTTCCATGTCTTTACTCCCACCTTTTCTGTTTGGCTAGCTGGAGGGCTCTTCCTCCCTCCTTCATCTGGGGAATTATGCAGCCTGCAGAGCTAGCTCAAATGTCATATCACGTATGACACAGGCCCACAGCTTTCCCCCATGTGTATACATCTCATATTGCTCTTCTAATATTGCATTATATCAATTGTTTGCCTGTCTTCTTTACCAGACTTAGAACGGTGGAGAGACAGGATTTGGCCTTTATTATCTAAATATTTCATTTCAACATGAACTCTGCCTAGAAAGTTATTTATCAGATATTTTGCTTTTTGTGTGTATGGGGGCTGGGTGGGGGGTATTATGTCTTCAAAATCCTGTATTTTACATTCCTAGCACATCTCAGTTTGAATTAGCCACATTAGCTACATACATGGCATCCGGTCCCATCACTTCATGGGAAATAGATGGGGAAACAGTGTCAGACTTTATTTTTCTGGGCTCCAAAATCACTGCAGATGGTGATTGCAGCCATGAAATTAAAAGATGCTTACTCCTTGGAAGAAAAGTTATGACCAACCTAGATAGTATATTCAAAAGCAGAGACATTACTTTGCTGACTAAGGTCTGTCTAGTCAAGGCTATGGTCATGTACGGACGTGAGAGTTGGACTGTGAAGAAGGCTGAGCACCGAAAAATTGATGCTTTTGAACTGTGGTGTTGGAGAAGACTCTTGAGAGTCCCTTGGACTGCAAGGAGATCCACCCAGTCCATTCTGAAGGAGATCAGCCCTGGGATTTCTTTGGAAGGAATGATGCTGAAGCTGAAGCTCCAGTATTTGGCCACCTCATGCGAAGAGTTGACTCATTGGAAAAGACTCTGATGCTGGGAGGGATTGGGGGCAGGAAGAGAAGGGGACGACCGAGGATGAGAGGGCTGGATGGCATCACTGACTCGATGGACGTGAGCCTGAGTGAACTCTGGGAGTTGGTGATGGACAGGGAAGCCTGGTGTGCTGAGATTCATGGGGTTGCAAAGAGTCGGACATGACTTAGCTATTGAACTGAACTGAACTGAACAGCTAATAGATATTGGATTGGATAGCATAGCTCTAAAGGCTCCATCTCCTATATTCTCATAGCACTTAAAGAATATCTCAGTTTTAGTCCTTATCACAGAGTACGTATATGACCTATCATCTCTTCATGGGTCTGTTTCCTATGAAGAGGTCTAGGATGAGGATTTTGTCTTATTCATCTTTGCATCCCCATTCTTTGATGTAGACCTTACATATATTATTTCTCAATACATAATTGTCCAGTAGAATATGATAGCTATCATTATTAAGCCACTACTAGGGACCTGGGACTTTATACTGGGTATTTCATTTAATCACTACAAAACCTTGAATGCTCAGTAGTCATCCCCAGCTTGTGGATAATATAATGGAGACTCAGAGAGTTTAAGTAACTTCCTGAAATTTAGAAAGTTACAAATAGCAGAGCTGGGATTGAACCCTCTTGGCTCTAAAATTGGAACATGACTCTCACCAATGCATGCACCTTCTATCCCAGCTTCATTCTAACTGGTTGATCTTTGGCATCACAGTGAGCTTGAGCCTCAAGTCTCTATTTGTAAAATAACTAATAACTGCAATAACTAGGGTCTAGGGTCTCTTTCAGTTCAGTATGCCTCCATTATAACTTTTTACATATAATTGAGTCAATTTTTCTTACATCTAAGTTCTTTTCCAGAAAATAAAATATCTCTCAAATTAGGTAGACGTATATGTCATCTAGTTACCTTCAAAAAGTAATATATTCACCTGATTTTATTGTAAGAAAAATGAACAAAAGTTAATTTATAAATGGTATTATTTTTCTTTTCTCTCCTGCACAAGAAAGTAAAGGTTGTTTTATTGGCATTCTTTGTTGCTGTTGTTCAGGCACCAGTCATGTCTGACTCTGCGACCCCATAGACTGCAGCATGCCAGGCCTCTGTCCCTCACCATTTCTCAAAGTTTGCCCAAGTTCATGTCCGCTGTATTGGTGATGCCATCCAGCCATCTTATCCCCTGACACCTTCTTCTCCTTCTGCCCTCAATCTTTCCCAGGATCAGGGACTTTTCCAAACAGTCAGCTGTTCGCATCAGATGACCAAAATACTGGAGTTTCAGCTTCTGCATCAGTCCTTCCAACGAGTATTCAGGGTTGACATTCTTTACTTGATCCTAATTCTTTATCATTGGTTTTCCCATTTAATTAATCTGAAGAACTATTGAACTCTGAGGTTATGCCTAATTTTAACAAGGAAAGCACTCATTTCCCCCTGAATATTCTCTTCCTAAGTCTCACAGTCTTCCCTTTACTAGTTAACACTTATTAACAAAGCTCAGGGGCACTAAAAGAAGCCTTTACACAGAAAAAGAAAGTCAAGTGAGAATGTCTTTCATATTAATTTCCTCATTGGACTAGGATGTCTCAGTCTCAAAGTCCCCTCTAGTTTTAACTTGACATAACTTTCCTACAAATTGTGTAATAATGGTTTTACACATTCAAAGCTTTCTGAAAGTGGAACTCATGGGCAGTTATTGATGACTATACTTGGTATTCTATGTTTCTAGAGCAGGGGTTGGCAAACTTAGACTGTGGGCCAAATCCAGTGTGCTGCTGGTGTTTGTAAATAAAACTTTATTGGCACACAGATATGCCAATTTGTTTATGTATGGTCTATGATTATTTTCAGGCTACATAGAGCTGGTAAGGTTGAAAACATTTATGATCTGATCCTTTATAGAAAAAGTGTGTTGACCTATGTTTAGAGCACATTACTTTGGTTTGCCAAATATCTGTGGGAACAGCCTCCATCATTAGGTATATCAGATTCTGAAATGATCTATAAGATTTTTTGGAAGTTCATAAAAAAAAAAAACCCAGCTGGAATCTATGTCTGGCAAAAGTTTAAGAAGAAAGAGCAGCAAGTCATCTCTAGATTTACTTTGCTGGATGATAGTTACCTCATGCTGGTTGAGATGCAGATGGGAAAAAATGGGCTATGGTTATTAAGGAGGCATTCAATTATAAAACGTCTACTTATCATTTCTGTGGCTTTACTACATAAGGGAAATAATTTTTATCTGCCTCTTTGTCTTTAATTATAATACATGACTGATGATAGTACAAAGCTCCTGGGCTGTATGAATCTTAAATGAATTAATACACATAAAGTGCTTCTAACAGAGCCTGGCACTCAAAGAACATTTGCCATTATTAGATAGCTGTTTCAAAGGAAGCAAAGCACACTGGGCAAACATTTTCCCCCTGAAGTTACTCTAGATTTCAATTTAGAGGATGAACTAAAGCAGTCTCCATCAAGATTATGTTTATCTTTGTCATTTAGAATCCTATGCTGACATCACACAAGAAAAAAAGTTATATGAGAGAAAATTAATTATGTTTGCAGAGACTCCATTTGTTTATTATTAAAACATCTTCTGATGATGCTCTAGCTGTCATAGCCTGAGGGAAGTAACGTACAAACCAAAGCAAATCAGCAAATTTGAATGCTATTTTCTAAACACAACATATTAGGGAGCGCATGTTACTAGACAGATACCAAGTTTTGGGGACTCCAGGAAAAGCATCCATCATCCTGTAAAACAAAATGAAACTATAAAATGGGGAGAAACCTTGCTATTTACTCTAAGTGTCACCAGGGCTAGTTATTGTTTTGGCTTGAAGTAAATAGCAGCTGCTCTTAGAGTGCTGCTTGCATCACCTTGGCACTGATATATAAGACAGCTTGACTTTCAACTGTCAGCATTGGCGATCTTTTGTGGATCTCTTAAGGAGGATCCCTTCTGTCTACCCACATACAGTAGGCCAGGCACGCTGGAGAATTAACTCTTCTGGGTACAGCCCTCAACCAATATCTAATGGGAATTGGCAGATAGATATTCCAACTCTCTTGCCCTTTGGATGTGCTATTTCTGAGGTGTGTATTTTAGACTGGCTCCCAGAGCTCCCCAGTGGGATTAAGCTCCAGCTTTCCAAAGCAGTAAACTGCCTCACCATAATCCCTTTCTTGGCTTTCTCCCCATTCCATCTTACTTCCCTCTCTCCTTAGAATATTCCTTGAAAGAAGTGAAAGTGAAAGTGTTAGCCACTCAGTCGTGTCTGACTCTTTGTGACCCCATGGACTGTAGCCCGCCAGGTTCCTCTGTCCATAGGATTCTTCAGGCAAGAATAGTGGAATGGGTAGCCATTCCCTTCTCCAGGGGATCCTCCCAACCCAGGGATTGAACCCGCGTCTCCTGTATTGCAGGCAAATTCTTTATCATCTAAGCCACCAGGGAAGCCCTATGGTCCTGGAAACTACCTCCCAAATACACTTCTTGCATTTGAGGCCTTATCTCAGAGTTGGCTTCTGGAGAAACTGATGTGAAAAGGGTGGGAATCTGTTGTATGGTTTTGAATTGCATCTTATTGCTGTATTTACATTTATGATTCATAAGAGGACTCATAAGCACATAACTGAATAGGTTGACTATATAATGACCCATCATTTTAACTATGAAAACAACTGATTTCTGTACAACAATCAATTGAATCCATTTTTCAGACACAAGTGCAAAGGGTATGGTATGGTGGGTATAAAATTTAGGTTCCCTTAGAAAAAGCCTTTTAAGCCTTTTCCTAAGCTTAAAAAGTGAACTACAAACCTGTTGAGGTATGCATAGAAATATATTTGCTCCATATCCAAACCTACAAACCTGTTGAGGTATGCATAGAAATATATTTGCTCCATATCCAAACCTATTTACATCCTGTAGAATTTATCCAAACTTTCTATGTTGGCTATTATCATCTTGTTTTCATTTTTGGAAATAAAACAAAAACAACCACACATGTGAGCTATAGAAATAAATTGAACAGAGATTCTTAATTCTTGGTCTGTTTATAGCAATCGTTCACAGCTGGGCTTCAGGGAATCAATGAAATCTTTGGAATTGCCTGTAAAATGTGACCATGCATGTATTTTTCTGAAGAAAATTTCTTAAGATTGCACTGGGAAAAAAAGAAGAAAAAAAATCACATTGGATTCTCAAAGGTGTCTATGACTCAAAATATATGGCAGAGGGCAACTACAGTAAAGCTATCAGAATTGATTCACAAGGGCTTTTACATCTTTAACAATATAAAAACATAAAAATTAAAGACTGGTTCTGATCATGGCAGAATTATGGCTAGTGGACTCATTTTTCCATCATAAACAACTATCAAACTCCACAGAATACATGAAGCAACTGGTTGGAAGCAGTAGACAAAACAGGGTTTTGATCTTTGAGAGAAGGAGGTGCGTGAGGTAAGCTTCATATTTGCTCTGCTTTTTTACTCGAGTAAACTTTTCAAACTACAGCAGGGAAGTAACCCAGACAGAGAAGAGCAGTCTTGTTGGGGTTCAGGAAACAGAGATCAGATATCAAAATAGCTAAATTGGCTGGACTTTGCTGGGTAGAGGGACCTGAGCAGAACAGGAGTTGCAGAAATCTGTAGAGGTGACCCCTTTAGTCAGATACAAGCTGCACAGGCATAGGGCAAGACTACGAGCTCTAGCAGAGAACAGCTGCTGGGAATGTGGGAGATGACAGAGACACAGGAACAAACAGAAGAATGTCTTTGTGATGATGGGATAGACAATGATTTTTCAGACAGGACACAGACAACACTAACCATAAAAGAAAAAAAATTCATAAGTGGAACTTCATCAAAGGTAAAAACTGCTGCTTCTCAAAGACAGTATTTAGCAAACAAATAGGCAAGCTACAGAGGGGGGAAACATATTTACCAAACATATATCAGATGAAAATTAACATCCAAGATCTAGAATGAGCTCTCATAACTCAAAAATAAACAATGAAATAAAAATAAAATTTAAAATGAGACAATCACAAAAGAGGCATACAGTTGGCCAATAAGCACATGAGAGCTTGATCACCATCTTTCATTACTAGGAAAATACAAATTACATTCACGCTAAGATTCTACTGCACACTCATGAACACTGAAAGAGGGCATTGAGCAACTGGGGCTGCATAGATTGTTTTGCAGGAAGGTAAAAAAACATGACAACTTTACACAATTGGCAGTTTTTTACAAAGTCAAACATACACCTAATCCACGACCCAGTAATCCCACTCCTAGGTGGGATTCTACTCAAGGAATGAAAACACATTCACAGAATGACTTTTTCAAGAATGTTCATAGCAGGTTTATTCATTACAGCCCTAAACTGGAAACAGCCAAATGTTCATCAACAAAAGAAAGGATAAAACAAATTGTCTTACATCTGTACAATAGACTACATAGTTCAGTTTAGTTCGGTTCAGTTGCTCAGTCATGTCCAACTCTTTGCGACCCCATGAACTGCAGCATGCCAGGCCTCCCTGTCCATCACCAACTCCTGGAGTTCACTCAAACTCATGTCCATCGAGTTGGTGATGCCATCCAGCCACCTCATCCTCTGTCATCCCCTTCTCCTCCTGCCCCCAATCCCTCTCAGCAATCAGAGTCTTTCCCAATGAGTCAACTCTTCGCATGAGGTGGCCAAAATACTGGAGTTTCAGCTTCAGCATCATTCCTTCCAAAGAAATCCCAGGGCTGATCTCCTTCAGAATGGACTGGGTGGATCTCCTTGCAGTCCAAGGGACTCTCAAGAGTCTTCTCCAACAACACAGTTCAAAAGCATCAGTTCTTCAGCACTCAGCTTTCTTCACAGTCCAACTCTCACATCCATACATGACCACTGGAAAAACCATAGCCTTGACTAGACGGACCTTTGTTGGCAAAGTAATGTCTCTGCTTTTCAACATGCTGTCTAGGTTGGTCATAACTTTTCTTCCAAGGAGTAAGCGTCTTTTAATTTCATGGCTGCAGTCACCATCTGCAGTGATTTTGGAGCCAAAAAAATGAAGTCTGACACTGTTTCCACTGTTTCCCCATCTATTTCCCATGAAGTGATGGGACCAGATGCCATGATCTTCATTTTCTGAATGTTGAGCTTTAAGCCAACTTTTTCACTCTCCTCTTTCACTTTCATCAAGAACTGCAGTCACCATCTGCAGTGATTTTGGAGCCCAGAAAAATGAGTCTGACACTGTTTCCCCATCTATTTCCCATGAAGTGATGGGACCAGATGCCATGATCTTCGTTTTCTGAATGTTGAGCTTTAAGCCAACTTTTTCACTCTCCTCTTTCACTTTCATCAAGAGGCTTTTTAGTTCCTCTTCACTTTCTGCCATTAAGGGTGGTGTCATCTGCATATCTGAGGTTATTGATATTTCTCCTGGCAATCTTGATTCCAGCTTGTGCTTCGTCCAGCCCAACGTTTCTCATGATGTACTCTGCATAGAAGTTAAATAAGCAGGGTGACAATATACAGCCTTGACGTACTCTTTTTCCTATTTGGAACCAGTCTGTTGTTCCATGTCCAGGTCTAACTGTTGCTTCCTGACCTGCATATAGGTTTCTCAAGAAGCACACCAGGTGATCTGGTATTCCCATCTCTTTCAGAATTTTCCACAGTGTATTGTGATGTACACAGTCAAAGGCTTTGGCAGAGTCAAGAAAGCAGAAATAGATGTTTTCCTGGAACTCTCTTGCTTTTTCCATGATCCAGCAGGTGTTGGCAATCTGATCTCTGGTTCCTCTGCCTTTTCTAAAACCAGTTTGAACATCTGGAAGTTCATGGTTCATGTATTGCTGAAGCCTGGATTCTCAAGAGGCAGGTCAGGTGGTCTGGTATTCCCATCTCTTTCAGAATTTTCCACAGTTTACTGTGATCCACACAGTCAAAGGCTTTGGCTAGTCAATAAAGCAGAAATAGATGTTTTTCTGGAACTCTCTTGCTTTTTCCATGATCCAGCGGATGTTGGCAATTTGATCTCTGGTTCCTCTGCTTTTTCTAAAACCAGCTTGAACATCAGGAAGTTCACGGTTCACGTATTGCTGAAGCCTGGCTTGGAGAATTTTGAGCATTACTTTACTAGCATGTGAGGTGAGTGCAATTGTGCAGTAGTTTGAGCATTCTTTGGCATTGCCTTTCTTTGGGATTGGAATGAAAACTGACCTTTTCCAGTCCTGTGGCCACTGCTGAATTTTCCAAATTTGCTGAAAGTAGCATCAAATTGAAGAGTGTGTTGGGGAGCATAAAGTCTGAGAATCTAAATGTGCGTGTGGATAAAGAAACTGAGACCAAAGAGGAAGTGCCTTGCCAGTCTCAGGACAAGGAAAGGACTACAAACTTTCCTTTCTTTTACCTCCCCTTGTCCATCCTGCTTCTATTTCCAGGGGGCAGGTCCTTCTGATTCTTCCTCTCTCTTCCCACTGGTCTGCTTACCTCCAGTCTCCATCTCTTGAGGAAGTTATCTGGTTTCATCTAAATGCCCACGCCCTACACCTGATGCATCTTCCTCTGCCTTTGACCAGGAACAAGAAGAAGAAGGGGGAAAAAAAAAACAAAACAAAACAAAGCAGTTGAATACCTGCAATGACAAAGGCAGTCACTTTGTTAGAGACTCAGTGACACATTAAGACTCTCAGTCCAGTAGCAGAGAAAGACAAGGTGACCAATGACATTACGCAGTTACAGGGACTAAGCACAGAGTGACAGGTGTACTCTGCAGGGGCAACACATCCACTGGAGGTGGCGGGAGGGGCAAAGTGACCTCTCAGAGGGACTTTCCTGGTGGTCCAGAGGCTGCCTCTGTGCTCCCAAAGCAGGGTGTCTGGGTTTGATCCCTGGTCAGGGAACTAGATCCCACATGCTGCAACTAAAGACTCTGCATGCTGCAAGAAAGAATGAAGATCCAGTGTGCTGCAACCCAGATCGTGCTGAATCCCGTCAGAGGTGTCTGACTCTTTGCGACCCTGTGGACCATAGCCTGCCAGGCTCCTCTGTCCATGGGGTTCTCCAGGCAAGAATTCTGGAGTGGGTTGCTATGCCCACCTCCAGGCAACCAAGATCAGTATAGCCTAAATAAATAATTTTTTTTTTTTTGAAAAGGAGTCTCAGAGGTGATATTTAAGGGGAGTTTAAAGAAGCTAGGTAGGGGTGACCACGTGTATGGAGAAGAAGAGAGAAAAACCTGTAGAAGGCAGATAAGTGGAGCAGTTAAGGTATCTGAGAAACCACCCAACCTCCAATTGGCTGGAGGGCTAAGGACTGGCAGACATAACCCTGAAGGGTTATGCAAACCACATGAAGGAGCTTGGCCCGATGGGTTTTAAACTGAGGAGAGGCCACACCAAGTTGGTTTTTATCTTCCATCTTTAATGCCCCTGTTCTTATTATTTCTCCAGTAGCTTCTTCATCCCTCTTGGTCAGCTGTGACAGATTATGAGTTCTGCACAATGGAATGTTCAAACTGAGACCAGATGGTCACTCAGCAGTGGGTGAATAGAGTGAGGCTGCCTGGGCTCAGAGGGGCATTACAGCTTACCATGTACTTGCTCTGTGTTAAGAGCAGGCTACTTCACCTTCTTGGGCTAGAGAAAATACCGCTGCCAAGCTCAGAAGGGTTCTGTGAGGGTTAAGTGAAATATGGATGAAAAATCCTTAGAATATTGTCAGGCATATGTAAGGTCAGAGAAAGGACTGGCATGAGCTACACAATGGCCTCTAGGAAAGGGATGGTCCTGGATGCAAGGAAATGGGGGCACCACAGCCTAGCCTTGTTCAGTCTTTTGTGCCATCACTGGACCTATGAGACTGCATCTCCAGGGCTTCAGGCCACCAGTGTGCAATCCTCTGGTCGCTTATCCTCCACCTCATCTGAAATTCTGTGCCTTTTTTAGTCTCTGAATTCATAAACCTGTATTTCTCTAGAATTGTGTCTGTAGCTTTACACAGCCTTCCCTTCTTTCCCAAGTCCCCGCACGCAGCAGGTTTTAATAGGGTTGTTGAGAGAAGTGTGAATACAAAAGAAATCAGATCAGCACACGAAAATGAGGCTTTTGATTTGAGTTTGCACTGATGACAAGACAGCACGCAGTTCGCCAAGCATCCAATTTATGACTTTGCCTCTTACACTCCTGGTGAGTGCCTCCTGAGTAGAAATTATCTTTTGTGATTAACTTTATATAATACTTGTGCTAACACCAGGCCCACTTGAGAATTTCATAAATATTTCAGGAGGGGTGACACAGTGATCTTCCCCAACACACTCATACAACAGTTTCAACATAATTAGGAGCATTTCTGGATCTAACACAGCACTCTCACAATGTGTATGATGAAGGAAATGAATGGCTCTAATTATACCTTATTAAATCTTATTAATCCTCATTAGAACTCTATTATTCTTTATAAGTGGGTTACTGGGGAAGGAAAAAAAAAAAATGCTGGTCAAGTCCCGTTATATCCGATGGGGAATGGGTGAATCCATTTTTACTTTGTGTGATACCAGGAATTTTTCATATTAAACAGTACCACTTAGACTGTGGGTTTGTTGAAATGTTGAGGATAGAATAAGTGAATTGTGGTGTAAGAGAATAATCTTTTTAAGCCCCAGAACAAAATGTCTATAGGAGCTCACATTTCCTATTTCAAACTATACCAGTTGCAAAGAGGAAAATATTTCATTACTGAACTTCTCTATTTTCATATTTTTGTATGAATAGATGAGAAACTGAGAGCAAGAGAGATTACTTTGGAAGCAGAAATGTGTGAAGTCAAAGACTTTGCACAAAGAATATGCTTGATAAACGGTTAAGTGCAAAAATATGTGTTTCTGCATTTGTTTAATTCTTGGGTTAAAAAAAAAAAAAAAAAAGAAGTCACACCAAATCCCAAAAGAACCAAGTTTTGGAGATTTCATGAATTAGTAACTCATGGTGTACTCTCAACATTTATTAATATGAATTAGGAGATCAGGGCCTCCTCCGTGGGTGGAAAAATCATGGGATCAGTCAGGTGACCTAGACACCAGAGGTGGGTTCAAGTTGTTTGCTGTTTTTGTGTTGGGTAAGTTATTTTGCCTGACTTTTTTACGTCAAATATCAACGATGGATTACAATTTGTTTTATGAAGATCTTATAAACCTGGGAGAATGTGCTTCTACGATGTGCTGGGGTGAGGAATAATTAGTTCAGACATCAGGAAGCAGGACAGAAGTACAAGGAAACAGTCTCCAGCCTTGGCGTGCCTTCTAGGCAATGGCTGATGCACATTAAAGGCCCCTCATATGGTGCTCACATTTACAAATATCAGAGCAAAAAGTCCTACACAAACCTTCCAAGAACGGTCTTGTTTTTATTCAAACTAATTCACCCAGTCCGTAGATTTTTTTTGAAGTTATAAGCACAAAGTTTGTGTTTCTGGATAGGGCTGTGAAGTAATTTCCAGGGGTTCGTTTATTGAGCACTGGATGGAGGGAGTTGCCTTGAAGCAACTGATCAGCACGGCTATGCAGGGCTCACTGGCAATCAGTTCCTTCCAGGAACTGACTGCGTAAGGGGCCCAGGGAAGCTCCGAATCTCTTCCCAGGGTGGTCCGCATTGCCCTCTGACATCCAGCCCGGCTGACTGGTCCGCGGGAAGGAGGGAATCGGGCCCCTGCCAGCAGACAGGAACATAGCTGGGAGACTGAGCATCTGGCTTCCGCGCCAGGATCTGTGGCGGGCATGACCTTGTACGAGTCGTTTCTCTTCCGAGAGCTTCAGATTTCCCGTGTGAAGTGGACGGGCTGGAAGTTGGTCGGGGCCAGTTCCGACATCCAGTACGTTTGAACCTTGCTGGGAATCCGGGGCGGGGCTCACGAGCAAGATCTCGCAGGGGGATTCCACGGCAGAGCTCGTCTACCCAGACTCAACCCCCTAGTCTGGCGCCCTAACAGTGGATGCAGGTTCCTTCATTTTTTTCAGTAGCCCCTCGCCCCGGCAGCTTCCTCCTTCCACGTCTCCTTCCTCTTCCTCCAGGGCAGGCAAAGTCTCCACACCTCCCTCTTTCCCTTCCTCCTCTGCAAGCTCCCCGCATTCCCCGCGTCTTCTTCTCTTCCTCCCAGGAAATCCACCGCCCTCGATGCACCCACCTTGGGGCCGGGCCACGGGCCCCGAGGTGGGCGCCCCCTCCCCCGGCGGCGAGCGCCGCGGCCCCGCGGGCACCCGCCTTCCCATACCTTACATGGACAAATGCGTGCAGGCAAAGTCAGGAATTCAGGCCCCTGACGTCAGCCTCCAGCTCTCAGGGCACCGCACGGGAGACCGAGGGGAGGGGGTGGGGACGGTGGGAGGAAGGAGGGGGAAAGGCACCAACCAGCAGCCGCTCCAGCCTTGCCGAAGTTTCACTTTTTGTCTGTGGGTTCGCTCCCGGGCCCCGCGCGAGCTTTCCCGGGATAAGTAGCTTTAGCGAGCGGGGGAGAGCCGGTCGCTGCAAGGTAAGGCTGGCTGCGCGGCCCCGGGCGCGGGGCGCGGTGCGGGGCGCGGGGCCGGGCCTGGCCGGGGCTGGGGACAATGGGAGGGGGAGTGCCCGGGCACCTCCTCCTTCGCCGCTGCCTCCGCCTCCAGCCGCCGCCGCCGCCGCCGCTGCCCCGGCCGCCTCCTCCCCGAGGTATTGTTGCAAATCCTCCTTCCTTCCCCTCACCCTCCGCCCGCGGGCGCCTCGGGAACCCCCAGCCCTCCCCGGCAAGAGCGCCTCCGGGGTGGCAGGAGAGCCGGGCGCAGGGCACCCAGCGCGCGCCCGGCCCGGGCCGCAGGGCCCGCGGTGCGGAAGTGCCGGCCGCGGCGCGATCACGGGGTGCACGCGTGGGGGAGGGGGACCCCGAGTTTTTTGGGAAGCCTCGACCGGGGGCTGGGCGGGCTTGGAGGCCTTCCCTGCGCGCCCCCTGCCCGGGCTTTTCAGGACTCCCAGGGGGCGGGGCCACACCCAGCAGCTCTGCGCTTTCGCGGAATCACAGTTGTCACTGGGGAAGGGGCCTAGGAACCCAGACATCAAGTTCCCCCATTTCCCAGCTGGGGCAACTGAGGCCTAGAGAGCTGAGTCTCCCCAAAGTCGCTCACTAGAGGCAGAGCCATAACTAAAATAAATGGCTCCCGGCTCCTGGTTCCTTTTCTCCAAGCAGTTCTCCAGCACTCACTGTGTGCCGCCCTGTGCTGGGTTATCGGATCCAGAGGCGTTTAGGGCCCAGACTCTGCCCTCAGGAAGCGTTCAGTCAACAGAAGAACCAAACCTGACCCCAGACAGAAGGTGCTAAGTCCTGGGGAAAAGGCGCGGGGCGGGGCGGGTCTTGGAGACAGGAGTTTGATCTCCTGGTCCTTCATGAGGGATCGGAGGCTTTTGAAGGATGGGGGGTTTTTCTGAAGTTAGCAACTTGGGAACAAGGAATGAGGGCATGTGCCCGGAGGGAACTGCAGAGGCAGAGAAGACTCAAGTGTGGAGAGTGGAGATGGAGCTGTAACTGTTACGTGCTGGGGGCACGGCGTGGGGCAGCGTGGGTACTCAAGATGGGATAAGCAGTGGAACTGTGCTTGAGTGCACTTGGACAGAGGGGTGTCTTTGGGATTTTGGGGTGCTGGGGGAGCTGAAGGATGTTTCTGGCTTCCTTTCCCTTCTCAGTGATCCACTGCCTGCTCACCATGAACACAAAATGCAAAAATTTAGCTTCACCTTTGAGCTTCTTTTCTAGTACTAGACTCATTTAACTTTGTATCCAATCCCCTCTAGCTTTCTGTCTCCTACCCCCCTTTCTAAATTCCTTGCTTCCCAATAAACCTCATTTTCACTAAGGTGTTTAGTGACTTAATGGCCTACCTCTTTGAACACAAGAGCATTTTAAGAAGCCTTTAAGTGGAAAGAGAAAAAGCAGCTAACACCCTCTTCCCTCCAACTCCCCTCCCCTCCTTCCTCACCACTCCTTGCTCTTACAGATAGGAAAATATAAATAAAGGCCCAGAGAAGGTGGGTGCCAGTTCTAAAGTCTACAGTAAGTTTTGGTAGCTGGTGGAAGGCCAGAACTCTCAGTAGGGTTCTCTGTATCGCATGACCAGCCTTCTTCCTTCAGGGTCTTTGTCTGCACCAGGGTCAGTTCGAAGGTTGCAAGGCAGACTTCCAACCTTAGCACCCAGGCTTTAGAACCTAGAGTATAGATTCTAGGTAAGAAGTAAGTCATTGGAGTTAGCTGTCTGAATAGTGAGGGTACAAACCTAGAGCCCTTGGTTCAGGCAGCCACCCAGGGTCACGCTCCTCCTACACAGTGGGTGGGCCTGGACCTGGCTTTGAGGATTGGCAGGAGGAGAAACTGCTATTGAGCTGGTTACTATGATTGGGACTGACAGAGTGGGACCCTTCTTGGCAGGACATATTCCAGTGAACTGTCAGTTCCAGACAGTGGTTGATGGGAGAGGAGGCTTCATTATGAAGGTTCTTTAAAATGCCAGGCATGGATATGACTTGAAGTCATCATTTGAGGGTTTTGAGCAGGCTGGGAATGAGCGAGAAGGGAGGAACTGGCACTGGGTAATCCTCTGCCGCCCATTCCAGTGAGAGAGGCAATAATCTGGCCTAAGAATTATCAGTGAGTGTTTGCTCATTTACTCCACATATATTACTGCTTACTACATGCCATTGGCAAATGTGAAAATTTTATGGCAGATTCTTATATTTTATTGAGACAGATAACTTGTGTTTCATCAGAAAAAAATATACTTTTTCACATTCTATATCAGTGACATTGGGTTGTCTTATAATCACAGATGTGTCATAGTTGAGCAGATCTTTGTCCTAAGTTGATAATGGTGTATTTTACCATTGATAGCTTAGAGCTGATAAAATTTGTTAATCATACCCTTTATGAATGTACAGTGCTGTGCACTTTATAAAAGTTTCCCATCAAATATTCCATTTGAATCTCAAAAATCCCCTGAGAATTGGGCCTGGTGACCCTGTTATGTCATTTTTTTCTCTTGTCTGAGGTCATCCAGTTAATTAGAAATGAACTCAAAATAACAGCCCAGAACTTTGACTCTGGGTGTTAACATGTAACTACTCTGTGGTGGAACTAGCATGGGTTAATTGGGAATAGGAAGAGTCAGATTGAATTTAATTTCAGAACTATTTTGGGGGGGTTTGACCAAGGGCAGAATGTAACTCACAATGACTGGGAGGCTCTGTTAGCCCAGAGATTTAATGCATTAAATAGAAAATGGGTAAGGGAATAGAAGATGCCAGATAACATAATAAAAACAGAATGGAGCATGCTGCTATTTTTACACCGAAAGGAGAGGAGCGATGGATGAGGCACATGGGTTCTGGAGCCTACCCGCTGTGAAGCAGGAACTGGTTGGCCCTACGAATACAAAGATTAGGAGGACATGGTCGGTCCCTATTCTGGGGGAGCACCTGTGTGTGTGTGTGTGTGTGTGTGTGTGTGTGTGAGTGAGTGTGTGGTGCTGTTCTAGGGGTATGTTTTGGTTGCACTGAAGTAGTTCAACCTCAGGGAAGCTACCAGAAGAGTGGTACCTAAAGAGAGCCTTTAGGGTGCATGCGGTCACACAGAGCCGGACACCTGAAGCGACTTAGCAGCAGCAGCAGCAGCAGGAGTTGCCTAAGTGGAAAAAATACAGACAGAGATGAACCTGTTAGGCGCATGCCAACAGATGTAGGGAAGAAGGCCTAAGTTTGAATGGCCAACAGGAATGGAGTGGTGGGAAATGGAGAAATGGGAGGACTTTCACTTTTTGGTAAGCAGACGTAAATTTATCTTGTGAGTTGTAGGGGCCATTAAGGGATTCTCTAGAGATTCACATGAAAACAAGGCCCGGTAAGGGCTCTGGGAGCATCTGTGGGATTAGGTATTGGGATGGTAACCACAGGAAGAAGAGTAACACATTTAGTAACTGGTTGAATGGAGCTGGTGGGCTTCCTGGTGGCTCAGCTGGTAAAGAATCTACCTGTAATGCAGGAGACCCGGGTTCGATCCTTGGGTCAGGAAGATCCCCTGGAGAAGGGAATGGCACACCATTCCAGTATTCTTGCTTGGAGAATTCTGTGGACAGAGAAGCCTGGCAGGCTACAGCCCATGGGATCATGGGATCATAGAGAGCTGGACACAACTGAGCGGCTTTTACTACTACCACTGAGTGGAGCTGAGACTTTGACTTGGGGCAGTATTTAGGACTCCTAGCTCAGCTTGTGCATCGATGGGGGGGTGATTTTTCTTGGAATTCAGCATTGGAAGGCTGAACCCAGATGGAAGAAGTGAGTTGGAAGAGGTGATGAAAAGGTAGGCAAAGTTGTGGTGCATGCACAAAGCTCCTATCTGGGTGGAAATTCACGGTCTTAAAGGTGTGTGTGAAGCAGAGGTGGAAAAGGGAAGAAGAAACGGAAGTGTGATGTGGGAGTCTGTTGTAGACGGCTTAGATGTGTGGAGGAAAACGGTGGTGGCTTCTTAAGGCAAGTCACAGAAATGGGAAAGGACACTGACAAATTGATGAGGACTTCACCTCTCCTGACTTTCTACAAATAGGGTGGGTGCTGGCCATGGGTTAATGGGATTCATGCTTGGAAACTGGTAAACCATAGAACTGAGGCTAGAAAACATGTGATTTATCTTTTTTTCTTAATAATAATATATAAAAATTTTTGCCTACTTACTGTGTACTTACATAATTCTCATACCGATTCATCAAAGTAGGTTTTATGATTATCAGTCTCATTTTGCAGATAAATGAGTGAGTGTGGTCAAATAAGATTTGTTTTTGTTCAGTTGCTAAGTCGTGTCTGACTCTTGCGAGCCCATGGACTGTAGACCATCAGGCTCCTCTGTCCATAGCGTTTCCCAGGCAAGAATATTGGAGGGGGTTGCCATTTCCTTCTCCAGGGGATCTTCCCAGCCCTGGAGAAGTTCAACCTGGAGAGTTCAACCCTGGATTGAACTCGCTTTTTCTGCATCTCTTGCATGAGTAGGCTGATTCTTTACCAGTGAGCCACTAGGGAAGCCGTAAGTAAGGTTACATAACCCCTAAGTGAAATGGCCGAGTTTTGAATCTTTGCCTGATCTACAGCCTCTTCACCACTTTCTTCTTTTTCCACAGAAGGAAAAGAGAAAATTGTGGATGAAAAATTAATCAGTCGATCTAAGAAAGGATTTGAAAATTTTATTTGAGCCAAATTTGACAATTATAACTTGAAAGTTCTGAGAACTGTTTTGCCCGTTAGAAATCCTCTGTCCATTAGAAATCCTCTGTCCACGGAATTCTTCAGGCAACAATACTGGAGTGGGTTGCCATTTCATTCTCCAATTAGAAACCCAGGCTCAGCTTTCTAGGTTTTTTGAGACAGAGGTCTGTACATCACATGATGTATTATCGACAGTTAATCCAGATCTACGCCTCATCCTGGTGGGTCATGTGAAACCTTACCAGATCAAGAAGGAATGTTATCTCGTAAGGAGTTGTCTCCTTGGTGCTAGGAGAATGTTGCTCTGTACGGCTGAGCAGGTATTCCTGCCAGTGAGGGAGGTCTGGTTGAGGCACAGTGCAGAAGCATGGTGCACTGGAGGGGAGAGAAGGCCAAAGGGCAGAGAAGAATTTCTATGTTTACGTTTCTCTTGCCATAAAATATGAATTTTGTTTCACAGAATTACCATCATCAGGGTTCTTCATTAGATTTTCACTCAGAACTCAGTTTCACGGGGCCTCAGTGGGATCATAATCGAGGGTTTCCCTGGGCCAGCAGACTTTTCACTTCTGTGCTGATGCTGCCCCAGCCAGGGAGGAGTAGAGGGTAAAGGGCTGGGATGATGAGCTAAAGATGATGGCAGTGGTGGTGGTGGTGGGTGGGGATCAGGAGGGCTTTTGTTACTCTTTGAGCAAAGGAGGGTGTTGTCAGATCTGTGCTTCAGAGAACCCTGGTGGCAGAGTCACAGCAGGTCAGGGCCAGAGATGGGGACACCACTTAGGAGGCTGCTGAAATGTTCCCGGTCGGGAAATGCCGAGCCTGCATCAGGTCAGCAGAGAGGGAAAAAGTTGTTTGCTTTTAGAACCTTATCAGGGAGCTTAGTTCCTATTCTTGTTCTTCTAATTATTTGCCAGCTTATCAGCCTTGACTGAAACAACTGTATTATGGACACCAAAGCTTGTAGGCAGCAGAAGTGGCAGGCTGGCACGCAGCTTATGCCTTAGAAGTGAGGACTGGGGTCTTGATGGCCAGAGGGACCCTATTCCTCCTTTTGCGAGTGAGGAAACTGAGGCCCCAAGGAAGGGATGGAAGTGTTCAGTCACACCCTTGTCAGCTGAGCTGGAGCTGGGCGTGGCTCTTACTCTCTTTCCTGTCTTCTTTCTTTCAAGAGTGTTTTTGATTCTCTTTTTGCTGAGCCTGGCTGGACACATTCCTTCTCCATTCCACCCCCACCCCACTCCCAGCCCCAGGGGCTTTGCTTGGGAGAATTTGGGAGGGAATATAACTTGGAGATCTTTGTTCCTGGGCTTGAACTTTGTTCTTTGCCCTTAGAAAACAGAGTGATTCAGAGAGTTCAGTTTCCGGGTCCTTGTGGTTTGGGGATTTATTTCTTTTTCTCCAGTTATGCCCGTCACTTGTTTGCAAGAACTGAGCTTCTGACTCCATGATAACTTCAAGGTTCCTTGTCTGTGACTGTCCACAGTCTCATTCCTTTTCTAGTGACCAAGTAAAGTTGCCCAGTCGTGTCCGACTCTTTGCGACCCCATGGACGGTAGCCTACCACAGTCCTCCATCCATGGGATTTTCCAGGCAAGAGTACTGGAGTGGGTTGCCATTTCCTTCTCCAGAGGACCTTCCTGACCCAGGGATCGAATCCGGGTCTTCTGCATTGTAGGCAGATGCTTTACCATCTGAGCCACAATGCTTTCCTAATCATTCCTTTTCTAGTTCTACTTATTTTTGCTTGCCTAAAGGTTTTCAGGCTGCCAGTATTAGATCCCTTACAGGGTAGATCCTGCTCTTTTTTCTTTCTGTCTTAAATCCGTCCATCACAACTCATCCCATAGAACCCATTAGTATTTCACAGCCTTCGGAGCACTTTTTATGTGGTGAATGTGTTTTATGGCTGTTTTTATTACTTAGCTCCCAATTGCTATCCAAGAGATAGGTCGACAGGATTAATCTTGTCTCCCAGAGCATGGGCAAAAGTTCAAGGGTGAAGAACCTCTGCTGGGAAGCTTAAGTGGTAGTGTGAGAATCAGATCCCCAGCTAAAGCTCCTGTCCAGCTCCTTACTTCACTTTTGCTGGTGAACAGGAGATAATTGATGTGAAAGTTCTGAGCAAGCCCTATGCTCAGGTGATAAACTGTTATTATTTCATAATGTGCTAATTAGTAACAGTAGCTGCCGTGTCGGTGCCTTCGGAAGGCAACTGAGAATCTGGTTGGAGGCCCCAGAGGGGTCTGAGGGTCTGGGCTTCAGATGCTATCTTTTCAGCAGTACCATCGCCAACTTGGTTTTAGGGGTAAGAAAACCAAGACCTGTGTTTGAGCAACCCATTAACCCTGTGATCTCAAGCAAGTTCCAGAACATCCCTGAGCCTCAGTTACCTTTGATTATAGATCGTATGATCTACCCCATGCTAACGATTGTGTAGTGTGTAATGTGACTGTGAAGTGGGTGCATGGTCAGTCACTCAGTCGTGTATAACTCCTTGTGATCCCCTTGACTGTACCAGGCTCCTCTGTCCATGGAACTTTCCAGGCAAGAATTCTGGAGTGGGTTGCCATTTTATACTCCAGGGGATCTGCCCAACCCAGGGATCAAGCCCAAGTCTCTTCTGTCGCCTGGATTGGTAGGTGGATTCTTGATACATGTGGCTAATTTTTGGTGCTCAGTGAAGTGTCTAGCCCACAGGAATGGTACCTTGTCCTCCTAGAGCAGACTATGGGATTTAGACTCGGGAGGCTGCAAGTTCAAGTCTTAGCTGTGCTACTTAATGGAGGGTGCTCCCTGGAGAAGTGACAGGCGATTTGGTGTATTGACTTACTCAGTTTTAGACATCTTGTTCATGAGGGAACCACTGTTGACAAATGTCAGGTTGCAAAGTGGGGTGAGTGCCACAGACATTCACAGGCACTTCCAGGCTGCACAGAGAGATGGTTTGTCACCAGTGAATGGTTGTCCAATGTTTCTTCTTCTCCACTGTGACCATCCCAGTCTCTCTTGGTTTTTAAATTTATTTTTTTTTTTAATTTGAGAAAAATCAGGGGCTTTCCTGATGGCTCATCAGGTAAAGAATTTTCCTGCAATGCAGGAGACTCAGGAGACTCCAGTTGGATTCCTGGATCGGGAAGATCCCCCTGGAAAAGGAAATGGCAACCGGCTGTATTCTTGCCTGAGAAATCTCGTGGACAGAGGAGCCTGGTGGGTTACAGTCCAAAGGACAACAAAGACACAACTGAGCATGCACGAGTATCATGAGCTGATATCTATTGGTTTGTGGAAGGGGATCTCTTAGGAGCTCTTAGTGGGGCAGGTCCACTTTTTCTTCACCATCACAGACTTCTGGCAGGGCGGGGTGGCGGTCTCTGCAAATCTGGGCGGTACGTGTTCTTTCGGATCACGTCCCAGATGCTGCTGAGGATGACCCAGGCGTTCTCTTGATGGTGGTCCACGCATAGGTGGCCTGCTTTCCAGGGCCGTATCTTGCTTCATCGCCACCGCGACCCCTTGGCCATCTGCTGCCGGCTTCACACCCACAGTCTTTTGGCGAAAGAGCCCGTTACTGTGGAAGCAGTTGCGGGCCTGTAGGTTCCTGGGTTTGGTGCTGTGCGTCCATGTTCCTCTCCAGGGCGAAGCTGGAGCATGACCAGCCTCCTGACCAGCCACTGGCCACTGCTTATGTGCGGCAGCTCCTCTTGCGGTGGAGACGGAGACCCAGGCCTCGCCGGGTCCGGGCATCTGTTGGGTTTGGCTTGTGTGCTGCCCCTCCTGCAGTCATTGCTCTTGTCCGTCTTCTCATCAAAGCCCCCTGCAGGTCACAGGGAAGGCTGGTACTCAGGGGCTGTTTCAGGCCCTCCTCAGAAACTTGTGTGGGAACCTTTCATGGGGCAAGGAAACACGGGAGGCACGACAGGGCAGGGTTGTTTCACTCAGGTTCACCTGCATCCAGAAGTTGCTCTGGCCTCCTTCCATCCCCGCTGTGGGCAGTTTTCCCGACATAGCCGTGGTCAGCATTCCTTAGCCACTCAGGCCATAGCCAGCAGCTCTGTCGCCCTGGTGCAGAGAGCTCCAGGAGGGAGAGGTGCCCACCCCATTCAGAGATGGTTGCGGGCACGTGTCCTGCCAGTTTCTTGGCATTTTGGGGGGCCTGTTTTATTGTTTGTTTTAACATATTTACTTGGCTGCACTGGTTCTTAGTTTTGGCAGGTAGGATCTTTGATCTTCATCACAGAATGTGGAATCTTTAGTTTTGACATGCAAACTCTTACTTGCAGCATGTGGGATCTAGTTCCCTGACCAGGGATCTACCCTGGGTACCCTGCATTGCGAATGCTGACTCTTAGCCACTGGACCACCAAGGAATTTCCTAGGAGACCACTTGTTGAACTCTAAGGGAATCCTGCCCTTAATGTTAGTCTCAGTTTCCTGTCCGTAAAAAGGACTGTAGCAACAGTGCTTCTTCAGAGGTAGAGGGACCATACTTTCTGGTTTTCCCAGGACACCCCTGGTATGCCTGTATCCTGGTGTAGTAGTAAGAGTGTTGCACTCTCAGAGGTGTTCTGATTGAAGGTTCCCCTACTTGTTAGTACTGAGGAGGGTTGTATAACTAGTATGTATAAGGGTAGGCCTAAAGTAAAACGCCAAGAAGTGTTTCTGTCCGAAGAGATGCTATGTGCTCAAGTACTGTTTGTTCAGTGAACTAGTTTTATAAAGGTTAAGTTTGAGGATATTTGAAGGGAAAGTCTAGCTTGTAGGCAGTTAGACTTTATTAAGGTTGATAAAAATGTGTTCGTACCTGTTGAGAAGATAAGGAAGTGCCAGGAGAGTGGTATGGATGGACTCCTGCAGGTCTCTGGAAGGTGTGCAGCAGCTTGTTGGAGGGGCTTGGTCTTGAAGTAATCATTGAGGGACAGAAAGGCTTAGTCCAAGATTCCATGGGGCAGCTAAAATTGCTCTGGCTACTTATAGTTAAGAAATAAGATCGAATCTTTGTCCAAGTGTGTATTTTATTTATTTTTTATTTTTGGCCATGCAACTCCAGGGATGTTAGTTCCCTGATCATGAATCGAACCCAGAGCCCCTGCAGTAGAAGCTTGAAGTCCTAACCATGGGATCTCCAGAGAATTCCCCATATATGTATTTTAGCTGGGTTTTTTAATCTATTATTTTCCATCCAGTAGCCCACCTTCATGAAGATCTGTAGCTGTAAGTGTGAAAGCCTAGTGCGGTACCAAATCCTGTGCCAAGAGGTCACCAGAGTAACCTATACTTATTCTTCTAATGAATTTCCAGAGAAAATGCTTCTTGTTTAATTCCCAGGAAGAAAACAAAAGCATGAAAAACAGGTGGCACCTAGAGCTTCTGTCTTGTTTGGTATGAAAACCAGTCCTTTTCAGGAACTGGAGGAGGGAGTTGCTACCCCAAGGGCAGGGTGTGCCCTGACTCGTGGGAAAGGCAAACTGCGGTGACCTGGAGGGTAAGAGACCTGTTCTTAGAACGAGGTGAAAGTCAGGTCAGTTTGCCTGTATTCTGGTGGTTTCCAAACTGCATTTCTCTTCTTGGCTGCAGTCGTTTCCCTTGGAGACTAGGAGGGTGCCAGTAATGACGGCTGGATGGGACCCTCAAGACCCCTATGTCTATTGGTTTGATGCGTTTGTGTGTTCATTCATTCCACACCAGACGCCAGGTGTACCTGTGAGTGAATGAGAGAAACTCTAGTCTGGGTTTAGGGGATGGGAACATGAATGCTGTGCCACCCCTGTCTCCAGAAGTCAGGAAAGGACGTAAAAGTATCCGCAGAAAATACCTGGTGGCTCTAACTGAGAGGCAACTACCTCTAGGGACTCAGGGGAAACTTCACAGATAAAAAGTGCTGTGGCCCGCCAGGTTCCTCCGTTCATGAGAGTCTCCGGGCAAGAGTACTGAAGGGGGTTGTCATGCCCTCCTCCTGGGGGATCTTCGTGACCCAAGGATTGAACTCGTGTCTCTTATGTCTCCTGCATTGGCAGGCTGGTTCTTTACCACTAGTGCCACGTGGGAGGCACTTGGAAATTGGATTCACTGGGGATGGACTGCAGAGTAGAAAGGCTGTGGAGATGAGGGTGCAAGGATGGGCTTAGGTTGAGAAAGGTCTTGATTGCTGACTGAGGACTTTAAGACTGTGCTATGAAAGGAGAATCACCTAGGGAAAGGAGGTGATTATGTCTGTGTTTTAGGAAAGTGATGGGTTATGGATGGTTAAAGGAGGTGGTTAAAGGGGACTTCCTTGGTAGCTCAGACAGTAAAGAATCCACCTGCAGTGCAGACGATCCGGGTTCGATCCCTTGGTCAGGAAGAACCCCCAGAGGAGGAACTGGCAACCCACTCCAGTATTCTTGCCAGGAGAATCCCATGGACAGAGGAGCCTGGCAGGCTACAGTCCAGGGGGTCACAAAGAGTTGGACTTGACTGAGTGACTAACAGTTTCACTTTCACTTTCAAAAGCGGTGGTAGTGGAGACGGTAGATGTGTGGTCATCGTCTGGTCCCAAGATACAAGTTGAAAAAGAGTTGAGACAGTGGATATGAGGGACAGTTCACCATTAGAAATAGAGGTAACCCAATCTCTTCACTTAAACAAGAGGAACCCCAGGTCCTGAGCAGGTAACACATAAAGAGTCCACAGCCTTGGTTCCATGATAACCCCCTAAGTAATCCATCCTCTGCCTAGTGTCTTTAGAAGGGTGACAGATGCTTAGTGGCTGACATCACCATTTGTCAAGAGGAGAATCTCTGTCACTTTTTAATTCTATGAAATATATATTTTTTTAATGTTTGTTTATTTGGTTGCACCGGTCTTAGTTGCGGTATGTGAACTCCTAGTTGTGGCATGTGGGATCTAATTTCCTGACCAGGGATCAAATCTGGGCCCCCTGCACTGGGGAGCTTGAAGTCTTTGCCAGTGGACTACCAAGGAAGTCCTGGAACCTCTTAATTTTGAAAGAAATCATCTCCTTCTAGAGTTCAGGTTCTTCTAGACCCAGGTTCGATCGCTGGGTCAGGAAGATCCCCTGGGTAAGGAAATGGCAATCCACTCCAGTATTCTTGCCTGGAGAATCCCATGGACGGAGAAGCCTAGTAGGTTACAGTCCACAGGGTCGCAAAGAGTCGGACGCGACTGAGCGACTTCACCTTCACCTTCACCTTCACCTTCTATAGTTACTGACTCTTTGATCACTGGAGATACTCAAGCAGTGACTGATTGGGATGTTACAGTGGAAATCAGGCATTGGTTGAAGGCTTGGTGCAGAATATCTTTAGCTAGTTAGTGGTAGTCACTCAGTAGTGTCCGACTCTTTGTGACCCCATGGACTATAGCCTTCCAGGTTCGTCTGTCCATGGGATTTTCCAGGTAAGAATACTGGAGTGGGTTGCCAGGGTTCGAACATGGGTTTACCGCATTTCAGGCAGATTCTTTACTGTCTGAGCCACCAGGGAAGTCCCTTTGAGGTCTGTTAGCTCTGACTTTTTTTTTGAAGCCCTTCCTCTTCCCAGCTTCCCTCCTTTCCTTTCTTCCCTTCTTGTAAAAGATACTTAACAATCGTACCTGACTTACCTCTGTCCATTTGGCTCCTCAGGATCATTTTAGCCAAATTGGACAAAAGGCAGAGACAGTTAAAAATGGATGGTTAGGGATTTCACTGGTGGTACAAGGGATAAGAATTCACCTGCTAAATGCAGAGGACATGGATTCGATTCTCGTTCCTGGAAGCTTTCACAAGCTGCAGAGCAACTAAGCCCATGCGCTTAAACTACCGATCCCGAGCTATAAAGGCCGTGAGCCACAACTGTGGAAGCCTGTGTGCCTGAAGTCTGTGCTCTGCAGCAAGAGGAGACACCGCAATGAGAAGCCATGCACTGCAGAGAGGAGTAACCTCCGCTTGCCACAACTAGAGAAAGCCTTGAGCAACAGTGAAGACTCAGTGCAACCACAAATAAAATAAATACATTAATTTAATAAAAATTGCTAAGATAGTAAATCTTAAACATTCTTACCACAAGAAAAAAAATTGTAATACTGTATATTAACTAGACATATTATGGTGAGCATTAAAAAAAAATTGGTGATTAGGCACTAAGAATGGTGGGCAGAGTAGCAAGGGGAATAACCATTTGGGTGCCAGTAAGTTAATACGCGCCAGGCCTGGGGAAGTGGCCTAAGCCAGCCTGCATGATCCTGATCAAAATGAAATCCACTATACAGTTAATGATGCCTGTTGTCATTTTTATAGTTGCTGTTGTTGAGTCAGTAAGTCATGTCCAACTCTTTTGTGACCCGATGGACTGTAGCCCACCAGGCTCCTCTGTCCATGAAATTTCTCAGGCAAGAATACTAGAGTGGGTTGCCATTTCCTTCTCCAGGGATCTTCCTGACCCAGGGATCGAACTCGAGTCTTTTGCACTGGCAGGCAAATTCTTTACCACTGAACCGCCTGAGTGCTTTACAGTATGGTGTGTTTTTCTACAAATTACAGGTAAATCCTTACCATAGTCCTGTAAGTAGTTACTTTATTGTTCAAGTTTTACTGATCAAGAATGTGAGGATTCCTAATTAAATGACTTGCTCAGGACCAAAACGAGCTGGATATTGAATCTTGACTTCAGCTTTAGTTTTCTGTTTGCACAATTTCAGATTCTTCCTGTCCCCGGCCTGTGCAGATCCCTAGGAGAGACTCTAGCTTTTATTCCTATTGATATCCTTAAATCTGTTGTAGATCCTGATATGTGGTAAGGATTTAATAAATGTTTGTTGAATGAACATGTGAATGAATAATATAAATGAAGTAATAAATGACAACTTGCATTCTAAGAATATCTTTAGTAGCAATAAAAATCTAATTGAGCTCCTCTAAACACTAATTTGTTATCAAAAGACAATGAGAAAGAACTCATTTAGAATACATTTACTCAAATTCATTAAGGGGAAAAAAAAAAGGGCGCCAAAAAAAAAAAAAAAACCCCTCACCAAATTCTTACCTGAATACCTCTGTCAGATCTCTTAGGGACCTATAGCTCTGACCTTGACCCCGTGAAAGGGCCTGTCTACTTTTCTGTATGTGTACAGTGTTTCCTTCCACTTAATCTTATTCTAAGAAATGCTCTTTGTTCCTTTGGCCTGTTCTTTATATTTATCTTTTATATAACTCAAGACCTGTGTGGGCACTGGGCTACTGTGGTGTCTCAGCAGTAAAAAAATCCACCTACAGTGCAGACGCTGTGGGTTTGATCCCTGGGTAGGGAAGATCCGCTGGAGAAGGAAATGACAAGCTACTCCATTTATTTTTTCCTGGAGAATTCCATGGACAGAGGAGCCTGGTGGGCTATAGTCTGTGGGGATGCAAAAGAATTGGACATGACTTAGGAGCTAAACAGCAGTATGTAAGTGATATATAAGTGATATGTGGGCATCAGGATAGTTTTCAAATTTTAAAATAATACAGTTCAGTAAGTTAAGACATGCAGTGTAAACATCAGTGGATAACTTTTACTTCTAAATTACTTCTTGAAGACAATGATTTCGTTGGCACTTCACTTTCCCTTAAACTGGTTACTATCTTGTCTCCTGTATTATGTGGTTATGTGACTATGTATCTTATCTCCTCAGGGATGTAGAAGAAAATGCAATTGTGGCTGGGGAGTCAGACAGGTTTGGATTCAGATTATGGCACTGCCTCTTGTCATATAATCTTATACTGGTTACTTAGCCTTTCTGAACCTCCAAGTGCTTATCTGCGACAGGGAATAATAGTTCCTTCCATGTAATGTGACTGTGGAAGGGATTCTGTGGTCAGTGTTGGAAGGCACCAAAGCCTGCCAAGTGGTCTGCTGAAAAATACCCTGTCCTCTGCTCTCTGTTCCTCACCAGATGATGACAGCCAAGATCTTTCTCTTATATTTCCCCATAGAGTATGACCCATAGCAAGTAGACCTTAAATACATGTTTATCAGCTGGCTAAAGAACTTTTAAGTTCTTTCAAAAAAGAATTATAGGCACAACTACTGAATAGTTCTATTACTTTTCATACAACTTGCCATTCAACCTCTAGAAAGACTGAACTAAAGAGTCATTAGCAGTGGATGAATCTACTGGTTTCTTAGTGTCTTCCCTAGAACTTAAGTTTATAACTTGCATTTGTCTGCTAAATTAATAAGAAGTCATATTGTGTTATTGTTGCAATTTGTCTTCCTTTAATTACTGAGAATAGTTTCCTAAGAAGTGGTTTAGAGTGTATACGTCCTGTTGTGTGAATTGTCAAATGGCAATACTTAAAAATGGTCTGGGCTGGAGAAGCTCCATATGAAAGGGCTAAAAATGTTTAGTGTCTTGAGTTACCTAAACTTGAGCACCTACTATGTGGCAGGCACTCTTCCAGGGGCTATGGCTACCACAGAGAAAAAAAAATAAGTGAATAAAGTCAGTAGCCTCCACTCCAACTTCCTCAGGTAATGTAGGTGGTGGCTGAGATCTAGAAAAAAAATTACTGAAGTCATTCAGCTTGTTCAGTAGCAGAACCAATAGTTTATTTGAACAATAATTGTAATTTCATATGTTTGTATTGGTAGCCTTTTAAGCTATGAAACATCCTGGAAACTGCAGAACTGTGATATTTAGACAACATCTGCAAACTGGTCTGCATTGAGAAAGCAGAGTCCTGGTTTTTGGTTGGGAAAATATGATCACTCAGTTCTTCAGTCTGGAGAAAGCAATGGCACCCCACTCCAGTACTTTTGCCTGGAGAATCCCATGGACAGAGGAACCTGGTAGGCTACAGTCCATGGGGTCACGAAGAGTCGGACACGACTGAGCAACTTCACTCTCACTTTTCACTTTCATGCCTTGGAGAAGGAAATGGCAACCCACTCCAGTGTTCTTGCCTGGAGAATCCCAGGGGCGGAGGAACCTGGTGGGCTACCGTCTGTGGGGTAGGACAGAGTCGGACACGACTGATGCGACTCAGCAGGAGTAGCAGCAGCAGCAGCAGCAGCAGCAGTTCTTCAGTCTCATACGTAACTTCTTCCTACAGCCCTTTACCCCTTATATTTACATGCATTCTTAAATGAATAAACTTGTTTTTAAAATAGAGCTAGAAGATAAACTTACCCCATCTAAGCTGTTTAGGCCAACTGTGAACCTTTCTGGACATGTTTGTGGTAAATGAGAAGAGGTGACATATTTCTCTACTGAATAAAATAGTCAATTTAGTTTTAATAAGGCAGTTATCATCAGGTAATAAAAATTCAACTAACTTGCCATAACTATCTTGTTTAAAGTCAATTAAGAGCCTCATATTCCTCACTTACTGGGTAAAATTTAATAGAACTTCAGTTAAGCATTTATTGCTTATTTAATTCAAAATTAAGTTAATCACCACAGTTGGTAACAACCACTGAGTATTTAATTAACATTCAGCAAACTATCTTATTAAGTCTAAATTAGATACAGACAGGTCTTGTTTATCCCCATCAGTTTGCAAACACCATTTCCTTACTTCTCACCCCAAAGGGCCTTTGGTTTTCCCATGGCTTTCTTCTTCCGACTTGTCATCTTCATTTTCACCTGCTTGACACCCAACTGGGTGAAGGAGGAGTAAAAGAGGTAAGAGTCTATTGTGTTATGGGAATTTCTGGCTTGGGGGAACAGCTGAGAAATTTTTCTGTTCCATTCCATTCTTCAAGAATTGTTGAGCACATTCTCTGTGTAAGACATTCTTTTGAACACTTGGGAAGATGTGGAGGAGGTCATGTTGACATATTTGGTTTTATGTTCTCATCTTAGAAATGAGATGATGGGATTTAGTACCTTCATTTAGCGCGTAGTTTTTGGCCTACAGCTTGTAAGGCACTCTACAGGGTGTCAGAGATACCATAATGATTTGGACAAGGTCCTTGCTGTTAAGGAAGACACGTAGTCTAGTTTGAGAGGAGTGGTGGTGGAAATATTGGATAAGATGCTGCTGTTGAAGCACTGAGGTCCCTTAGTGTTCTGTGAGGAAGGATCCTGTAGCTAAGAAAGTTTGGAAAAGTCCAGACACGTTAAGCAAAATTAAATGGGTATCTTTCCTGTGGGACTTTTCTGAGTCTTTAGGAAACTAATGTGCATTGTAACCTTTCAAGAGGTTTGTTCTCAAAGTTTTAGATCCTAGACTCTATATCACCAACCTTTTTTGCCCTCTCAGAATGTTTCTTGGTCTCAGTCTTTCAGTGTGCTTTGGGAAAAACCACTGTGAGCCCTGGATCCTGTCTCTTGGCATCTCAGCCTAGCAGACAGACACCCTGGTAACCCATACAAGGTTGGAAGTTCTAATTTGTAAGAAAGATGTACAGGAAAAGTGGGTGATTTCAGACTTTTGGTGGGGTTGAAGGCATGAAATTCAAAGCAGACTTTCCTGGTAGAGAGCTGGACTTGTGAGAGAGACACAGTTTGTATCAGTGGAGAGGCCCGGAGGACTGCCAAAGAGTCTTCAGGAACAGAACCATGAAATTCTGACACAGCTGATTTGATCACGACATCCCAGCACACGGATCCAACTTAGACCAGTTTTGTTAAATAACCTAAATCTGGAGAGGTAAGAGGCGGCAGCCTTTGTGGTGCAGAAGCTCTGCTTTAGGCCTTGTTTCAGTTGAGCGACTGCCCGTCTGTAGGAGGGGTCCCTTCTGTGAGGCATCCTGATGCCGTGTCTGGGGCAGAATCTTTATCCTGTGAAGAGTGAGTCTCGGCCCCCTGCATCTGGCAGGTCCAGTTTCCATTTGCCTCCTTGCATCCCCCTTTCCCCACCTTTCCTTTCTCCTTAGCACCCCTTCTTCTGATGGGTCACCTTGTCGGCATTTCTCATTCTTATCCATCTGTATCATCCTCTCCCTCTCAGGCAAGTACCCTTTATGTTCTTCCTGACAAGTATTTTACTTCACTGAAAATAGTGCTACCAATATTCTCCTCTCCAGGAGCAACCAGCAGATGGAACCTGCTGGATGGAATGGAGAATAATCTACAAATCTGGTCCTCCATACCGGGGAGACTTGTCCCCAGGCTGGGTTCCTTCAGTACCTGCCTTGTTAACCACGTCTGTATGGAAGGCAGCATAGGCACAGGAATGGGAGCTCAAGGTTGTGTTTCTGGGCATGAGTTTTCCCCAGTATGAGCCTCAGTTTACCCATCTGTGAAATGCTCAGGTAGGCTAGGTGTCTTCTTCCAATCCTTTCAACTAAACATGTTGAGTGTTAGCATTTGGTCCAGTGAAGTCAACATTCACTGGAGTCGGTCTGGGCCGTTTGATGAGACATGTATCTTCAAGCCTGGCGATGTGAGGATATGGTCAGTGGGCAGAGTTCCCTGTCCACACATGGGAGGTGTGGTTCTCCTACGTGCAGCCTTCTACCGGACTCATTTTCCTTATATTGCCTATTACTTTTTAGTTATATTTCCTCCTCCTCTGCCATCCAGGTTTATCTATTCTTTCCCAACACACTTCCTGCTGTAAATGCTCCTCTTCTATTGCCCAGCCAGATAGCTTCCTGTCTCCTTTTTCCTTCTTGGCTCTTCCCATGAAGGGTGTCTGCTCTGGAACTTTCTAAAGACAGATGGCTACTATGGTGGGGCAGATCGGGGAATGGCAGTCCTGCCAGCTGCAGATCCTTCCAGGAGACTGTTCTTCAGAACCATTTCTTTATTGGATAAATATTCTTCAGTGAATGAGACCAAGTCTTGGCCCTGAGGGAGCCCACAATGGAACTGAAAAGCTTTTTGACTTCTTGACACCTGGGGGGAAACTACAGCCAGTGAGGAATATCATTCATTGCAGAGGAAAGATTTTTGCCTTCTAGAACTGGGCAGTGCACTGTTAGGGTCTCGGCATGAATTCTTAAGCATCTAGGAAAACTAATCACTTGGAAAGCTGAAGCTTGTTTTGCAGACCTTGAAAAGACAGCTTGCATGTTTCATTTCACCACCTACCTGGACAGACACTTTAGGGATGAAAATGTCAGCAGGCAGCTTGGCAAGTGGCACACCAGAGGCCATAACATTAGCTGGTGGTGCCTACTATCAAGGTTAATGTGTCAGTGCACACAAGACACTGCATAGACCAGTGACGTCACTGACATGTGAAGTTGCCATTGGAAATGGCAGTCAAATTTGGTTCTGCTCCAGAAAAGACTTTTCCAAAGTTAGGAATTTACCTTGTGAATCCTTTGACTTCTTCTTTGTATTAAACAGAGTTCTCATCTCTTGGTCTTTGTGATTAGTTGTTTGGATTTTCATGGTTATATAGGCCTACGTGAAAAATACAGAAGCATTTTGAAAGCTTTGATCTATATACCATTTGAAAGCATGGGTTTTGGAGCTAGACTGTGTCCTGGCTCCACCATTATTAACTTGACCTATTAACCAGTCTCTTTAGACTTTTTTGTTACCTCATCCTCAGAATGGGGAGAAGAAAATTACCTGTCTTCTAGCTGTGAGGATTAAATGAACTATGGGAAACGCTTAGAACAGAGCTTGACACATGCCAAGTAACCATTAAATATTATCTGCTGTTACATGTGCTATAAAGTCAGATGATTGTGCTTTGGAGATGTTACAGGTGAATGAGGTTTCATGTTTTCTCTCTCTGTGTGTGTGTGTGTGTGTGTGTGTGTGTGTGTGTTTTGTCTTTTAAAATAAACTTTTTGTTTTGGAATAGTTCTAGCTTTATAGAATTCTGTTCCATTCCGTTCAGTCGCTCAGTCGTGTCCGACTCTTTGCAACCCCATGAATCGCAGCACGCCAGGCCTCCCTGTCCATCACCAACTCCCTGAGTTCACTCAGACTGTCCACTGAGTCCGTGATGCCATCCAGCCATCTCATCCTCGGTCGTCCCCTTTTCCTCCTGCCCCCAATTCCTCCCAGCATCAGGGTCTTTTCCAATGAGTCAACTCTTCGCATGAGGTGGCCAAAGTACTGGAGCTTCAGTTTTAGCATCATTCCTTCCAAAGAAATCCCAGGGTTGATCTCCTTTAAATGGACTGGTTGGATCTCCTTGCAGTCCAAGGGACTCTCAAGAGTCTTCTCCAACACCACAGTTCAAAAGCATCAATTCTTTGGCGCTCAGCCTTCTTCACAGTCCAACTCTCACATCCATACATGACCACTGGAAAAACCATAGCCTTGACGAGACGGACCTTAGTCGGCAAAGTAATGTCTCTGCTTTTGAATATACTGTCAGGTTGGTCATAACTTTTCTTCCAAGGAGTAAGCGTCTTTTAATTTCATGGCTGCAGTCACCATCTGCAGTCATTTTGGAGCCCAAAAAAATAAAGTCTGACACTGTTTCTACTGTTTCCCCATCTATTTCCCAGGAAGTGATGGGACCAGATGCCATGATCTTCGTNTTAGCATCATTCCTTCCAAAGAAATCCCAGGGTTGATCTCCTTCAGAATGGACTGGTTGGATCTCCTTGCAGTCCAAGGGACTCTCAAGAGTCTTCTCCAACACCACAGTTCAAAAGCATCAATTCTTCGGCGCTCAGCCTTCTTCACAGTCCAACTCTCACATCCATACATGACCACAGGAAAAACCATAGCCTTGACTAGACGGACCTTAGTCGGCAAAGTAATGTCTCTGCTTTTGAATATACTATCTAGGTTGGTCATAACTTTTCTTCCAAGGAGTAAGCGCCTTTTAATTTCATGGCTGCAGTCACCATCTGCAGTGATTTTGGAGCCCAAAAAAACAAAGTCTGACACTGTTTCTACTGTTTCCCCATCTATTTCCCATGAAGTGATGGGGCCAGATGCCATGATCTTCGTTTTCTGAATGTTGAGCTTTAAGCCAACTTTTTCACTCTCCTCTTTCACTTTCATCAAGAGGCTTTTTAGCTCCTCTTCACTTTCTGCCATAAGGGTGGTGTCATCTGCATATCTGAGGTTATTGATATTTCTCCCGGCAATCTTGATTCCAGCTTGTGTTTCTTCCAATCCAGCGTTTCTCATGATGTACTCTGCATATAAGTTAAATAAGCAGGGTGACAATATATAGCGTTGACGTACTCCTTTTCCTATTTGGAACCAGTCTGTTGTTCCATGTCCATTTCTAACTGTTGCTTCCTGACCTGCATACAGATTTCTCAAGAGGCAGGTTAGGTGGTCTGGTATTCCCATCTCTTTCAGAATTTTCCACAGTTTCTTGTGATCCACACAGTCAAAGGCTTTGGCATAGTCAATAAAGCAGAAATAGATGTTTTTCTGGAACTCTCTTGCTTTTTCCATGATCCAGCAGATGTTGGCAATTTGATCTCTGGTTCCTCTGCCTTTTCTAAAACCAGCTTGAACATCAGGGAGTTCACGGTTCACGTATTGCTGAAGTCTGGCTTGGAGAATTTTGAGCATTGCTTTACTAGCATGTGAGATGAGTGCAATTGTGCAGTAGTTTGAGCATTGTTTGGCATTGCCTTTCTTTGGAATTGGAATGAATTCCAGTTTTCATTACCAATGTTTTATAGCTCCTATTGAGTGAGTAAGTCTTTCATCTCCGTTGTCAGGTTTATTTCTAGGTATTTTGTTTTTTTAAATTTGATTTTAAGCAGAATTTAAAAAAAACTTTCTCCTTCTGATATTTCATGGTTAGTGTAAAAAAATGCAGTAGATTTCTCTATATTAATCTTGTATCCTATACCTTGCTGAATTTGTTTATCAGTTCTAATAGTTTTCATGTGGATTCTTTAGGGTTTTCTTTATAGAGTATCATGTCATGTGCATATAATGACAATTTTACCTTCCAATTTGGAATTTTTTTCCTTTTTCTTGTCTGATTGCTATAGCTGGGACTTTCAATACTATGTTGAATAGAAGTGGTCAGAGTGGGCATTCTTGTTTTGCTCCAGATTTTAGCAGGAAGGCTTTCAACTTTTTACCTTTGAATATTATATTGGCTGTGGCACATTGTATTGATTGATTTTTCAGATGTTAAGTCAACTTTGCATTCCTGGAATAACTCCCACTTGGTGATAGTGAATAATTTCTTTACTGAGTATGGTTCTCTAGTATGTTGGTGAGAATGAATGTTTTTATATTCACGAGAGATATTGGTCTCTAGTTTTTTTCTTGTGTTGTCTTTGGTTTTGGTATCAGGGTAATGTTGCCCTCAGAATGAAGTGTTTACTTCTCTTCTGTTTTTGAAAGAGTTTGTAAAGAACAGGTGTTAATTCTTATTTAGGTGTTTGGTAGAATTCATTCATAGTAACTTTTGGTCCTATTTATTTGTTTTCATTTTGTGTGTATTTCTATCATTATGTATTCAGTTTCTTTACTTTTTATAGATCCATTCAGGTTTTCTATTTCTTTTTGACTCAGGTTTTGTATTTGTATTTTATTTAAATTTGTCTGTTTTATATAATCTATTTATATATCAGCATACATTGTTCATGGTATTCTCTTATAATCCTTTTTATTTCTGTGAGATCACTAATAATGCCCCTTACTTCATTTCTGGTTTTAAGTAATTTTAGTCTTCTGGTTTGTTTCTCTTGGTCAACCTAGCTAAAGTTTTGCCAGTTTTGTTGATATTTTGAAAGAAGCAACTTTTGGTTTTATTGTCTTACTTTGTTGTTTTACCATTCTTAGTTTCATTTATTTCTGATCTAATGCTAATTATTTTGGATCTTATGCTTGCTTTAGATTTGATTTGCTTTTCTTCTTACTGTGTCTTAAAGTAGAAGATTAGGTTATTGATATGAGGTATTTCTTCTTTTTAAATGTCAACATTTATAGCTGTATGTTTCTCTATAAGCATTGTTTTAGTTGCATCCCATAAGTTTTCATATGTTGTGTTTCCATTTTTGGTCATTTAAGAGTATTTTCTGATTTTCTTTGTTCTTTCTTCTTTGACCCATTGGTTATTTTAGCATATTTTATCTAATTTTCACATATTTGTGAATTCCTCAAACTTCCTTTTGTTATGATTTCTTGTTTCATATCATTGTGGTCAGAGAATATTCTTTATATGGCATCAATTTTAAAAAATTTATTGAAGCTTGTTTTATGACTTAGTGTTGAGAAGGGCAGTCTCATGTGCACAGTCTTTCAACCCTCGTTCAGCTACATAAGAATGGGTCTTGGAAAGGGAACCCATGTACACTGTTTGTGGAAACGTAAATTGGTGGCTACTATGGAAAACAGTATGATATATTCTCAAAAAACTAAAAATGCAACTACCATGTGACCCAGCAATTTCAGTTCTGGGTATATATTAAAAAAAAAAATGAAAACACGAATTTAAAAAGATACATGTACCCCAGTGTTCATAGCAGCATGTATGTGTGGTTAGTTACTCGGTCATGTCTGACTCTGTGACCCAATGGACTGTCCCTGCCAGGCTTCTCAGTTCATGGGATTCTCCAGGCAAGAATACTGGAGTGGGTAGCCATTCCCTTCTTCAGGAATTTTCACAACCCAGGGGTGGAACCCGGGTCTCCTGCATTGCAGACAGATTCTTTATTGTCTGAGTCACCTGGGAAGCCCTCATGGCAGCATATTATTTACAATTGCCAGTAGAAGCAACCTAAGTGTCCATCAACAGATGAATGGATAAAGAAGATGAAGCCATAAAAAAGAATGAACTTTTGCCATTTGTAACAACTTGGATGGACCTCGAGTGTATTATACTAAGTGAAACAAATCAGATAGGGAAAGACAAATACTGTATGATATTACTTATTTATGGAATCTAAAAAATAAAACCAACTAATGAATGTAACAAAGAAGAAATATACCTATAGATATAGAAAACAAACTGTAGTTACCAGTGGGGAGAGGGATATGGGGAAGGATAAGAACAGGGGAGGGAATACAAACATAGTAGTTTGTAGAGGTACAAACTATTATATATAAAATAAAAAAGCTACAAGGATATATTGCACATCACAAGGAATATAGCCTGTATTTTATAATAATTGTGAACCAGTATGGTGTACATATGTAACTTATTTTAAAAAAGAAGGTATTGTCAAATGTAGTCAATAAAGTTTGAGAAATATTTGTGCTGTAAAGTAATAAAATTGTTTTAAAGTGGGATTGTTATGGCTACACAGTTTGTACATTTTCAAAAATGAATTGTTTATTTAAATACATGGGCTTACAACAAAAAAATTATACCTAAGAATATAGACTTGGTCTTGATAAGGAATGGAACATTTCCTTATCAAGAGATAAAGAGTCCATACAGCCTTTGCTAGGTATATATGCAATGTGGGGCTACAGTTCCTTGTTTCAGGCTCAATGGATGCTCTGCTTGGAGCATGCACATCATGTGGCACCTATCCAACTCCAATTAAAAAGTTCTTTTTATTGAAGTATAGTTGATTTATAATATTGTAACATTTTCAGGTGTGTAGCAAGGTGATTCAGATGTACATGCATGCAGACATGTGTGAGACCCTAGGGACTGTAGCTTCCATAAGCCTTTATCCTTATCCATCAGAGGGCAGATGGAATGAAAACCACAGTCGCAGAAAACTAATCAAACTGATCACATGGACCATAGCCTTGTCTAACTCAATGAAACTATTAGCCATGCCATGTAGGGCCACCCAAGACAGACGGGTCATGGTGGAAAGCTCTCACAATATGTGGCCCACTAGAGAAGGGAATGGCAAATCACTTCAGTAGTCTTGCCTTGAGAACCTCATGAACAGTATGAAAAGGCAAAAAGATATGAGACTGAAAGATGAACCCTCCAGGTTGGTAGGTACCCAATATGCTACTGGGGAAGAGTGGAGAAATAACTCCAGAAAGAATGAAGAGATGGAGCCAAAGCAAAAACAACACCCAGTGTGGATGAGACTGGGCATGGAAGTAAAGTCTGATCCTGTAAGGAACAATATTGCATAGGAACCTGGAACGTTAGGTCCATGAATCAAGGTAAATTGGGAGTGATCAAACAGGAGATGGCAAGAGTGAACACTGACATTTTAGGAAAGGAGAAAAGGAAAGATATACCCATTTGAATGCAGACTTTCAGAGAATAGCAAGAAGACATAAGAAAGCCTTCCTCAGTGATTAATGCAAAGAAATAGAGGAAAACAAGAGAATAGGAAAGACTAGAGATCTCTTCAAGAGAATTAGAGATATCAAGGGAACATTTCACGCAAAGATGGGCTCATTAAATGACAGAAATGGTATAGACCAAACAGAAACAGAAGATATTAAAAAGAGGTGGCAAGAATACACAGAAGAACCATACAAAAAAGATCTTCACGACCCAGATAACCACGATGGTGTGATCACTCACCTAGAGCTAGACATCCTGGAATGTGAAGTCAAGTGGGCCTTAGGAAATATCACTATGAACAAAGCTAGTGGAGGTGATGGAATTCCAGTTGAGGTATTTCAAATTCTAAAAGATGCTGCTGTGAAAGTGCTGCACTCAATATGCCAGCAAATTTGGAAAACTCAGCAGTGGCCACAGGACTGGAAAAGGTCAGTTTCATTCCAATCCCAAAGAAAGGCAATGCCAAACAATGTTCAAACTACTGCACAATTGCACTCATCTCACACACTAGTAAAGTAATGCTCAAAAATTCTCCAAGCCAGGCTTCAGCAATACGTGAACTGTGAACCAGATGTTCAAGCTGGATTTAGAAAAGGCAGAGGAACCGGAGATCAAATTGCCAACTTTCGCTGGATCATTGAAAAAGCAAGAGAGTTCCAGAAAAAGATCTATTTCTGCGTTATTGACTATGCCAAAGCCTTTGACTGTGTGGATCACAATAAACGGTGGAAAATTCTGAAAGAGATGGGAATACCAGACCACCCTACCTGCCTCTTGAGAAACCTGTATGCAGGTCAGGAAGCAACAGTTAGAACTGGACATGGAACAACAGACTGGTTCCNGCTCCAAAATCACTGCAGATGGTGACTGCAGCCATGAAATTAAAAGACGCTTACTCCTTGGAAGGAAAGTTATGACCAACCTAGACAGCATATTCAAAAGCAGAGATATTACTTTGCCGACTAAGGTCCATCTAGTCAAGGCTATGGTTTTTCCAGTAGTCATGTATGGATGTGAGAGTTGGACCGTGAAGAAAGCTGAGCACAGAAGAATTGATGCTTTTGAACTGTGGTGTTAGAGAAGACTCTTGAGAGTCCCCTGGACTGCAAGGAGATCCAACCAGTCCATTCTGAAGGAAATCAGCCCTGCGATTTCTTTGGAAGGAATGATGCTAAAGCTGAAGCTCCAGTACTTTGGCCACCTCATGGGAAGAGTTGACTCATTGGAAAAGACCCTGATGCTGGGAGGGATTGGGGGCAGGAGGAGAAGGGGATGACCGAGGATGAGATGGCTGGATGGCATCACGGACTCAGTGGACGTAAGTCTGAGTGAACTCTGGGAGTTGGTGCTGGACAGGGAGGCCTGGCGTGCTGTGATTCATGGGGTTACAAAGAGTCAGACATGACTGAGTGACTGAACTGTAATGAACTGAACTGAACTGAGACAGCATATTAAAAAGCAGAGACATTACTCTGTCAACAAAGGTCTGTCTAGTCAAGGCTATGGTTTTTCCAGTGGTCATGTATGGATGTGAGAGTTGGACTGTGAAGAAAGCTGAGCACCGAAGAATTGATGCTTTTGAACTGTAGTGTTGGGGAAGACTCTTGAGAGTACCTTGGATTGCAAGGAGGTCCAACCAGTCCATCCTAAAGGAGATCAGTCCTGGGTGTTCATTGGAAGGCCTGATGATGAAGCTGAAACTCCAATACTTTGGCCACTTGATGCAAAGAGCAGACTCGTTTGAAAAGACCCTAATGTTGGGAAAGACTGACGGCAGGAGGAAAAGGGGGAGACAGAGGCTGAGATGGTTGGATGGCATCACCAACTCAATGGACATGAATTTGGGTAAACTCTGGAAGTTGGTGATGGACAGGGTGGCCTGGCTTGCTGTGATTCATGAGGTCGCAAAGAGTCGGACATGACTGAATGAACTGAACTGAACTAAAATGGACTGGAATGGGCGAATTTAACTCAGATGACCATTATATCTACTACTGTGGGCAAGAATCCTTTAGAAGAAATGGAATAACCCTTATAGTCAACAAAAGAGTCAGAAATGTATTACTTGGGTGCAGTCTCAAAAATGATAGAATGATCCCTGTTCATTTCCAAGGAAAACCATTCAATATCACAATAATCCAAGTCTATGCCCCAACCAGTAATGCTGAAGAAGCTGAAGTTGAAGGTTCTATAAAGACCTACAAGACGTTCTAGAACTAGCACCAAAAAAAGATGTCCTTTTTATCTGAAATGAAGGGACTGAAATGCAAAAGTAGGAAGTCGAGATACGTGAAGTAACAGGCTAATTTTGCCTTGGTGTACAAAATGAAGCAGGGCAAAGGATAACAGAGTTTTTCCAAGAGAATGCACTAGTTATAGCAAACACCCTTTTCCAACAACTCAGAGAAGGCTCTCCACATGGACATCACCAGATCGTCAATACTGAAATCAGATTGATTATATTCTTTGCAGCTGAAGATGGAGAAGCTCTATACAGTCAGAAAAAACAAGGCCAGGAGCTGACTGTGGCATAGACCATGAACTCCTTATTTCAGTAATTCAGACTTAAATTGAAGAAAGTAGGGAAAACCACTAGACCATTCAGATATGACCTAAATTAAATCCCGTATGATTATATGGTGGAAGTGACAAATAGTATCCAGGGATTAGATGTGATAGACAGTGTGCCTGAAGAACTATGGATGGAGGGTCATGACATTGTACAGGAGGCAGTGGTCAAGACCATCCCCAAGAAAAAGATGCAAAGAGGCAAAATGGTTGTTTGAGGAGGCCTTACAAATAGCTGAGAAAAGAAGAGAAGTGAAAGGCAGAGGAGAAAAAGAAAGATATACCCATTTGAATGTAGATTTCCAAAGAATAGCATGGAGAGATAAGAAAGCCTTCCTCAGTGATCAATGCAAAAAAATAGAGGAAAACCATAGAATGGGAAAGACTAGAGATCCCTTCAAGAAAATTAGAGATACCAAGGGAACATTTCATGCAAAGATGGGCTCAATGAAGGACAGAAATTGTATAGACCTAATAGAAGTAGAAGATATTAAAAAGAGGTGGCAAGGATACACAGAAGAACTATACAAAAAAGATCTTCACGACCCAGATAACCACGATGGTGTGATCACTCACATAGAGCCAGACATCCTGGAATGTGAAGTCAAGTGGGCCTTAGGAAGTATCACTACGAACAAAGCTAGTGGAAGTGATGGAATTCCAGTTGAGGTATTTCAAATTCTAAAAGATGCTGCTGTGAAAGTGCTGCACTCAATATGCCAGCAAATTTGGAAAACTCAGCAGTGGCCACAGGACTGGAAAAGGTCAGTTTTCATTCCAGTCCCAAAGAAAGGCAGTGCACAATTGCACTAATCTCACATGCTAGCAAAGTACTACTCAAAATTCTCCAAAGCTGCTTCAACAGTACGTGAACCATGAACTTCCAGATGTTCAAGGTGGATTTAGCAAAGGCAGAGGAACCTGAGATCAGGTTGCCAACATCCATTGGATCATCCAAAAGGCAAGAGAGTTCCAGAAAAACATCTATTTCTTCTTTATTGACTACACCAGAGCCTTAGACTGTGTGGATCACAACAAACTGTGGAAAAGTCTTCAAGAAATGGGAATACCAGACCACCTGACCTGCCTCCTGGTAAATCTGTCTGCAGGTCAAGAAGCAACAGTTAGAAGTGGACATGGAACAACAGACTGGTTCCAAATTGGGAAAGAAGTACGTCAAGGCTGTATATTGCTACCCTGCTTATTTAACTTATATGCAGAGTACATCATGAGAAATGGTGGGCTGGATGAAACACAAGCTGGAACAAGATTGCCAGGAGAAATATGAATAACCTCAGATATGCAGATGACACTATCCTTATGGCAGAAAGTGAAGAAGAACTAAAGAGCCTCTTGATGAAAGTGAAAAAGGAGAGTGAAAAATTTGGCTTAAAACTCAGCATTCGGAAAACTAAGATCATGGCATCTGGTCCCATCACTTCATGGCAAATAGATGGGGAAACAATGGAAAGAGTGAGAGAATTTTTTGGTGAGGGGGCTCCAAAATCATTGCAGCTATGAAAGTAAAAGATGCTTGCTCCTTGGAAGAAAAGCTATGACTATCTTAGCATATTAAAAAGCAGAGACATTACCCTGCCAACAAAGGTCCGTCTAGTCTAAGCTATGGTTTTTCCAGTAGTCATGTATGGATGTGAGTGTTGGACTTTAAAATGCTGAGTGCTGAAGAGTTGATGCTTTTGAACTGTGGTATTTGAGAATGCTCTTGGGATTCCTTTGACTGCAAGGAGATCCAACCAGTTCATCCTAAAGGAAATCAGTCCTGAATATTCATTGGAGGGACTGATGCTGAAGCTGAAACTCCAATACTTTGGCCACCTGATGCAAAGAGCTGACTCATTGGAAAAGACTCTGATGCTGGAAAAATTGAATCCAGGAGGAGAAGGAGACAACAGAGGATGAGATGGTTGGATAGCACCACCGACGCAATAGACATGAGTTTGAGCAAGCTCTGTGAGTTCGTGATGAACAGGGAAGCCTAGTGTACTGCAGTCCATGGGGTTGCAGAGGGTCAGACTCGACTGAGCAACTGAACTGAACTGGAATCTAGCCTGCTAGGCTCCTCTGTCCATGGAGATTCTCCAGGCAAGAATATTGAAGTCAGTTGCCATGCCCTCCTCTAGAGGATCTTCCTGACCCAGAGATCGAATCCGCATCTCTTTTGTCTTCTGCATTGACAGGCATGTTCTTTACCACTGGCATCATCTGGGAAGCCCACATAATGTGTGTGTGTGTGTGTGTGTGTGTGTGTGTATAAGTTTTCAGATTAGTTTTCATTATAGAAAATTGTTTCCTGTGTAAAAATTGTTACAGTAAATTCTTGTTTATCTATTTTATTTTATTATTATTTTTTTCCACACTGTGTGGCTTGTGGAATCTTAGTTCCCCAACCAGGGATCAAACTCAGGTCCTTGGCAGTGAAAGCACAGAGTCCCAACCATAGGACTACCAGGGAATTCTGTATTTTACATATAGTAGGGCTGCCCTGATGGCTCAGAGAGTAAAAAATCCCCCTGCAATGTAGGAGACCTGAGTTCAATCCCTGGGTCAGGAAGATCCCCTGGAGAAGAGAATGGCAATCCATTTCAGTATCCCTGCCTGGAGAATTCCGTGGACAGAGGAGCCTGGTAGGCTGTAGTCCATGGGGTTGCAAAGAGTTGGACATGACTGAGTAACTTTCAGTCACTCACTCACAGTATGAATCTTTTAACAACAAAAAATGATATGTTATTCCATACTCCTAATTTATCCCTCCTCCTTCCCTTTCCTCTTTGGTACCCTTGAGTTTGTTATCTCTGTGAGTCTATTTCTGTTTTGTAAATATATTCATTTGTATTTTCAGATTGCACTTTTAAGTGATATCATATAATATCTGCCTTTCTTGATTTACTTCACTTAGTCTGATGTTCTCTAGATCCATCCATGTTGCTGCAAATGGCAAGAGTTCATTCTTCATGGCTAAGTAGTATTCCATTGTGTGTGTATATCACACACACCACATCTTTACCTATTAATCTGTTGATGGTCACTTAGACTGCTTCCATGTGTTGGCTGTTGTAAATAGTGCTGCTTTGAACATTGGGGTGTGTTGTATCTGTTTTGTTTTTCTGGTGGCACTGGGTCTTCGTTGCTGTGGGTGGGCTTTCTCTGATTGCAGTGAGTGGGGGCTACTCTTCATTGTGGTGGCTCCTCTTGTTGCAGAGCATAGGCTCTAGGCATGTGGGCTTCATTACATGCAGCGTGAGGGTTCAGTAGTTGCAGTATGCAGGCTCCAGGGCACTGCAGGCTTCAGTAGCTATAGCACACAGGCTCAGTAGTTGCAGTTCATGGGCTTTAGAGTGAAGGCTCAGTAGTTGTGGTGCCGGGGCATGTGGAATTTTCCCAGACCAGGAATCAAACCCTTGTCCCCTGCATTGACAGCTGCATTCTTTTGCACTGTGCCACCAGGGAAGTCCTGTTGTATCTGTTTTTAATGGGGAAGGGAAAAAGTCTTTCTACCATGGCACAAGAGGGGTGCATATAGGCAAACTGCTCTGCAATTGCCTCTTGTCTGCCATTTTACTTTTGGTTTCTTTATGTCTTAATTCTTCTTTGTTTTTATATTCCTCCTTAACCGATATTTTTATTAAGTGAGTATTTTCAAATGTAGTATTTTAATCCCTTCAATGGATTTTAAACTGTATTTTTGAGTTATTTTCTTAGTGGTTTCTCTAGAGTTTATTATATACATTATAATATCAATATCTCCTTCAGATTTATAGTAACTTAATTCTATTAAGGTATAAAGATATTACTCCTATATAACTCTTTTCTTCTTTCTTCCTCTGTGTTCTATTATTATATGTATTACATCTTGTAGTGGGTTGAATTGTGGCCTCCAAAAAGGTATGTCCACTTCCTAACCTTGTAACCTGTGAATGTGACCTATTTGGGGAAAAAAAGGACTTTGAAGATGTAATTAAGTTAAGGATCTTGGGATGAGGAGTTTATCCTGAATTTTCCAGGTGGGCACTAATTCCAATGAGAAGTGTTTTTTTTTGTAAGAGAGAGAACACAGACACAGAGGGAAGGTCATGTGAAGATAGAAGCAGAGTGGAGTCATGATCATAGCCATCAAAAGCTGTATGCGGCAAGAAATGAAATCTCTGCTAGAGCTTCCAGAAGGGGTGCCGCCTTGCCAACACCTTAAGTTTGAATTTCTCCCCTCCAGAACTATGAGAGAAACTGTTTTAAGCCACCCAATGTGTGGTAACTTTTTTGCAGCAGCTACACTACAGGAAAGCAATACACATCTCTATATATTACAAACCCAACAGTACATTGTTACAATTATTAAATTATATAATTTTATGTCTTTTAAAGATGTTGAGGGAAAAAGGAAAGCAATTATATATTTATAGTGTTTCTCATTTCCCATTTCTGGTTCTGTTAATTTATTGCCCTGCATTGGAATTTCCTTATCCAATACAGCTATTCTTCCATCCACTTCCTTTGTACTATAATTGGCAATTTTGTTTTGTTTCTATGTATTATAAGCCCAGAAATATGTTTATACATATTGTTACATACAATTGGTTTATTAAAAGAAGAAAGGAGAAGCTTCTGGGCCTACCTCAGAAGGAGTGCTATTCCTCTCTCCCGGCCAGAGCCAAGGAGATCTTTCTTGGATGTTCACTTTGAGAACCTAGTGGGATTCCTGAAAGTAAAGTCCATGAAAGTAGGCATGCTCCCCCTTCACCCCAACTGCGACCTCCATGAGTTTCTCACTCTTACGATTGTCCACAACTCAGCCTCCAGCAATTTGTCCAATTTTCCATTTAGGTGTTCCTACCAGGCTGTGCCTCTAGAGGGTTTTGCTCCATGGAAACAGATCTTGGTTGACTCTGCATTTGCTTATTTCTCCAGATTTTAGTGACTGCCCTGGTGCTCAGATAGTAAAGCATCTGCCTACAATGCGGGAGACCCAGGTTTGATCCCTGGGTTGGGAAGATCCTCTGGAGAAGGAAATGGCAACCCACTCCAGTACTCTTGCCTGGAAAATCCCATGGACGGAGGAGCCTGGTAGGCTACAGTCCATGGGGTCACAAAGAGTTGGACACAACTGAGTGACTTCATTTTCACTTTTTTTTCTTTCCAGATTTTAGAGTAGAGGTTTTCCCTGTAAACTTAGTTCTCTGATGGGTTCAGGAAAAGTCATCCAGCTTTTCTTGTTGTTATTACAAGAAAAAAAGTGATAAATTCTAAGCTCTTTATGTGTTAGAGGTGAAACTGGAAGTTTGTTTTTTCTACTTACTTTTCTCAGCCTTTTCAAGTGTTTCTTATTGTTCTCAACTATGTATTAATACCAAGCAGAGCTTGTTCCCTTTTTTTTACTATTTCCAATGTGGCTTTAATTTCTGTTATTATATTCCATTATTTCTGATTTTATATTTCTCCTCCACTTATTTCATGAATTGTATCAGCTCAGTTCTCATGGTCTTCTGTGGCATTTTCATTTTCTTTTTGAAATTCTGTATCCCTGAGTTCTCAATTCTCCGAGACTCTTTAAAATTGTTTCATGAATCTTTTGACTAGAGACTTTTAGAGATCTGTGTGTTATTATCTGTTATTTTTCATATTTATTTTCTTATTCCTTCTTGTAATATTTATATAGGTCCTGCATTGGCTCTTTTTTGATTAGTATTTATCTTTGAGAGGAGTTCCTTTAGGAGCAGCTATCTGCAGGTGAAAATGTAGATGGATGGGCCAGTAGTACTCTGGACTAAGGTGAGCATTTCTTGTTTACCATTTGTTAGAGGGGTTTATGTATACCTTAGCTTTTACATATCTCCCAATAATGAGAACTGGCAGCTGCAGAGCAATTTGTCCTCCAGTTTTCTCTTAATTTTACCACATACTTAGGTTCACTCTTGAAATAATTGTGCATCTGCTCACTAGCGCATTCACTCTGCTTTTTCTCCTATTTTGTGCTGACAAATAGGATTATGGAAAAGCCCTGCCTGATTTAACTTAGGCACCTAGATATTTTTGTTTCAAATAAGGGATCTTTTGTTTTATATCTCAGTGTGAAGTACTACTTTGGAAAACTCTAATCTACCAGCTCTTCCCAAGGTCTCCAGTGGCAAGAATACTCTCTCAGCATTTTCTGGCATCTTGGTCCAATTTTCTTAGCACTTGGTAACTTCTCTTCATATATACTATGGTTTAAGTTCAAATGCTTTAAGGAGTTTCATCAAAGACACAATTTTACTTTTTGTTGGCTCTTCTCCTGTTGTTTTTGGTAGGTTTTATGGAGAAGAAATCCATTTTCATTTATCCATAATTGATTAAAATTCCTCTTTTTGTCTAGTTGTTGCAGATATGTAGGAAAACTGTTTTATAACTTAGTCATCTCATTGAGCTCTCTTTTAGTTCAATTTATTTTTCTTTAATTCTCTGGGACTTTATGAATAGAAAATTTTATTACCTATAAATTTATCATCTGTTAGTAACAGTCTATTTTATCCTCCTCTCTAACACACACGCATATGCACACACACTTCCTTATCTTGTGTTGTCTAGAATTTCCAAGTCAGTATTGAATAATAGCTATTACATAAAGTGTGCTGTTATGCTTATGATTTTTCATGGCAACAATTCTGATATTATTATTGTTTAAAATAAAAATGGCCATTTTGGGGGGTGATAGCTGTGAAATTTTTATCAAAATTAAAAAAATATATAAATAATTATGATCTGGAAATACTTTGTTTTGAAACTATAATATAATGTGAGATTTATGTAGATTCTTTTTTGGAGAATGTTGATAGTGCCTTTGTCAGATCTTTATTTTAGGTTAGGCACATCTATAAAACTAATGTAAGATAGGGTGATTGGTAGTGGTTGCAAGCCTTCCTTTTCAGCCACATGTGATGAAATTTTTTTCATCAGCTCAGAGGAAGATCTGGTGTGACTGCTTACCAAATATGTAGAATATGAAATTTGATACAGGTAAAATATGTGATTGAATCAGACTGGCTAGCTCTTAATACAATGACATTCAGCCAATTTGACTTTAAAAAATTAAGTGTAAAGTCTAGGATTTTTTTGATCTGTGTGGCTTAATAACATCTAGGAAAAAATCACATATAAATTTTAGCTTTAAATCCATCATAAAAAAGTTATGTGACGTGGCTGTTAAAGAACCAGATGCAAGTTTAGACCCTTACTTGATATGGAGTATTTAGAATGAAAAGGCAAGATCTTGTCTCCTTGGATATTATGACCAATCTGGAGCATGACTTTAAGTTCTGAGGACTATACTTTGAAGATGAAATAGAGTAAGATTTTATAAAGAGGTAATTCTAGAAAAATTAGCATAGTTATAAAAAGGAGTAAGAAAACACAGCATAGAGTTAATTAGAGAGAAAATTCATGAAAAAAATGTCTGAGACACTTTATATAATATGTTATGGAGAAAAACTTTGTACAAACTTGAGAAAGACATTCTATAGTAATGTGCTGTTGGTAAAGTGTTCAGGTTAAAAAAAAAACAATGATTGACATAGGCTGTTGTGTACTGAGAGTAGTTGAGCCACTTAATTTATGTGCCTGGAGATTAGCTAGATATTTCAGAGACAAAATTGAGTGATACAGATCTCTACCTTCAAACAATTCACACTGTGTTAGGCTTGATTTGAAACCTTCATAAAGCAATATTATGGGATGAAAATTTGCTTAATATGATTGTGATGACCAATTTTTAAATTTACTTCCCATAAGTACAGAATATACTCCCAAAAGAATAATCTTAATTATTAAGAAAATCTTAAGTACAATAACATCTTACTGACAAACTCTGGTGAATATTCATTCTCTTGTTTGGCTTCAGGATCTCTAACATGAACTTATGCATTATGGCTAGCAATCTCTTGAATTTACAGATTACAGCCAAGTTTGGTGGGAGAGCTTTATAATAATAGTCTTTGCAATAGAACCCAAGCAGAAATCAGACAGTGTTTTTGTACAGAGTCCTCTTAAAGTTGTACTTGCACCTAATTAAAAGCTTGAAAATACTTGAATTAGGAGACACTATAGAAAATGCCATGTACTGGCAAAATGAAATATTAGAAAGGAAGGGTTCTGCTATACAGAAGTTATGTTAATTCATGATTTTAACCTTAACTAGTAATATTATTGGAGAAGGCAATGGCACCCCACTTCAGTACTCTTGCCTGGAAAATCCCATGGATGGAGAAGCCTGGTAGGCTGCAGTTCATGAGGTCACTAAGAGTTGCATACGACTGAGCGACTTCACTTTCACTTTTCACTTTCATGCATTGGAGAAGGAAATGGCACAGTGTTCTTGCCTTGAGAATCCCAGGGACGGGGGAGCCTGGTGGGCTGCTGTCTATGGGGTCACACAGAGTTGGACACAACTGAAGTGACTTAGCAGCAGCAGCAGTAATATTATACATAAGAAAAAAAGTTTTTAGACTTTCTCATCTTCTGGATATCCAAATGTTTAGATATCTAAATATTACTTTCCCACAAACTCTGCTGCTGCTGCTGCTGCTGCTGCTGCTACTGCTGCTACTGCTAAGTCGCTTCAGTCGTGTCCAACTCTGTGCGACCCTGTAGACAGCAGCCCACCAGGCTCCCCCATCCCTGGGATTCTCAAGGCAAGAACACTGGGGTGGGTTGCCATTTCCTTCTCCAATGCATGAAAGTGAAAAGTGAAAGTGAAGTCGTTCAGTCGTGTGCAACTCTTAGCGACCCCAAGAACTGCAGCCTACCAGGCTCCTCCGTCCATGGGATTTTCCAGGCAAGAGTACTGGAGTGGAGTGCCATCACCTTCTCTGCCCATAACTCTGGTTTATATCAGTTAACATTGAGTGTGTGCTGTTGCTTCAGTAATGTCTGAGTCTTTGTGACCCTATGGACTGTATAGCCTGTTAGGCTTCTCTGTCTGAGATTCTCCAGGCAAGATTACTGGAATGGGTTGCCATGCCCTCCTCCAGGGGATCTTCCCAACCCAGGGACTGAACCTGTGTCTGCTGCAGCTCCTGCATTGCAGGTGGATTCTTTACCACTGAGCCACCAAGGAAACCCTAGGGCAGGGGGTGATATGTATTATTTTTCATTTTATAGTCCTTGATAGCAGAGGAGTAACTTTTGACATGCCACATTTCAATGTTTACTTTATGATAGGCTTTGAAGCAGAATTATTTTAAAAACTGAAGTATAATAGAAGCATTTATGCTTTGTTATATAATTATCACATATATTAAATAAATAGGCAACTCATAAATAAAATAAATAGGTAGCTCAGTGGTAAAATAATCTGCCTGCCACTGCAGAGGAGGCAATTTCCATCCCTGGATTGGGAAGATTCCCCTGGAGAAGGAAATGGTAAACCATTCAATATTCTTGCCTGGGAAATCCTATGGACAGAAGAGCCTGGTGCGTTATAGTTCATGGGGTCCCAAAGAGTCCGACACCATTTAGTGACTAAAACAAGAGGCAGCCTGCCCTACTTCCTTGAAAGAAATAAGGGGCGGGTTTGTGATGGACAGAGCAGGTGATTGGTGTTTAGTGTCACAGTGAAGTTACCACTCCCACTTAGTCTTAAAACCAGAAAGCTGGAGGTGCCTGTTTATCCCCGCCTGCCCCACCTACATTTTAAGTGACAGTTAAAAAAATTATTAGAGAAATATTCAGGCATTCAGTAAAGTTGAGAGAATTGTGTAATTAACTCCATGTATCCAGTACTCATAAGCTTCAGTAATTAGCCATATGTTTAGGCAGTTTTCTGACCAGTAAATATAATGCCCTGAGAGCTTCATTTCTTTATCTGTATTCAGCTTTTGTTTTTCAAATTTTGGTTCTTGGGGCTTTGGACACTGAAATTGTATTAGAAGAAGGATTTGAGTGAGGAATTTAGTGTTCAGTGTTTAAGCTTTTTCAGCTCTCCACCCTCTCAGGAGAAGCCACTGGTTGTAGGGTGCTAGGTGGAATTTGGAAGTTTTGTGGGCAAGAGCTGTTTTTCATAGAACAGTCACTGTCCCAATTTCCGTGCGGAAGACCGGCTAAAAACAAAGCTGGGGAACCGACGGGCATCAAGTCTGCTCTTACACCACTGTTTTCTGAATAAGTGCAAATTTACAGAACAGTTTCCTGGTCACCCTCTGGGGAGTATCTCAGTATTTCCCCCTTCATTTTGTACGTCCAGGTCCAGTTTGGGGGTGAGCTGTCAATCTTTCTGAGTTTCTGATGCTTGATATTGACTGGCTTCTAACCACTTTCCTCGCCCAGAGCTTCTAGAGCACTCCCCTTAGAGGCTCCTGGGGAAAAGAGAAAAGCTGCTGATTTGGAAAAAAAGAGGGAACATTGAACCAGAATTGCGCTCGCCTAGTTTTGTGCCTTGAAAAGCGAGAGTGCCGGGGAATGATCCCCATATGCCCCTCGCTGGTTCTCGCTATAGAAATCTTGGCGTCTCCGGGGATATAAGAAAGTGCAGGAGAGACAAACTCGCAGCGGAGAGGCTGAGAATCTAGCACGGAACGCACCATAGCACTTGGTTTGGTGGGGGTTCCTGTTTCCTTAAGCCTAGAAGGCGTAGTGGTTCGTGGTCTTGGTCCCGCCTCCCAGCGTTGTAGGCCCGGCCGTCCCTCTCGGAATTCCTCCCTCTCCGCTGACACTGAAGGGAGTCAGTGGGTCTGCGCGCCCGGGACCCGATGCTCGGCTCTCGAAATAGTCGCTGAGAGACGCCCAGCCGAGCTCAGCCCCAGTTTTAAGCCATCTTCAGGTAGAGTTTGTAGACGTTAAGACTGCGGCGGTCAGGGCGTTGTCCTTGGAAACGCAGTTTAAAGGAAGATGTGTTAGTTTCTCGGAGCATCTCTTTGCCCCGCCCTGCGCTCGCTGCCTGGGCGCGGGGCGAGTTCCCAGTGGGCGGGGAACGGAGACCGCTCTTCCTGGAGCCCGGCGGTTTTCCTCGCCTCTGCACCCCTAGGCGGCGCTGCGCTCCTCCGCTCCCGCAGGTCCGCTTTCCCAGACGGCTGCCGAACCTCCGGTCCTAGCAGCCTTGCTCTCAGCCGGCCGGTCCCGGGCAATTACGGCGTTCGGAAGGCGAACGTCGGCTTGTCTCTGCACCTCCAGCGGGCAGCGGCGGCCGACCGGCCCTCGGTTTTTTCCTTTTACCACGGCTCGCACTCTCCGGGAGTCCGGAGCATGGTCCCGGGTCACCGCTGGTGGAGCGAGGACGCCGAGAGGGAGGGGGATGGTGGGCTGGAGGGTGGCGGTTCTATGTTTGTGGGTTTCCTGCGGCTCTGTAGCGGGGCAGCTCGAATACTCAGTGTCCGAGGAGACCGAACGGGGCGTAGTCGTAGGCAGTGTTGCCCAGGACTTGAGGCTGTCAGCGGCCTCTCTGTCCTTGCGGAACTTTCGCTTCCTTTCCAGCCGCGGTGAGACTTACTTCGGGGTTGATCTGGCCAGCGGAAGCTTGGTGGTCCGAGAGCCAGCGGACCGCGAACGGCTGTGCGGGGCCAAAGCTGCCTGCGTCCTGTTCTATGAGCTTGTGCTCGAGGACCCGCTAGAGCTGCACAAGGTCCATGTTCACGTTCTGGACATCAACGACAACTCGCCTCACTTCCCTGCCGGCGACATGCAATTCCATATTCCTGAGTTCCTTATGCCCGGAGCCCGCTTTACTCTCCCTAATGCCGAAGATGCTGACGAGGGAAGCAACGGGTTGCTAAGCTACAGCCTGAGCCCCAGCCGGCACTTTCGCCTGGACATGGGTTCGCGGGTCGACGGCAGTGAATTCCCAGAGCTGGTGTTGGAGAAAGCGTTGGATCGGGAGCAGCGTGCCACCCACCGGCTAGTGCTCACCGCTCGGGACGGCGGGCTGCCAGCGCGCTCCGATGAGGTACAAGTTACCATCGTCGTGGTGGACACAAACGACAACGCACCTGTATTTGAGCGCTCAGTATACCGCACCAAGGTGCCAGAGACTGCACCCAATGGGACTGTGTTATTCCGAGTGCAAGCCTTGGACCCGGATGAAGGCTCCAATGGGGAAATCCGGTACTCCTTAAGCAATACACCCAAGCCAAACTGCGACACCACTTCCACGTGCACCCTAGAAATGGGGAAGTGCGGGTCGCTGCTTCCCTAGGTCCTCCTGAAACGATCTTGGAGGCATACATTGAGGCAAGGGATGAAGGTGCCTTCAGTCTAGCCAGCACCGCTAAACTGCTGGTGGAGGTGACTGACGTGAACGATCACGCCCCCGAGGTGAACCTTCTCACTCTCTCCAGTCCCGTTTCCGAGGACACCGCCAGCGGCACAGTGATTGCTCTCCTTAGTGTAAGGGATGAAGACCTTGGTCCCAATGGTAAAGTCACCTGTAGCGTGTATAGTGGAGGCCCCTTTAAGTTGAAGGCTTCCTTTGGCGACTACTACAGCTTGCTGACTGATGGCCCGCTGGACCGGGAGCAAGTCAGTGAATACCAGGTTCTGATCACTGCCTCGGATGGTGGCTCACCTCCACTTAGCACTCGCAGGACACTGACTGTGTCAGTTGCTGATGTGAATGACAACACACCAAGCTTTCCTAAATCGAAACAGGAACTTTTTGTGGCTGAAAACAATGCCCCTGGGGCCTCCCTAGGACATGTGTTTGCCCAAGACCCAGATCTGGGGAAGAATGGCCTTGTCTTCTATGAGCTGTTGGATATTATCTCTGAAGGGCAGGCAGCCTCTAGCTTGGTGGCAGTAGATTCATCCAGTGGGGCTATCACTGCCAAAATTTCCTTTGACTTTGAGCAGCTCAGGGGGTTTCACTTCCAAGTGGAAGCCCGGGATGGTGGCTTTCCCCCCAGAAGTGCAACAGTGACTGTGAACTTGTTTGTGGTAGATAGGAACGACAACGCTCCAGTCATCTTGTTTCCCTTGCCCCAAAACGGCTCTGTCCCAGTGGAAATCGTGCCCCGCTCTGCCAGAACAGGACACTTGATCACAAAAGTGGTAGCAGAAGATGCAGACAGTGGCTCCAATGCTTGGCTTTCCTACTACATCTTTCAGGCTTCTGACTCAAGCCTTTTCAGAATTTCAGCAAACGTGGAGAGCTCCATACTGCTCGTTTAGTTCTTCCCACTGATGCAGTTAAACAGAAGGTGGTGGTGGTGGTTCAGGACCATGGAGACCCATCGCTTTCCACCTCTGTCACATTGGGTGTGCTGTTGAGCAGCTCTGCCCCTCAGGTCCTTCCAGACTTTGAAGATGGCTGGGAAACAGGAGGGCACCTTTCTGCCCAGAACCTGTATTTAACAACTGCCTTGGCCTGTATTTCCTTTTTATTTCTGGGGTGTTTACTTTTCTTTGTGTGTAGCAAGTTGAGCCAGAGTGCAGGTTGTTGTACTCGGAGCTGCTGTCACTCTCCAGAGGAGGTGAAGTATGGAAGCAAGGTGGCTTCAAATCCTTGCATGTCATCAGCCACAATAGATGTCACTACAGTCGAAAGACTTTCTCATACTTATCTCTATTGGGCCTCCCTGGGACTTGGTTATGACAATAACAGTTTGCTGTTGCATGGGGAATACACTGCTCTTGACCTGAGAAATCTGGCCTCTCGGGTAGAACTGAATGTGCCAATATCCTGTATCCAGATTCGGAATAGGAAAGGGGATCATGCAAATGTCAGTGCCATGGTAAGCATATTTTATGGAATTTGATTTCCTTGACCAGGAGATGGTCACTAGGTGTTTCTAAAATGTTTCTTATTTGAGTCTTTGGCAGCATGTAATCCATTAAATTGAACACTTCTGCTCAGCATCCTCTGTACTAAGGATTCTGGGAAGATCCAGGTGTTAAAAGAGATCGTTTTTGGCCTCAAGGAGGTTACAGTTTATTTTTGAAAAACCAAGGTAAGAAATTCAAACCTGTTAAAGAACAATTAAAGTAATACAGTATAAAGTTCTAAAATTGAAAAGAATAAACCACCAAAGTTTCTGGAACAGGTAATAAACAACCTGGGATGTCTTTGAATAATTCCTTTTATGAATTTCTTTAGGGAATTACTTGAAACAAATATCCTTTCATTAGAAAACGTATTTTGAGCAACAGATGTGTTTAAGGCATTCTGATCCTAAGTTGAGAATGAAAATTATGGAAGTGTCTTTGCATAATACAAACTTAATACCATGGATGATGAGACATCAAACCATAACAAATACATGATTTAAACATGATGATAACCTAAAACATGTAAAAATAAACTGTAGCAGATGTTCAAAGAAGGGAGAGAGAACATCTAGACAGGGAAGAGGGAATCAGAGAAGGTTTTGTGGTAGAGAAGGCAGTGAATTGGATTGTGAATGCTATACCATTTAATAAAATGCAGCATATTCCCTAGGCTATATTTTACAATGATTACCGTTTTGACAAAGTAGTCTTTTTTGATAATGATATTCCAAAACATAGATAATAGTTCCACACAGTATTTGTAAATATATAGAAATAATAAGCATGCCTCAGAACACTTACTTGTACTGACAGAAAGATGATACAGTTGGGTATAGGACTTGACAATCTTTTATTATGTGTTCTTATTGATGCATTTCACAAAGAAGGCAGATGCGTAATTGCCATGTCAGAAACATTTGTGTGTTCAAGGTGCACTTCCCATTCAAAGTCCATTCAACTTGGATTTAATTTTCTTATTATTTTAGAAGCCAGTAAACTTTGAAATAAGTAAATACCGTGTTAAGATGTAATGTCCCTAAAAAGGCTTCCCTCGTAGCTCAGTCAGTAAAGAGTCTGCCTGCAATGCAGGAGACCCTGCTTCGATTCCTGGGTCAGGAAGATCCCTTGGAGAAGGAAATGGCAACCCACTACAGTATTCTTGCCTGGAGAGTCCCATAGACAGGGGAGCCTGGCAGGTAGTCTGTGGGACTTGACAGTCTATGGGTTTGCAACAATCGGACGTGACTAAGCACATACAGCAGCAGCAGCAGCAGCACCTAAGAAAGATTAAATTATTCAAATACTTCAGTTCATCTATAGTGGCCCTTACTATTTCAAAACTTTCTAAGTGAAGTGGGAGCAATTGGATTAGCAAATTTCTGGTATTACTTTCTGACTTCTCATAGAGATCATGGATACAAGGGGGAAGGTATGCAGAAGTTAGGGAAGGGGAACATTTTACCATACCATTTCAGATAATAAGGGGGAAATTGGGTTATAAGTTACTCTACTTCAAATAATGATGTTAACTGCAAATAAAATAGATTTGCATCTTTATAATTTTGCATATTTAATATTTACAGCATGATACAATGGAATCCATTATATACTACATGATTAGTCAATACTTGTTGAATAAATGATTCAATTTGTGAATCTATGAATTGAGTGGTAGAGAAAAATTTAGTTTTTTACTTTATGTTTATATATAGCTAGCAATTTAAAGGCCCTTTTCAAATAAATTATTTCAATAACTATTTTCTTCCTTATGATATATAATCATGAAACAACACAACAGGGATTTTCTGATCTAGAGCTAGCATGAACAACATCAATGCTGTGTTCTGGGGCTAAATACCAGTCCAGTTTCTGTAGATGACAAAGTGATTAGCAGGAATGCACTTAATTACACTGTGAAATTTTCATGAATGAAAATTAAAGTGCAGCTAATTTTAAGGGAGAAAATTGGTGCACAGAATATTAGTATTTCAGGTATCAAAACAGTGTATAAACTCTCCTTCTATTAAGAGAATTCACCATTTATTTCTTTTTTTCATTGCTTTCTGTAACAAGGAAAGATAAGAATACCAGTAATGTCTATGAAGTTTGAGAATTAGGAATTGTTTGAGAGAAAAATTTTGACTACACTGCAAAGGAAACATAAGTAAGCATTAGGAAGATCAATGGATCTGAGAGTTAGAAGGAAAATTATCCACTTAGAAGGAAAGAATATAGCTAATAACAGAGGAATATGTCCCCTGCCACAGAATGTTTAAACTTATGTGAGTGATAAAGTAACAGAGATATATACTGTTTAGACATGGAGGACTATTGTGCCATATCATCCATCCAGTTGAGCAATCTTCCCATCATCATTGATATTTTGCTTTATCGGTGGCTCATTGTTAATTTTTATGGGCTGGATATTTCCTTACATATAAAGAAATTTGTTGTATAAAAACATGGACAAAAATAACTTCTATGAAGCTGGAGTATTTGTAATTCAACACAGGCATTTATCACTTACTTTTTCCTCGAAGTGCATATTGATCCAGTCTTTTGATGCTTTAGAAAAGAATGCTTGTCATGGTGTTCATTGAATGCCTTAAGAACAACTACAGAATTCTAGAAATAAGGTATTTGTTGCTTCAGTTTTAGAAATGATCTATCTTTTGAAAAGCCTGCAATTTCATAATTTTAACTGTGTCCAAATCACACAGAATCATGTTGATGCATATGTACTTAATATTTTGTTCTACTCTAAGCTCTTCTCTCTTAGAGTACATTAGTATAGTTTACAATACTAAAAAAAACAGCTTATGAAATTCGGGAAAAAAAGAAATTCAGGAAAACATTTTATCTGTATTTCTCCTTTGATAATATTTAACAGATATAAACAAAATTGACCTACTGTGCAACAGCTAAGCAATATGAGTCTCATGTCAATTTTTTCTGTTAAGATTCTTGATAATTTAATTTTTTAGATGATATCTGTGATATATCTACTTCCTATTAAAAACTGCATTGGCAGTTTTTTAAAGATAGTAAATATTAGTGTCCCAAAAATGCACAACAGCATAAACTGACTTTATTAAAAATTTCACGTGAAAATTATATTTTTAACATACCAGTCTAAATTAAACTAAACCAAATTAAAGCAACTTCTCTTTTGCCAGGATCTATGGGGCATAAGATATTTCCCCTTTGCAGTGTCACTTGTTAACAGGATGATAGCCTGTTTTTGGCTTTCTGGGTGTTTTTATTTGCTAACGTATATTCCCCAAGTAGACTTGCCCATAGGTTAACTGGATATTTCCTTATATCTATTTTGACTTTGAAGCTGATAACCACACTTTGAAAAACTTTAGAGTGCAGAATCTAAGGAAGCTTGCAGGCTATATGAAATATGTTCAGATTCAAATATATGGAGACAGCACAATAGTATTCTTTGTATAATATGGAAACCTCAACTAGTGAAAAGGAGAGAAGAGCATCATAACTTGAAAAGAGAAAAGCAATGCTTTGGGGAGATGTATGAGTGGGAAAGTTTTGACAGCATGTATGATAATGTTAATGACCTATTGATTTTCGTTGCCTTCAATATTTGCAGTAATATTTCAGAGTCTAAATACTCTTTAGCTGGGTTGGGATGAAAGTAGACTGAATTACTAAGAGGTTTTTATATTGCTCAAATGCATATAATGTGAATATCAGAAATAGCATTTGGCAGAATGTCAAATGAATATAGATCACAATCTAGGATTCTGACTAAAGTATGGGAAGTGAAGAATTTATTGGTAAGGATTATTCTTTAAAACCAAAAGTTAATGATAAAGGTGGTTACTCATTTTGTTCCTAATTTTAATTGATGAGAAGAGAATGGGTTAAGATATAAATAAGTTACATGTCTCTCTTATACTGTGCCGGGGTCCAGCCCCGGTGGATCCAGGGTGATTTGAAGGTGGAGACAGAGTCGGCGTACTAGGAAAGTACTTATTCAATTACAGATAGAGAGAGATTAGGAAATTAGCAGAAAAAGGGGCTGAATAACTTGGCTTACATGGGATGCCAATCACCACCTACATAGGCCACAGGCGTCTTTCTGTTCTCCCGAAGGAGAGGAGGCACTGAGGCCTCCCCGGTCAGATCTTAGAAGCCCAGGCAGAGTTGGTAGGCTTGGTGAGGACCCAAGTGCCAGATGGGAATTCAGCCAGAAAATAGTGAGCAGTATTAGAGGAGAGAAAGAGGCTGAATAACTTGGTTTACACGGGATACCAATAAAATTCCAAGACAAGGAATTTGCACCATCTACGTTGGGCCACCGGCGCCACTTGAACATCGAAAGGTGCCCCTCCTTGGGCACCTTTTCGCATGGACTTGAAGGCCAGGGCAAGTAAGCAGACGTGGCAGGCACCCGTGCTCCAGATGGGAATTCAGCCAGAAATACGGAGGACAAGAAAGAATGACATGGGGGAATCAGTCTTTCCGGAACTGATCCGTTTTCTTTACTTTCAGGTTTGCTTATATACCTTTTGTTACACATAGGGATGAATACAAAGTCACGCGGGGGTCAGCAGTCCTGACCTTTATCAAAATCGGGTGCTTTACATACAAAAAAGGTCTTAGGGGTTTCACATCATCTTCTGGCCATGAGGCCTGCTAACACTTCATGACCCTCTCTTTCTGATAACCAAAACACTCATTTTTTCCAAGGGTGTTTTTTCTTAAACCAGGCACCACCCTCCAGATAAAGGTACATTCCTATAGGGTAAGGATGTAATGAGTTACAATCAAGAAAGGAATTTATCTAACCCAAGGTTAACATGATTAATCTTAAAGGTTAATACTTATTTCTCTTATATGCTAGTTATATTCATTATAAGGGCAGGGAATTAGAAGCAATTATTGGCACAACAAATGAAAAACCCTTCACCAATACAATTCCTAATCAACCCACTATACTAATAAATTCTAACTTCCCAAAAGAATCTGCCTTTAGTAAGTCTAAAACATCTCGTGCCTCTCGCTGTTGGGAGGCTGTAAATAATCACATTTGGCCGGACGAACCTATACAGGCAGGCTAGATAACCTTCAGAGGAGTTCGTAAGCTGAAACACTCTTGTCACACCCAGGAATTTTATCAACTGGAGCTGCAAGTTAACTCCTTCTCCGAGAGAAATGGTTATGGGGGAGAGCCCCCCGTAAAGTCAGAGGTGTAGGTGAGAGCATAAAAAAGACTCTGGTTTTTGGGGGTAGATGCTCGGGAACAGGGGGTTTCCTGAGGCTTGATCACGCCTTTGCGTATGCCAAGCCTCCTTCCTCATGACCTTTGCCACGGGCGGAGTTCCTCACGCTGGCCCCCGGCAATACTGCATTTATGAAAAATAATTGGCAATAATAAGGCAAAAATACTGTAGTGGGTTGCCATTTCCTTCTCCAGGAGATCTTCCTGACCCAGGGATTGAACCCAGGTCTCCCGCATTGTAGGCAGATGCTTTACCATCTAAGCCACAAGGAAGTCCCATATGAAAAATAATTAGGATAAAAATTTCCTCCTCAAATCTTTAAACACAGAAGGTCATTATGTATTCATCTGGGGCTTGTCTTAGAATCTAGGGATGAATATGAGATCATGTAGTCTTCTGTGCTGCAGAGAAAGAGAAAAGCCTTTCTGTCCCAACTCAAATTGTTGGCTGTTCATAGAGCCATCTGATTGCCATGTACACACACACTATTTTCATAACTGAACTCTATTGACATACCTCAAAAACATACTCTCTGAATTCAGGTACATTATGCTTACTCTTTGGAATCTTTAAGCAAAGATTAAAGCTGTTTTGTTTAGAATCAAAATGATGTTCTTACAAAATAAAAACAACCAGTAAAGACATCTTAATAATGTATTCATCACTTGAGATTGGCATGTCATTTTCCTTTCTTTTAAGGATTTGCTATCAAGGTTATACTGGCCTTATTAAACAAGTTAGAAGTGTTTTTCTTTTTTCTGCTCCTTTTTTCCTAGTCTGTGGTCATGTTAAGATTGGTGATATATCTTTCTCAAATACTTCATAGAATTCACTAAGGATATTCTCTGTGCCTTAAGTTTTCTTTTGGGAAAGTTTTAAATCATGAAATCACATTTCTTTACTATAAAAGAAATATTAGTAATTTTATTCTTGTTTCATTTCTATAAATTCTCTTTTCCAGAAATACATTAATTTTAGCTAAATTTTCACATATTTAAGCTAAAATATACACTAAATATGGCATAAGTTTTTTTTTTTATAATGTCCTCTTTGTAATCTTTTAACATTTACAGGATCTGTAGTGATATTCTTCTTTCCAATCCTAATGTTATTGTCAGCTCTCATTTTTCCTGGTTAGACTTGGCAGTCACTTATGATAATAGCCTTTTCAAGGACTAAGTTTTGGGGATTCTCTCTCTTGTATATTTGCTTTCTATTTCATTGACTTCTGCTCTTAACATTATTTACCTTCTCATATTTCTTTATATTCAGATACTCAGTTTGCTATTGATTTCTAGCTTTTTGTTTTTCAGGTTTTGTTGTTTCTAATGTATGGGTTTATGGATTTAAAGCCCCCAAATTTCTACTTAGTATTAGCTGATTCATGTAAATCTTATTTTAAAAAATTTATTTGAAGTCTAACATACATAAAAGTTCATATATCATATATTATCATACATAAAAGTTCATATGTCATACATGTACAGCTTGCTGAATAATCAAAGCCAACACAATCATGTGATCACCACAGAGATAAGGAAGTAGAAGAGCATTACCAGCAACCCAAGCCCCCCTCAGCCTCCTCTATCATTGGGCTTCGCTGGTGGCTCAGACAGTAAAGAATCCACCTGCAATGAAGGAGACCTGGGTTTGATCCCTGGGTTGGGAAGATCCCGGGAGAAGGGAATGGCTACCCACTCCAGTATTCTTGCCTAGAGAATTCCATAAACTGAGGAGCCTGGTGGTTTATAGTCCATGGGGGTTGCAAATAGTTGGACATGACTGAATCACTAATACCTTATTATTCTCATCTGAAAATATCACTATTGTAATGAGTTTCAATGTCATAAAAATAGGATCATATAGTATTCTTATGGTTTTGTGTCTGGCTAATTTAATTCAGTATTATACATGTGACGTTCACAATAATCCATCCATTAAACTGCTCTTTATCGTGTTGTATGAGTATATCACTATTTATTTATCCATTTTTCTGTTGATGGACATTTTTTCAAGTTTATTTTTGCTATTATAGACAATTCTGCTATGGACATTTTCCCTATGTCTTTTGGTGCACACGTTAGCACTTCTGTTAACAGTGTATCTAGTAGTAGAAATTGCTTGTTTATGTAGTATGAGTGTTCTCAGCTTTAATAGATACTGCCAGCAGTTTCCCAAATTAGTTGTTCCAAGTTATTCTCCCACCAGCTTAAGAGTTTTAAGTTACTCTGCACAGTTACTCCACATTCTTGAATAATTAGTATTACTAGTATTACCAGCCTTTTACATTTTCATCATTGTAGTGGTATGACTCATATCTCATTTTTCAAATTTAAACTCTAGATTTGAGCTAGTTTTTTTTTTTTCATGTAGTAAGTGAATATGGAATAGTCTACAATGTGAATATTAAAGTGCTTAGATCATTTGTCCCTTCCTTCCACTATATACTTTTTAAGTCAGGTTTATTGGTTGGTTGGGGAAGGCAATGGTAACCCACTTCTGTATTCTTGCCTGGGAAGTCCCATGGATAGAGGAGCCTGGAAGACTACAATCCATGGGGTTGTAAAGAGTCAGACATGACTTAATGACTAAGCAACAACAACAATTGGTTGTTTGGGAAATGTTGGCTCTCTGAGTTATACAGATCTTCCAAATGTGGACACGTTTTATTGTGCAATAAAAGATAAGATTTATCAATACCACCATTGCTCTCATCAGATGATCTTTTAGTATTGGGAAGCTACAGGCTCACCATGGTAAAGTTTTCCAAAATTATAACTGTCACTCAAAATCTTAAATTTTAGTATTTGCAATAAATACTATCATTCATTTTCCTTGCAATGAGGGATTCATTTCATTCATTTTTAAGAGAATGTCTGCTCTCTGGTGTTATAAATGCCCAGATTCATTTTGTGAATTTCCTGTCTCGGACTTGGAATCAACCACTCCCCAGTTCAGTTCAGCTGCTCAGTCGTGTCCGACTCTTTGTGATCCCATGAATTGCAGCACGCTAGGCCTCCCTGTCCATCACCAACTCCTGGAGTTCACTCAGACTCTCGTCCATCGAGTCTGTGATGCCATCCAGCCATCTCATCCTCTGTTGTCCCCTTCTCCTCCTGCCCCCAATCCCTCCCAGCGTCAAAGTCTTTTCCAATGAGTCAACTCTTTGCATGAGGTGGCCAAAGTACTGGAGTTTCAGCTTTAGTATCATTCCTTTCAAAGAAATCCCAGGGCTTATCTCCTTTAGAATGGACTGGTTGGATATGCTTGCAGCCCAGGGGACTCTCAAGAGTCTTCTCCAACACCACAGTTCAAAAGCATCAATTCTTCGGGCTCAGCCTTCTTCACAGTCTAACTCTCACATCCATACATGACCACAGGAAAAACCATAGCCTTGACTAGATGGACCTTAGTCGGCAAAGTAATGTCTCTGCTTTTGAATATGCTATCTAGGTTGCTCATAACTTTTCTTCCAAGGAGTAAGTGTCTTTTAATTTCATGGCTGCAATCACCATCTACAGTGATTTTGGAGCCCCCCAAAAATAAAGTCTGACACTGTTTCCACTGTTTCCCTGTCTATTTCCCATGAAGTGATGGGACTGGATGCCATGATCTTCATTTTCTAAATGTTGAGCTTTAAGCCAACTTTTTCACTCTCCTCTTTCACTTTCATCAAGAGGCTTTTTAGTTCCTCTTCACTTTCTGCCATAAGGGTGGTGTCATCTGCATATCTGAGGTTATTGATATTTCTCCCATCAATCTTGATTCCAGCTTGTGCTTCTTCCAGTCCAGCGTTTCTCATGATGTACTCTGCATATAAGTTAAATAAGCAGGGTGACAATATATAGCATTGACGTACTCCTTTTCCTATTTGGAACCAGTCTGTTGTCCCATGTCCAGTTCTAACTGTTGCTTAATGGCCTGCATACAGATTTCTCAAGAGGCAGGTCAGGTGGTCTGGTATTCCCATCCACACAGTCAAAGGCTTTGGTGTAGTAAATAAAGCAGAAATAGATGTTTTTCTGGAACACTCTTGCTTTTTCCATGATCCAGAAGATGTTGGCAATTTGATCTCTGGATCTTCTGCCTTTTCTAAAACCAGCTTGAACGTCAGGAAGCTCACGGTTCATGTATTGCTGAAGCCTGGCTTGGAGAATTTTGAGCATTACTTTACTAGCATGTGATATGAGTGCAATTGTGTGGTAGTTTGAGCATTCTTTGGCATTGCCTTTCTTTGAGATTGGAATGAAAACTGACCTTTTCCAGTCCTGTGGCCACTGCTGAGTTTTCCAAATTTGCTGGCATATTGAGTGTAGCACTTTCACAGCATCATCTTTCAGGATTTGAAATAGCTAACTGGAATTCCATCACCTCCACTAGCTTTGTTCGTAGTGATGCTTTCTAAGGCCCAGTTGACTTCACATTCCAGGATGTCTGGCTCTAGATGAGTGCAAGGATCCTTCAATTATTTTTTGTGGGAGATATTATTTAGACATATAATCTGGGTGGTAGGTGTGTTCATTCCTACAGGATTGAGTCAACGTTTCTAGGTATTTTCAGTTACTGAACTAAGAGAGATGCATTTTTTAAAAGGTAAAATCACAAATTCATGCTAATCTTTCTAATTCAAGTTAAGAGCTATAAGGTTTTTAGTTAATTTAATTACTCTTACATTTGTATCTCCCTTCTCTCACCATAAAAATCTTAGTGTTCATTTATATCAACATAATTATTAATTTATTACCACGCACTACTCAAAGAACAGACTCAGAAAACAGTACCAGCACTACACCAACAATGTGGTTACAGTAGCAATTTAATGTTTTTGCCATTCTTTTCATTTGTAGGCTGCATTTTACTAGGCTTATACAAATTGTTGTTTAGTTGCTAAATTGCGTCCAAGTCTTTTGCGACCCCATTTGTAGCCTGCCAGGCTCCTCTGTCCATGAGATTTCCCGGGCAAGATTACTGGAGTGGTTTGTCATTTCCTTCTCCAAGGGATCCTCTCTACCTAGGGATCGGACCCATGTCTCTTGCATTGGCAAGCAGATTCTTTACCACTGAGCCATCAAGGAAGCCCCTTGTATAAATTGTCATGTTTTAAAGTATCTTGGAATAGTTCATCTCTGTGTATTTAAGCCACAAACTACATACAGTTAGATTCATTTGTTTCAAATTGCTTTCAAAATTAGAGCTTTTTAAGATTAAATATTTTTGAACCACCTTTGTCCAATTCCCCCTCTTCCCTACCCCCACCTCTAGTAATCACAAATCTGATCTCTTTTTCTATAAGTTTGTTTTTGAAGTATAATTAACCTACAGCACTGTGTTAATTCCTGATGCACAACATAGTGACTTGGTATTTCTATATGTTATAAATGGTTGCCATAATAAGTCTAGTTACCATTTGTCCCCATACAAAGATATTATCTTATTACTGACTGTGTTTCCCACAGTGTACATTTTTCACCTGTGACTCATTTATTCTGTATAGCTGAAAGTTTGTACCTCTTAATTTCCCTTACCTAGTTTACTCATCTCCCAACCTCCTCCCTTCTGGCAACCACTTGTTTCTTCTCTGTATCTGTGATTTTGATTCTATTTTGTTTATTCATTGTTTTTTATATATATATATATTTCAAATGTAAGTGGAATCATGCAGTTTTTTTTGTTGTCTGACATATTTCACTTAGCATAACAACCTCACAATCCACCCAGATTCTCATGAATGGCAAGATTTTATTCTTTTCTATCACTAATATTCCATTATATATATGTGTGCATGTACACACACACACCACATCTTCTTTATTCATTCATCTATTGTGGACACTTAGGTTGCTTCCATATCATGGATATTAATAGTGATTAATGCCACAATCCTGAAAGATGATGCTGTAAAAGTGCTACACTCAGTATGCCAGCAAATTTGGAAAACTCAGCAGTGGCCACAGGACTGGAAAAGGTCAGTTTTCATTCCAATCTCAAAGAAAGGCAATGCCAAAGAATGCTCAAACTACCACACAGTTGCACTCATCTCACATGCTAGTAAAGTAATGCTCAAAATTCTCCAAGCCAGGCTTCAGCAATACGTGAACTGTGAACTTCCTGACATTCAAGCTGGTTTTAGAAAAGGCAGAAGAACNTGGAAAAGGTCAGTTTTCATTCCAATCTCAAAGAAAGGCAATGCCAAAGAATGCTCAAACTACCACACAGTTGCACTCATCTCACATACTAGTAAAGTAATGCTCAAAATTCTCCAAGCCAGGCTTCAACAGTAAGTGAACCATGAACTTCCTGATGTTCAAGCAGGATTTAGAAAACGCAGAGGAACCAGAGATCAAATTGCCAACATCTTCTGGATCATGGAAAAAGCAAGAGCGTTTCAGAAAAACATCTGCTTCTATTTTATTGACTATGCCAAAGCCTTTGACTATGTAGATCACAACAAACTGGAAAATTCTTCAAGAGATGGGAATACCAGACCACCTTACCTGCCTTCTGAGAAATCTATATGCAGGCCAAGAAGCAACACATAGAACCAGACATGGAACAAGAGACTGGTTCCAAATCAGGAAAGGAGTGTATCAAGGCTGTATATTGTCACGCTGCTTATTTAATTTATAGGCAGAGTACATCATGAGAAACACTGGGCTGGATGAAGCACAAGCTGGAATCAGGATTGCTGGGAGAAATATCAATAAATTCAGATATGCAGATGACACCACCCTTATGGCAAAAAGCAAAGAAGAACTAAAGAGCCTCTTGATGAAAGTGAGAGAGGAAAGTGAAAAAGTTGGCCTAAAACTCAACATTCAGAAAATGAAGATCATGGCATCTGCTCTATCACTTCATGGCAAATAGATGGGGAAACAGTGGAAACAGTGGCAGGGTTTATTTGGGAGGGGGCTCCAAAATCACTGCAGATGGTAACTGCAGACATGAAATTAAAAGATTTTTTTCCTTGGAAGAAAAGCTATGACCAACCTAAACCACATATTAAAAAGCAGAGACATTACTTTGTCAACAAAGGTCCATCTATGGAAAGCTATGGTTTTTCCATTAGCCATGTATGGATGTGAAAGTTGGACTATAAAGAAAGCTGAGCCCTGAAGAACTGATGCTTTTGAAATGTGGTGTTGGAGAAGAATCTTGAGAGTTAGTCCATTTTAGTTCACTAAAATGAATTGGTATTAAAATACCAAAAACATTTTTTTTTTTTAATTGTCCAACTAGGGCTTCCCAGGTGACTCAGTGGTAAGGAATCGTCTGACAATGCAGGACCCCAGGAGAAGCAAGTTTCATCTTTGAGTCAGGAAGATCCCCTGGAAGAGGGAATGGCAACCCACACCAGTATTCTTGTCTGGATAATCCCATGGACAAAAGAGCCTCGTGGATGGGGTTGCAAAGAGTCAGGCACAACTGAGCAACTGTGCATTGTCCAATTAAGAAGGAATTTTAATGGTATTGACAAGATGATAATTACATTAAAACTAGATCTCAAATAAAACATATTTGACTTGATAAAAATATGAAAGAGTCTTAAATGTTGTGAGAATTCCATTTTCTTCTTTATTTTTATTTTTGGTAGCCTACATCCCTCTCAAAGTTTATGGAATTAAAATTTTTTAAGCAGGGACAAACTCCAAAGTTTAGTTTTCTCCCAGTAGATTAATATTAGAATTTCTTAAATAGTCGTGATTTTTGTTCCTCTTCAATTTTCAAAAATAGTCAAGTTCAAAATAAGAACTAATTATATATGTATGTCTATGTGCATGTATGTATACACATGTATTAATATATACATATACTAATATACATTGTACATGTGTATGAAACGCAGTGAGGACTCTCCGTAGTAATTAACTTATCTAACTCCTCTGATTGCCAGAGTGGTGATAATACCTGATATGTTAAGTGTAACTTTATTTCTTTCTTGTTTAACTACTGCCACATGAATACCATCATCATAAATGATATCAGGAAACTTATTTAAATAACATTCTCTCCCAAATTCATCTTCAGGGCTAAGAGGAGAAACTATGTAACACTTTCCCCCCATAAATACAGTACTATTTATCCCAAGTACTAATACATAAGGATTTTACTATGATACTTTTAGCACAGCTAAAAGTTTAAAAATAATCCACTCATACTATGTAATAACAGTCTATATTCATTTTCCCCAGAATATCCTAGAATATAAAAAATATAGTTACTTTTTTCTTAGTTTTCTTTGCTATTTTTGCTATTTGAATCAAGATCTAAATATGGTCCCTTTTGAAGTTCTATTACAGCAGTTTACTTTTCATGCCAATTTTTTATTTATTCATTATTTAAATATGGTTACTAGTACTTTCCCACTTTCCTGATTTAGAATATTTCATCCTCATGGTGTCATTTAATGTATCCTTCTATTGTAAAAACTTTCTATGAACAAGAAGTTAGATTTTGAGACGATAAATTCTGGTGAGGTCATCTTGAATTATTCAAACAAATCAAGAATAGGATATTGTGTTAACTACCTTACAGAATTTGGAAACTTTTTCAAAATTTTTTGAAAATCCTCAGATGGAATATGGATCTGTGGGAAGAGACACTAAGCACCTATTTATTTCTGAGTTTATTTTTTGTAGCCAAGGATGCAGTACTTGACCGCACAGAGCAGAAGCAAATGAATTTAAATTAGTACGGCTCTCCTCGTCCTCTTCCTCTCTGGGGACACTCTACATGCAGACTTGAATCGAAAACACAGCCGCATTTCTGTCTTTCAATGATCTTTTTATACTCAAGATCGAAGCATCTTCCTAAAAGATTTACACTACTAATCTCTGCACTTCTCTTAAAATAAATGCTTATAAACATTGTTGTTCTCTGGTATCTAAAGCAACTCAGCCTCAGCTAGGCTATGTCCTCACAGCGGGGGCAGCAGAATCTCTTCCCAGGTAACCCTGAACAATCTCCCTCTTTCCAAGATCCCAAAGAGTCCATTTCTACACATAATTTGTTCAGAGGCATGAGAAAAGTGATAACATTTGGCATGTCCAGACTGAGTGTAGCTGCACATGTTTTCATTTTAAGCCTTTTGTATGGTATTTTAAAGAACTAAATGAGACAATGATGGATTAGCAGTTCATTTACATAATACATTGAGATGATATTTTTTTCTGATAAAGACAACAGATCAATTCAACTTGTTACCTGAAGAATTAATGCCAAGATAATAAGACTGACATAGATAAATCAGTGGTTTTAGGTTTGCATGCAATACTGTTTAGAACCTCTGCTTCCTGTCTGTACAACACATCTATTAGGTGAGAACTGAACTTCTATTAATCTCAGTAAAACTTTGAGTGAAGCTTCATTTTTATTAAATTCTGATACTAGTTTCATGAATAAAATGTGGTAGCCATTAATATGCCTGGGAAATCCCATGGACGGAGGAGCCTCGTAGGCTAACTGAGTGACTTCACTTTCACTTTTCACTTTCCTGCATTGGAGAAGGAAATGGCAACCCACTCCAGTGTTCTTGCCTGAGAATCCCAGGGACAGAGGAGCCTGATGGGCTGCCATCTATGGGGTCACACAGAGTTGGACACGACTGATATGACTTAGCAGCAGCAGCAGCAGCAGCCATTAATATTTTATGTGCTCAGTTGCTCAGTTGTGTCCAGTTCTTTGTGACCCCATGGACTGTAGCCCATCAAGCTCCTCTGTCCATGCAGATTTCCAGGCAAGAATACTGGAGCGGGTTGCCATTTCCTTCTCCAAAGATTAACATTTTAATATATGGCTTAAAGATTAGTGAACAAATACTCAGTACATGTTGCGTGGAGTCATAGTAAGCCATTCGTACAAAAGATTCTTATTGAATTAGATGACTTTTATGCGTTTCTCTAGTTGCATGTATCCCCCCATCACTAAAATCATATGTATACTGACCTCCCCCCAGAGCTGTCTGAGATGCTATCTCTTAGGCTATAGTCCTCATTTGGCCCCAGATAAAACTTAGCTAACAACTCTCACATTCTGCAGTTCCTTTCAGTCAACAATCACATATTTTACTGATGATTTCGCCTAGCAATTTAATTCTTCATATGTACTTGGTTGGACTTCCCAGGTGGAGCTAGTAATAAAAAAAACCTCACTGCCAATGCAGGAGATGTAAGAGAAGAGGGTTCAATCCCTGGGTCAGAAAGATCCCCTGGAGGAGAGCCTGGCAACCCACTCCAGTCTTCTTGCCTGGAGAATCCTATGGACAGAGGAGCCTGGCAGGTTACAGTCCATAGTGTCCCAAAGACTCAGATGTGACTGAAGGGACTTAGCACAGCGCAGCACATATATTTGGTGGGGTAGATAAGGATGATTTTTTTTTTTTCTAAGTAACTCAGATGTGAATGACTGCATCATTATTTGGTAAAATAAATGTATTTCTCTATTTTCTTGTAAAGAATAACTTGTTAGATCTTCTCTGGTGGCTCCTTGGTAAAAAGTCTGCCTACCAATTCAGGAAACATGGGTTCAAGCCCCAATCTGGGAAGATCCCACATGCCGGCAAAGCAACTTAGCGCATGCATCACAGCTACTGAGCCTGTGCTCTAGAGCCTGTGAGTCACATCTACTGAAACTTGCACTTGAGCACTTGCTCAGCAGCAAGAGAAGTGACAGCAGTGAGAAGCCTGCACACTACAACTAGAGACCAGCCCCTGCTGGCCACAGCTGTAGAAAACCCTGTGCAGCAACTAAAGACCTCAGTTCAGTTCAGTTCAGTCACTCAGACATGTCTGACTCTTTGTGGCCCCATGAATCGCAGCACGCCAGGCCTCCCTGTCCATCACCAACTCCCGGAGTTTACCCAAACTCATGTCCATCGAGTCGGTGATGCCATCCAGCCATCTCATCCTCATCCCTTTTCCTCCTGCCCCCAATCGTTCCCAGCATCAGGGTCTTTTCCAATGAGTCAACTCTTCGCATGAGGTGGCCAAAGTATTGGAGTTTCAGTTTCAGCATCAGTCCTTCCAATGAATACCCAGGGCTGATCTCCTTCTGAATGGACTGGTTGGATCTCCTTGCAGTCCAAGGACTCTCAAGAGTCTTCTTCAACAACACAGTTCAAAAGCATCAATTCTTCGGCACTCAGCTTTCTTCACAGTCCAACTCTCACATCCATACATGACCACTGGAAAAACCATAGCCTTGACTAGATGTGCCTTTGTTGGCAAAGTAATGTCTCTGCTTTTGAATATGCTATCTAGATTGCTCATAACTTTTCTTCCAAGGAGTAAGCATCTTTTAATTTCATGGCTGCAATCATCATCTACAGGGATTTTGGAGAGATCTTCCCCAAAAAAAGTCTGACACTGTTTCCCATAAGACCTAGCACAGCCAAAAATAAATAGATTAATTAATAAAAAACAATAACTGTTTATATTTCTGGTCATTTTGGTTTTTGAATCTACTTATTATCTCTGTTTCCATTTCTTTATTTGACTATAAAAAACAATTTTATATTTTTTTCAAGAAAATGTCCCAGCCTCATTCTCACTATAACTGAATGATGACCTCCCTAATTTTCCTTCAAATTTAGGAATGAATATAGTGGCTCAGATGGTAAAGAATTCACCTGCAATTCAGGAGATCTGGGTTCAATCCCTGGGCTAGGAAGATCCCCTGGAAAAGGGAAAGGCTACCCACTCTAGTATTCTTGCCTGGAAAATTCCATGGACAGAGGAGCCTGGCAGACTATAGTTCATGGGATCACAAAGAATCAGACACAGCTGAGCCACTTTCTCTTTCACTTTCATGTTACCCCAGCCTGGTCCATTAAAGTCTTAAACCTTTGTGAAATATGATTAAAAAAAGAAAAAAGTGTAACAGAAATAAATCCTGTTTCATTTTCTTATACCGTGGCATAGAGGAAATTATATTTTCCAGCCTCCCCTTCATTCAGGTGGGTCCATGTGTTTGAATTTTTGGCAAGCCAGTTCAGAGTGCATTCCTTATGTTTCTCTCCCCTCCCCTGTTGTTGAAACACTTAAGGCATGATTTAAAGAAGGTAAGACTATAGGATGAAAGAGAGCCCCTTGACCTGCATCAGGTACAGCTTGAGCAACAAATAACATTTTCTTGTGTTAAACAACCATAAGCAGCTGTGTGTTTATGACTGCAGCAATCCTCACCTCTAGTCTAACTAGCAGAGATGGGTATGCAACCTTAGGTCAATAAGACAGTGTTTTATTGTTGTTGTTAAAACTACTGTAAATATAATAAATTTTGTCTACATTGTTGTTAAAACTATTGTAAATATAATCAATTTCTTTCTACTGATATTGCTAAAATAGAATGTAAGTTTAGTGATTATTGTGTTGTTCAGTCACTCAGCAGTGTCTGACTTTTGTAACCGTGCCAGGCTTCCCTAACCTCCACTATTTCCCAGAGTTTGCTCAAACCCATGTCCATTGCGTAGGTGATGACATCCAACCATCTCATCCTCTGCCCCCAATATTTTCCAGCATCCAGTGAGTCAGCTGTTTGCATCAGGTGGCCAGTTCTGGAGCTTCAGCTTCATCATCAGTCCTTCCAATGAATATTCAGGATTGATTTCCTTTAGGGTTGACTGATTTGATCTCCTTGCAGTCACAATTTTCAGACCTGTCAAGTTACTGAAAACATCTACTCATTTATTTATTTGAATTCACTTGATTGCTTATGACATCCCACAGATTTCTAGTATACTTTCTAAAATCCAAGCTAAAGCATATTTATTTATAAGATGGAAATATCTTGTACCAGAATCACAAAGTTAAGCCTCAAGGTATGAGTATGAAAAATAAACATTGCTTCTGATTTCATGAAATATCAGACAGTACTGATCAGTCAACGATTGGATAAATAAAAATTCCTTATCATGACTTTTCTGCAAATAAAAAAATGGAGAAATAATACATAATTTGAAATATATACAGACAATAATGAATATAAATGATGAATAAAGGGATGAAAAAGCATCAGTTTGAAAGCATCAGATCTTCGGTAGTCAGCCATCTTTATGGTCCAGTTGTCACATCCATTGCATGACTACTGGGAAAATCATAGCTTTGATTATATGGACCTTTGTTGGCAAAGTGATGTCTTTGCTTTTTAATATGCTATCTATGTTAGTCATAGCTTCTTTTCCAAGGAGCAAGTGCCTTTTAATTTAGGGCTGCAGTCACTTTCTGCAGTGATTTTGGAGCCCAAGGAAGTAAGGTCTGTCACTGTTTCCATTTTTTCCCTGCCCTTAGTTTTCTAAATGTTGAGTTTAAGCCAGCTTTTTCACTCTCCTCTTTCACCTTCATTAAGAAATTCTTTAGTTCCTTTTCCCTTTCTTCCATAAGGGTGGTGCTATCTGCATATCTGAGGTTATTGATATTTCTCTGGCAATATTGTTTCCAGCTTGAGTTTAATCCAGCCCCACATGTCGTATGATGTACTCTGCATATAAGTTAAATGAGCAGGGTGACAATAAACAGCCTTGATGTACTTCTTTGGAAGTCAACTTACATGGTGGGAAGATTCAGCTCATTTTATTCGACTATCTGAATATTCATCTGTAGCTGCATTGGAATATTTCAGTTACACTTAAGCAAATAATTTGTTTTTCCCCTAAAGCCAGTATGTGTCTTGTTATTTACATTTTGAAGAGCTAAGATTGATGACAGCCAGAGAATTTTTGATAGGCTGTCTATAAACTTGTTATACCCAAATTTTGACCTTTGAATATGAAAGCTCCCATTTGATTGATTTACTCTGTGAATACAGAAATGATAATGAATAGTAAGTCTTCTCTTTTAAATCTCACCATAGTCAGTATGCTTCTAATCCTGAAAATATTTTGTGTTTTGCTTCTTGGTGCAGTTTAATTGAAATTAATCTCTGGATAGCTTCTGTTAATCTTCATTTGCTGTATTAAAGTATACAAACACATACAATCACACATTGCATCGTTTAAAAGTATAATTTAGAAATAGTAGTTAAATCCTGATGCCTTAGACAATCATAATGCCCATGCTTGTGTTGAGCACAGCTTTGTTTTATGAATATTTTTAGCTATGAAAATATTATAATCCTATCACATACCTGCTGAGCTCTAGAAAATCTCTGCTCTTTAAAAATCAATTTTACAAACTTAATTTTTTTGTTTTGCCAATTTTATTACACTAAATCTTATAAGCTCTACGTTAAAATTAAACTACAAAACTTCCTGAATCTTATTCTCATTGATTTTTGCAGACACAGCTTTAAAAATCGTTGTTATACAAACAGTACAGGAGAATTTTGTCCTACATATGAAAACTCTCACAGATTATTTATATTTAGGATTTTCTATGTGAATTTGAATCATAGATGTCTCAGTTTAATTTAGTGGGCTGTGATTAAGACAATCTTTTTGTGTGCTGATCACAAATCAGTTGGTTTCAATATTATGGCTTATTATGCTTATTATGGCTTATTTGCTCTATTTATTTACCTAATTATTATCAGGGTCCCCAACATTTTTTTACATGTACTGAGATGTAAAATACTATTCTATAGAATATTAAAATGTGAATTGAGAATAATATTCTCTAGGGAAGTGCTTAATTTATCTTAGGGAGAACATTAAAAAATATATACGCTGATTTTCTGCACCTATAATCTAATTAGCAACTAGAAGCTTTAGCTGTGTTTTTTTTTTTAATCATAATGTTTCCAGAACTCTCATAATGATGTGTCTATATCAATTCATTTATTGATTGATTTAATAATTATATACAGCAATTGGATTTACTGTGAACTATATACATGTATGTGTGTGCTTAGTCACATCTGACTCTTTGTGACCCAGTGGACTGCAGCCCATCAGTCCCCTCTGTCCGTTGAACTTTCCAAGCAAGAATACTGAAATGAGTTGCCATTTTCTACTCCAGCGGATCTTTCCAACCCGGGATTGAACTTTTGTCTCTTGCGCCCCCTGCCTTGGCAGGTGAATTCTTTACCTCTGTGCCCCCAGGGAAGTACACTATAGCTCTAACTTATAAAAGGTTGATTGCAGACTGGAATCAACACTACTGGACTATTTCACTAATGTAACTGAAAAAGAGAACTGTTGCTTTTCATCCTCATGGCTGAATGCTATCAATCATATGATTATCTTTATTAGGAAGCAGAGTCACAAAACATGAACTAAAATTTCAAGACCTCTTATTTATGTGGACTGCTTGGTTTCTAAAAATTGTGTTACAAATACATGTGTTAAATTTTGTCCTGGAGATGCTGGCATAAAAAATATAGTCCAATACAACAGCATAAATGAGTCAAATTAGTATCTCAAACAACTTAGAGACATCTTCCATTACTGTAAAATTAAACTTTCCATGTTTTCAAGTAAGGCACTGAATAGCATAGCATAAAGAGAGAAGTAAATGGGAATCTGGAATTATAATCATGACATTGGAAACCAGTGCACTATTCAAGAATATTTCAACTGAGAATATCTTCCAAATAAAAGCATGCCTTGGTGTGTATCACCCTCTTATATACAGGGCTCTTAAAATGCAATCTGTCTGGTTATCTGTAGTAAATACACAGTGTACCTTGATTGTAGGTAAGTCTATTGGTGCAAGATGAATTCACGGTGGCTCATGCAAGTACAAAGTTTTATCATAGATTTCTTCATGGGTAGACCATACCATTTGACTTAGAGAAAGCCAAAGAACACTGAAGTATAGCTAATTAATACCCAACAGCTACACCCTGTAGTGAACAGGATCAGTGACAGAAATAACAAGAGTGAATTATTAGACACCAAAGACCAGGATTTTCTTAAGGACTTTCCTTTAGATTATATAAAGTAGGGGTTACAAACACCAATCTTCAATAAAGTTAGATTTTCCAATTTTTCAAGGGCAGCAAAAAAAAAATCTGCATATTAAAATCTATGTTGTTGTTCAGTCACCCAGTTGTGTCCAACTCTTTGTGACCCCATGGATAGCAGAACGCCAGGCCTCCCCGTCCGTCACCATCTCCTGAAGTTTGCCCAAGTTCATGTCCATTGCATCAGTGATTCCATCCAGCCATCTCATCCTCTGATGCTCTCTTCTCCTTCTGCCCTCAATCTTTCCCAGCATCAGGGACTTTTTCCAATGAGTTGGCTGTTTGTACCAGGTGACCAAAATGCCACAGCTTCAGCTTCAGCATCAGTCCTTCCACAGAGTATTAAGGATTTCCTTTAAGATTTGTTGGTTTGATCTCTTTGCTGTCCAAGGGAATCTCAGGAGTCTTCTCTAGCACCACAGTTCAAAGGTATCAATTCTTGGCACTCTGCCTTCTTTATGGTCCAGCTCTCACAACCATACATGATGATCGGGAAGACCATACACTTGACTATAAGGACCATTGTCAGCAGAGAAATGTCTCTGCTTTTCAACACACTGTCTAGGTTTGTCATAGCTTTCCTGCCAGAAGCAAACATCTTCTGATTTCATGGCTGCAGTCACCATCCACAGTGCTCTTAGAGCCTAGGTAGAGGAAATCTGTCACTGCTTCCACATTTTCCCCTTTTATTTGCCATGAAGTAATGGGGCCAGATGCCAAGATCTTAGTTTTTTGTTTGTTTTGTTTTAAATATCAAAAGACAGTTCTGTCATACTCCCTTCTCAGTCCTGAACCAATCAGTTGTTTCACACTGGGTTCTAACTGTTGCTTCTTGATGCCCACCCAGGTTTCTCAGGAGACGAGCATGGGCTATCTTAAATTGAAAATATTGTCTATTTTAATTTTAAAAACAACAGGGATTCCAAGATGGCTCAGTGTAAAAGAATCTGCCTGCTAAGCAGGAGACATGGGTTTGATCCCTGGGTAGGGAAGATCCCCTAGAGGAAATTTCAACATACTATACTATTCCAGCCTGGAGAAGCCTATGGACAGAGGAGCCTGGTGGGCTGCAATCCATAGGGTAGTGCAGAGCCAGACATGATTGAAGTGAATTGTCACACACACAATCTAAACAAAATTCAAGACTTTCTACTACATGAGTAGCCAGAGCATGATTTAAAGTGCCCAAGGATCTTGGATAATACAGGAAGATGTTTTGTGACCAAAGAGGCCTAATGCTTACCTTGTGCATGGCTAAGTCACTTCAGTCATGTCCTATCCTTTGCGACCCTGTCTACTGTATCCCACCAGGCTCCTCTCTGTCCATGGGATTCTCCAGGCAAGATTACTGGGGTGGATTTCCAGGCCCTCTTCCAGAAGGTCTTCCTGATCCAGGAATCAAACCTTCACCTTTCATGTCTCCTGCATTGGCACATATGTTCTTTACCACTAGTGCCACTTGGGAAGCCTGGTGCTTTGCTCAGTTTTAGACAGGCTTCAGACTCTGATCTGTGTTTTCCTAGAGGATTTACTCTAGAACGTGTGTAAACTCTTTTCTACCCTTTTGAGATATAATCTGCTAAAAAGCCTTTTACAGACCAAGAATGTCTTGTAAGGAACATGGGAGCCATCCTTTTGAAATGTAAACATCAAGGAAAATAGCACTCTTATCTTTCTTTGTAAGAAGGTAGAAGACTAACTGTGATGGGTACCAGTTAGCAAACAGATGGCCTTAATCAAAGAGAAGAACTTACAAACTCAGGAAAAACTAAATGGCCCTGAGTTGTCCCATAGATCAGACTTCTCTTAATGCCCTCTGGTACTTTTCTACTAACTTGCCTTTGTGCTCAGTAGCTCAGACCTTTCTGACTCCTTGAGACCTCATGTTCTGCAGCCCACCATGCTCCACTGTCCATGGACTTTTCCAGGCAAGAATATTGGAATGAGTTGTCATTTCCTAGTCCAGAGGAACTTCATGATCCAAGGATCAGACACGCATCTCCTGTGTCTCCTGCATTTCAGATGGATGCTTTACAGCTGCACCCTGTAAAGTACTGGGGTAACCTGTAAAGTGCTGTTTAAGTACTAGAGAAACCCAGTACTTAAAATTCCTCTACTTCTCAGATTTAAGTTCATAGTGAGTCCTGTTTCCCCACCCTTATTGCAATAGCCGTGAATAAAGTCTTCTTTGACTATTTAACTTTTTCCAGGGCACCTTTTGCTATGACAGTGGGTTCAACATTTTAAACTTAATATATAGAAACAGGAAGAATGCAGCTAATTATACTCCAGACATGGTAGACTTGTTTTTTTCAGGTTATATAAGACAGTTATCTCTGTACTAATGAATTTTAAAAACATTGAACAGGTTTTCAGACAGGAGTGATCTAGTTTTCTGCTATATTTCTCATGACTAGGAGAGTATTTGCAAATAATAGGCAGTCACTGCCTGTGTTTTGAGTGTGGCAAATGTGATTTGGATAAATAGCCCTCTCCAGGTCACCAAATTAGTTATCTTATGAAAATAAAACTGGATAAAATAAAAGGATTTAGGGGGTTTTTCAAGATGGCGGAGGAATAGGATGGAGAGACCACTTTCTCCGGCACAAATTCATCAAAAGAACATCTCAA